>OY728133.1:1560604409-1561204409 GCA_963277665.1 Viscum album | reverse complement strand
TGATTAATGGAAAAAGTTTAAGGGGATGATGAAACCATTACCTATACCGACATGGAAATTGGAAAACATCACCATGGAATTATTCACTAGACTTATGAAGACATCTAGAGGAAAAAAATGATATATTGGTTGTTTTTAGAGTGTCTTACAAAGACAAAAAACATTATCACAATTCAAGATGACTTATAACTCATCCAACTTGCACGGATTTACATCAATGAAGTGGGGAGGTTACATGGAGTACCACTATCGATTGTATCCAATCAAGATCCTAGATTTACCTCAATGTTCTAGAAAATTCCCCAATATGCCCTAAACACTAAGAAGAACTTCTGTAAGTCCTATCATCCTAAAACAGATTGCCAGCCTAAGTTCACTATTCATGTAATAGAAGATATATTGGGAAGATGTTATATGTACTTCATAGTATTGGACCAACACCTTTCTCTGGTCGAGTTATCATATAATAACAGTTTCCACTCAAGAATCCAAATGGATCACTACAAATATCTTTATTGGAAGAGGTGTAGAACACATGTATGTTGGGATGAAGTTGTGGAATAGAAACTATTAGGCCCTAAAATGAATTAAGAAATGGTGAAAATGGTCAAGGTGATTGAACAACACCTCAAAGAAACTAAGAGTCAACAAAAGATGCTTTCTAAAAATCGTCGATGAGACCCAGAGTTTAATGTTGGAAAAATGGTATTAATTCACATATCCTAATAGAAGAATCACAAGAGATTTGGGAAAAATGGAAATCCTATTCAAACATACATCAGTCCCTTTGAAATTCGTGATCACATCAGAGAGGTGTCATATCTACTAGAACTACCTTCTTACTTATCTCAAATAAATGATGTATTCCATGTATCCCTCTTGAAGAAGTACATACGAGAACCCTCATAGGTACTCAAGAAAATGGTGATACCATTGTATAATTATCTTTCTGATGAAGAATTTTCGTTAAAGATATTAAATTGTAGAGAAAAATTTATATAAAATAAGACAATGAACCTGGTCAAAGTGATTTGGAGAAACCAAATGTTTGATGAAGTGACATGGGGACTTGAGGAGGTGATGAAACATAGTTATCCTCATCTATTTTTATGTGAGAAAAGAAAACATTGGGGGATAAATTTTTTAAGGGGGAGGATCTTTTGTTTTATTTAAATGTCTTATTATGTATTATGGTTATATAAAACACATTCACTTATTTGTTTTTATTATATCCTATTAGATTTAATAATGGTATCAGGGTCACTGTGGAAGTTAGTGGGATGAATATTTTACAATATTTCATCATCAAGATAATGAAACATGTCATCTTTAATGATCTGATCCCTAATACGGTCCATGGATCTCATGTAAATTAAACGGAGCACAAAAATATAGTGGAACACATACCTTTTTTGAAACAAAAGAGAACATGAAAACAAGTCATCGTTGGGAGTCACTACTTGAAGGATGCATATAGGATCCCTCAAGATCATCCCCAAAATCTTTAGAAATTCATGTTATCACTGTTCTTTATAATGTGGGTGCAAGCACTAAGTTCTTACAATCCCGTTAGTGTCATGAAAATCACTGCAATCCTTTGCCTTCGATCCATCGATGGCTTGCTTGGATCGATGCTCTAAGAGAATCTTTCTCTCTATATAATGAAGGACGGTTGGGAGCCTGTCAAATCATTAAAATGAACAAAACAATGATAATAAGCCTATCAAATTCTTTTATAGTGGGAGTCAAAATACCCAAATGGTTTCCCTATCCCTCATAAATATACCTCCCACCAAAAATTAATAAATAAATTTATAACGAACTAAAAAAACATAAATATTATTTTTATTTTATCACATAACTATAATATATATATACATATATATGAAATATATTATGTGATCAAACTGATTCATTTAACTCAAATCGTCATCCCCACATAATGTTTTATAAATATGGAATGTTAAAAATAATATTCTTATGATTTATATTATCTTCCTTATTTACCTAACTTATAAATACTTTTAAAAAATAAATTCAACCCATTTAATCATTACTTGCACAGTATGAATTAATTAATTTATTGATGATAACTTAGACCACACTCGGATCCCATGGTCGGTCCATAATGTTTGATATACCAATTTAATTAAATATGGAGGTCTCTTGAATATGCTATTGTGTGTGATCCTTAGGACCTTATCTCGATTGTTGAGAATAAAATCCATAGAACTAGAGAGAAGTATATGAACCCATAAAATCCCATAAAGAGATAAGGATAGTAATAGTAATGAAAACCAACCTATAGATACATACTTTATACAATATCTCTTTGTATTTAGATATCTCAAAAAGCAGAACACACACTTATGTCATTTACTTTTTCTTTATTTATTATTAATTTATATAATCTGTTGGATTTAAATTTTTAAGAACTTGGGAAAGGATTTTTAAAGGCACCACCATTCTGATAAATATGGATCGAGATATATTACTTCCTCAATCTCAAAATTGAAAATCCTTTATTGACAAATCAAACAATTTTGTACCTCTAGTGAATCACCCAATATAAGCAACCTCTTCATGATTTCAATATCATGGTTTTTTCCTTTCATCAATGTACACAATAAAATGTCTCACATTGATAATAATATCATGTTAGTAGACCAATACACATGTACAAAGATAGGAACAACCAATGTCACGTGAAACATGTGGTGTTCCTATAGGTGGGTATGGCCTCATGATCTCACTTCTAGAGAACACCAAGTGCGGCCTTCATGAGGATAATTTTCATGGATTATGTTCCCCTAACACGTGATAGTAAAATATTTACAATTTATAGTCACTAAGAAGTATCTAGATCATTGGGCCTTTGTTTAAGACTAATGTCATGGTATCTTGAGGTTCTCATTTTGGCATGGGATCTTCTATAACCTTTTAACATGATAACCAATCTATTAAAATTACCATTGAATAGAAGTTACATAAATATTCACACTATAATGGTAATAATTCATAATGTATATCTTAATTAATACATTATATAATAATCAAAAGGAATTTTCATGTTGGGTCTAAGGAAACCCCTATTACAACATTCCCACTTGCATTATATTAAATCTTAATAACCAACCTTGTTATCTCTCACATGATAAAGATCATGTTTTTACTGATTCATGACTTTAACTCCTAGGTTTTCTACATTTTCAATATTCGGATATTCATCTTTTGGTTACCTCATCAACATGATTGAAATATCTCAAGAGATGGAATCTGTGAGTATATCCCTTTTTTCCATTGTCAAAATTGACATCTTAGTTAGTAATAGTATCAAAATTATCATAATTATTAAGAATTACATGGTATTTATGTTTCCAAGAATTGGAAAAAATAATTTCATTTGGTAGGTTCTTCTTAGTTTCCTCAGAAGTTGCAACAAACATAGTTTTTGAAGGTATGACTACCACTAGCTTATATAATCTTGTTCCAATCATCACCTTAGTCTAACTGTGATACCTGATCAAAAAGATTTAAGGAATACTAGTTTTTGTCCCCTAAAAATATTATCCCTTATTCTCCACATACAAAGTACATATCTCGGTACTTGCCTATATATAATGTGACTGTACTGACTACTTTACTTTTAGTTATTTAAAATATTACTAATATTTTTCTAGTATAAAGGATATAATGGTGCTATAATTTATTGTTCATATAATGAAATATGTTATTGATCAATAATAAAAGCATATGGAACTCAACTCACCACTTAATATCCTTCTATGCCATGTCATGTCTATATAGAGAGATGTATTTCATGTGACACTGGAAAAAAAATATCTTCAATTGTTCTATCTTCTATTTTTCAATGCCATGTCACAATATGTATGATTGACTTGGTCCAAGAAACAAATAGATTTACCTCATTAGATCTTTTTTCCAAGAACATAGGTTGTTATATTAAGTCAATTAATGGATAATTACTTTCATAGAGGTCTCAACTAACTGTAATAAAAATAATTGTTTTTATATGTTACATAACATTTGTCTCTTGGAAAATTATGGCTCTCCCACTAACCAATACAAGACATGTGGAAAATATTCATTTTATATGAATTATAAAAGATCTTTTTTCTAACATTAATCTTGAACTGTATTTCAGTAAATTTCATCCATTTTTAGTATATAATGGTGTCATCATCCCTTTGTAGTTTCATCGTATAAACACCTTCCATGAAAGTTGATCTTCACATCTAATGGACAATGAAATGATCTTTCAAATTAGATATGTCAAGTAAAATTTTAGTTCCAAATATGATGTAGAACATGCCTGGAAGGAAAATATGGATAGGGTTGGGAAATAATGAACCAATCAAGGGAGAATGAAGTAAAATAAGAAGCATTTTTACTCAACAAAGAGAGTATGGTTAACAAAAATTCATACAACATTAATATAGTCTTAATAAAAATTCTTTTGAATAATGATTAAAATTAATATCTTTATAATCCAAGATTTAAATGAATCTAAAAAATGAAATTTATTTTCTAGTAATCACATTATATCAATGATATCATTGTTCACAATATGAAATGTTTCTTATTTAATTAATTTTGAGACAATACACCCCTCCCTAGTTTCTCTTTATAGTCGAATGAACTCTAACAACCTATTTGAAAAAATAAAAAACATAAAATTCAATTTATGAACCATATTCATATAAATTTATTTTTTTTATAATTCATTTATGTTAATTTATTCTAATTATATTAGTTACTGATATCTTAGTTTAATAATACATTGTCATTAACTTAGGTTGATTTGCTCATTATTCTGGATGTCGACTTTAGTACCCATTATTTGATACCAAGATAGAAATTAAAAGATATTTAAATTTACACACATATATATATATATTATTAATAAATAAAACATCCCATTATTTATGTTTTTAGTTATTTTTCATGAAAATCGAATCGCTGTCATATTTATTTGGTATTTTTAATGATAATGGATAATATTTTGATAATAAGATAAATAGATAATATAACCCTTCCAGAAACTTAAAATAATAATTATTTTTATAAAAATACAATAATATGAGTATTTATAATCTCATATTCATCTATGATATAGCTTTACAACAATATTTAAATTGGAGGATAGATCGAACCAAACATGAATATCCATAATTAAAAGATGAATATTGCTATGAAATTGGATTTTTTTTTGAATAATTTCATTATCATAGTAGAATAAAAATATTTTTATATTATTTTTATTGTACTAAATTATACATATAAATTTTTTGATAAATCAGAGTTAAAATAGATGGAATATAAGATATGTTACTTCATGGAGGCAACATTTCACACATGGTATGGTTAACATTTCCAATTTCTCAAAAAATGAGATGGAAGGAAGGTACATTAAAATTTATAACCTCATAATAGTATTTATACTATAAATTTTACCTTTATAATGCAATTTTATCATTATAACCAGTGAATAAGGGTGGTGGTGAATTATGGAAGATGCTTCATCATGGAGGTTAGAGATTACACAAACACATGATCAGTATTGTTTTATTAATATAAATAGATAGAAAAAGAATATATAATGGTTGATATATTATTATAATTACTATTTACCACACTAATTTTACTAATTTTATTATATAATAATTATTTGGATAGGTTTGGAAGAGATATATTAATTAGAAAAGTTCAAGGATTATATAATACTCTCTTTAGGACCCTAAACATTTTCTTCAATGACTCTTTAGAAATGAATGACATAGAATACCTTTTCTTTGAACTTGGTATTTATATCATTAAATTGATTTATAATATTGGTAAATTGTCCAATGTTTCAATGAAATTTCTATGTTATATTTAACATTGTGTGGATGGATGTGATCCTATTTTACCAGAGAACAAAATGACACTATTGTGAACACACATTATTTTACTATAATGGAATGAAACTACTAAATGGTAAATGGTTTCAAAATAAGAAATAATCGATTTTAGGTTTATATAAGTTCATCAAATACTCATTTATAAATTTCCACAAATGTGATAACCATCATATAAGCCATTTGTTCTTTTATTTTTTATTTTAACTTTATTTTATTTAATCCATGGTATCTAGTTCTCACCCATATTTTAATTATGAAAAAATAAAAACATTATATAAATTATTAATTTAATGAATAGTAATTTATTCTTAATTTAATATTATTCTATATTTAAACATTGGGAAATTAAATTTTAAATAATTATTATTAATGTATCGGTTTTTTTAAAAATTTATTTCTTGATCCTTAAGTGTCTCTAACTATATTTTGTAATCATTAACGATTTCATATGTGTTAACATACTTATTTTTTTGCATAATAAACACATTGCAATAATTATTTAAAATATATTAATTTAATTGACTAAATAATATATACAGATTCTTAATAAAACAAAACATTTAATAACAAAATTTTCACTATTATTGATTTAATTTGCATTAATCATAGTGATCACATTTTTATTCATAGAAATGAAATTTTATTTTAAAGATAATATGTGTATGTTCACCTCAAATATTATAATACATTTTTTAGATTTAATTTCTCAATGATATAAAACATAATATCTACTTTTAGTACATAAAAACATTTTTTACTATGAAATATTACATGAGTTTTTAAAACCATAATAATATATTTTACAAACTAATAATAATAATTTTTAAAAATAAATTTTATATTACAAATATATTTTTAAATTATGAGGTTTTCGTGAAACATCTATATAATAATATTAATGGGATAAGAAAAATAAATATTTTTTCACTATTTATATAAAAAAAATTAGTTTATAAAAATCATTATAAACAAACATAGGATAATTTTGACAAAAAGAGTTTAAAAAGTATGTTCATATCAAAAAAATATAAATTTATATATTAGTTTAAAATACACTATTTCATCAAAAACTGCATAGATTGAAAAATTCCCCAAGAAAACGTTATGTGTTTTTAATCAAATTTCATATGAATTTGTAATTTAAAAAATATTTTATTTATTATTGAATATATTATACTAGGGTATTAATAATGTTAAACTAACATTTCATGTACGATTTTAGTTTAATGTTTCATGGAATAAATTTTGGGAATATAGTATTAATTTAGAGAAAAAATATAATCTAAAATAATAAAATCTTACAGTCTTCCCCCATTAAATAATTTTTTTTCATGAAATTTTAATTATAATTTACAATGGAAAGAATATATTGTAACCCAAATAAAACTTAGATATATATCCTACTAATATATCCACCTCAATATCTTTGGTTGGAAAAGGAATCTATTTATTCTAAATATGATTCTTTTTGAATTCATAGGGACCCAACATTCACAGATTTATTATCATTATCCTCTTTCCAAAAAAACAACAACATAAATTAAAATTGTAATTTTTATAAATTTAGTGTAAATATATGAATATGAAATCACAATACTATAATTAATTCTCTAATTAACATTCATTTTAACTAATTATACTATGTCATAAATTTTTCACCCTACAAATCTCTTAGTTCAACCAAATTTATTTTATGTTGTATTCCATTATTCATAATTACCCAATCAATTTTTGTAATTAAGAAATTAAACCTTCACAATGGTAAATATAGATCATATTTTCATCTAATTTATACCTATTTGTTGGGCCTAGCCAACTATAGAGTTTTGGTATTACTCATCTTACACCATATTGATGATTATGTTGATATTGAACTCACATTTTGAGTTGTGATTACACCTCGGTGAATCCTTAGCACAACTAAAATAACACCTTATTTTTTCATTTATAATAAGTTTGGACATCTTTCATACCAAATAACACCAAATTTGAAAAAAACCTCAATATAGATTAAAAAATATTATTTTAATCTTTTATTTTTTAGAAAGACATTAATTTAGAGTATATAAATAATATTTACCATGAAATGAATTTTTTTTAAATGTTTTTAATATTTAAAATGTATTCATTAATATATTGTAAATAAGAACCCATTTTTTTTACTAATGTCATTTTAGGATTAAAAAATATATTTTCCAGGAAGTTCAATTTTATTTAATTTTGTGTGAGAATATTATAATAAAATTTTACGTTTATAAATATTTTATTATATGGAAAATATATATTTCTTGAAATCATAAATCAATAAAGATATTGAGTGTTTTTTGGTATTTTCTTAAAAATATATACTTTTCAATGAATAGAGAAAAATTGTTATTTTTATTAAACAAACATATCATTTCAATAATAAATTTAATTTGAAAATACCATTGTTTCATTAATTTTTCTTAAAATAAAATAAATCCCATTTAATTATATATAATCTAATTAATTTCACATTAATTATTATTATACATGATTTTTCTATTAGTTCATTTTTAGGGAACATAACTCATTTTTCTAAAAACTATTTTCAAAATTGATTTCGCTGTTTATATTGAATTTGATTTATGAAACATCATGAAAAAGAATTTTTAACATTATATTTCATATTTGGGGTTGCGATTTACACATTGGGCATGTTTTTCAAACTGATTTTTGGTCATTATGAGCATAATTATTTGTAAATATTATCACCATAGTATGGGTAAAATGAGTAAAACAGGGTTAGCAATATTTCAAATGGTTTACAAAACCCACTTAACATGTATTTTTTTTCTTAAATACTTTTTTTGAAAAAATAAATAAAATAATTTAAATTTAAGAAATTTCTTTCCATTCTACATCAATTATAACAATGATATTGTTTTATATACAGGATAAGGTAAAAATGTTACAGTATTAATTCGAATATTTTTAATTATTTCTTCTGGAAATGGGGATGGCCTTGTTTGTTTAAGGTTCAAACATTCCAATCGGTTTCTAACGGGTTTATTTATAGAACCAGAATCACCCAAAGATTCTATATACATTTGGACCTACATTCCAAAGGTATGTGCTCATTAGTTGTGGACCGATGAGGCTTAAGAATTTGAATTTGTCGAGAGGATGGGATTTTAGGCACATCACGCCTTTTTGGGGGGAATTATTGCCTACTTAGGGACTCTCTTATAGATTTATGTTATGTTCATGAATCATTATTAATTCACCAAGCATAAAAATGAGTTTTCCTTTAGATTTGGAAATTTATGATTGAAATATATGGGATTTAGAGAATATTTTATATGTATTTTAGGTTCTTCATTGATGGATAATTATCCATATGTATTAGAGATTCTTAGTCAATGGTATCCTTCAATACATTATATAGAAATCTCTTGGTCATTATGATGACCATACTAGTTTTAATACCACTCAGTGGGGAACTTGAAGTTTAATGTCATTCTGAAAGATATGGATTATTTCAGAGTTGGGATCGTACCTGCAGATGAGCTACCTACGTATCCTCATTAAAAAGGAATCAGAACCCACATAGTTTGATAAGAAGGATATATTTTAACATCATATGGGACAGAAAAAAATTAATGAAAGATGGGCTTGAACCTTATAAAGGCTTCATACGTACTCTAATTTTAAGGAAGAGGTCAAAGTCCACCTATTTTGGGTGAAGAAATATGGGGCTTATGCATGGTTAATGGTCCAAAAAGAGATTTCGTGATTACTTTTACACTCTAAGATCACGTGAGTCATGCTCAGTGTGAGAAACAAGAGGTATCAGTAAACCTGACTATTTTACCACAAAAGATGAAGTCATGAAAAATGTTGTGGGGCTTACGTATGTATGACTTCCCAAGTAGATGAAGACCAGGACTTACTTCAGGAAAGAATCCCAGGAGAAGTGTCCATAAAGGTATTTTTACTTTATAGAGATTAGTAGTTTAAACTCGGGGCTTACTTTTAAGAAGGATGCTGAAATTATAGGGGACGTATAACTTGGGGATTACTCCTGATAAGGAGGACCAAATTAAAGGAATTATGAATGGGGATTATTTCGTAGAAGGAGGCCCAATGTTAAAGGAAATTATGAATGGGGATTACTCTTAAGAAGTAGGCTCAGGTTAAGGGGACTTGGGGCTTACTCCTGAGGAGGACAACCTAGATCAAAAGATCTTCTCATCTCAATGGATGAGGTTATATGGAGGAAATGTCTAATCATAGTGACATAAAGTTTTATGTCACGAGGTTTTGGGAGAGGTTCTCACATAACTCCTTTCAGATAAGGAAGCAAACAAAGGAACCATGCCATAAATGGCATTGAAAAGGGGTTTGAGGACTAATATATTGAAGAGGAGAGGTGAACAGGATAGAGGCACAAAAAAGAAGTTGGCGTGTGAGTGTAGGTCACGCAAGTAATTTGGCACGCATGTTTTGTCCGCGCATGCGTACTTGTGCGGCATGGGTTCCCCTAGGAGACGAAGAATCTATAGGGTAACACCTAGGAAAGACTTAACTCAAGCCTTTAGTATTATCCTAAGATATTTCCAAAAGGGAGGTGCACAAGTGTTTCCATTTTTAAGGAGTTCTGGATACTTAGTAAATCAAGTGTTGGTGAATTCTAAAAACTTAAGCCTTATACAACTCCTTTAAGTCTTCCATTCTAGGTAAAAAGTTACCTTAGAAGGTTTCAGAAGAGTTGAGTTGAAGACTTGGATGACCAGAGCTTGAATTTGACTTTTGGAAAATCCTTCCTTGATATGGGGGCCCACAGGGGCTATTTATAGGCCACCTTGCACCTAGGGTGAAAAATCAAATAGGGCATGCAAGTCACTTGCAGACCTCACTCCAAATTGGCTCCTAGTCCATAACTTAGTCAATTTTTTTGATTTTCTTCATTGGGTGACCCTATTTTTTTCTTAAGGTATTCCTCGTTGCCATTCTTTGGACTCTATGAAGGAAAAGAGAGACAACAAAAGTCACCACTCAGATTTGGATCCGAAAAGGAAAGAGGATCGGGCTCTGAGGTAAATCCAGAGAAATCAAGGGTCTATGGCGTGCAAGTTCGGCGCATAGATTCTTGGGCACACAAGTATGGCACGCAGGTGGTCTGAATCGCCTATATATATAGGCACACACCCACGGAAACTCACTCGGCTTCCAGTAACTTGAGCTCTTGTCATGTTGGTGATTCTGTCTTTGGCTAATTGCCCTTCTGGATTTTGTCGCACTTCTACAGAAAGTATTTGACTTGCGCTCCATGATTAGGGCGGAAAAACTTGCACGACCAATTTGACTTACACGCCAAGTTGGTACTTGTGTTACATATTGAGTTTTCCATTTTTTTATTTCCTTTATCAAAATTTCACAAAACAAACTTACTTAAAAGTAGATTGTTTTATCTTTGGTCATATTTAATGGCTCCTAGAAGAATTGGACCAGCTGATGAGTTGGACAGCAAGAGAATAGATGACATGAAGAACATCATTGACCATGACTATTTTGTTATCTGTGATAGCACTCTTCTAGATTTGGCTAAGTACTTGAAGAAATATCATGCCAATTTCCCACAGAGCATCTACTTTTCTTTGTATGGCCATGGTCATCTGCAAGGGGTCAATGTTCCATAGGCAATGAATTATATCCCTCATTCCTAGTTTCAGACCTAAACCAACTTCTCTTGGACAAATTTCTCAATTACGGGATCCTTTTTCAATTTTGGGAAAATGGAGAAGGAATACATAATGCATCATATCCCATGTTCTCAATATCAGAAGCCTCATACAACTGAGCTGCAGCCGCATTTCTATCCCTATATATTCCAAAATTCTCAGACGGACCAATCTAAGGGATGGAAGAAGAGTTGGGATTTCTGTTCTGGAGGAGGTGTGAAGCCGACATGGATGTGGGAATATTGGGTGTGACAAACCTATGCATATTTTTTAGATGATCTGATGTGATCTGTAATATATGAAGTTTTATGGGCTAGGAAGAAATATTTCTACAAGAATGACAATTTCCTGCCGGAGTTAATCAGCCGTTGGAGCCCGAAAACGAATTATTTTCATCTGACTCATGGAGATGTAGGCATCAGTTTTTGGGACATATAAAAGATTTAAGGGGCTCCAATTTTGTGAGATATGTATGATGAACTCACCCCCCCCCCAAGGTGACCTGGAATGATTCGGAGAAGACTCTGGATTTGGATCGAGAGTTATTGAAAATTTTCTACAAGATTCATAATACCACCACCCTGAAAACCCACTCTAGAAAAGATATCCATATAGAAGAGTGGATGAATTTTTTTTTGATTAATAAGTGTGAGGAGGTACCTTCCTGTACTCAACCAACTAGTTTCCCTAGAGCAGCAAAGAGGGGTGCTCTGGGAACATTTTGTCCAACTCTAGAAGCAGGAGAGTTTGATATGTGGGGGTATGAAGTGAACCAAAAAATTATAGCGATGACTGATCTGGAAGAATTTTTGGCGTTGTGGCTCAGTGTTTACCTTTTACCAGTTCAGGATTCAGAAGGAGGAGTGAGGTCAGGGACCTTTGTCGTTGCAGCCAAGCTGGCTGAAAGGAAGATGGTTGGGTTTGACACCCCAGTTTTGGAAAATATTCATAGGAGTTTAATTCATGTATATATGGGTAAGTCTCCTCTAATAATAGTGGGACTATTCCATGTTTTATGGGGATGGATTTCCACCCACTTCAAGACATATGCTGTACAAAGTGGGGTAAAGGTTCCTGAAAGTTCTTTCTAGTGGTTTATTCAATCCTTTTCTGGAATTTCTCCCTTATCCCTCAATGCTTATGATAAAAAAATAAGGTTGAGCATGTTCAAGGAGTTTCAATTCATTCCTTATAGAAATCTTCCAATAGAGTGATTTTTTGAGGATAGAACAGCCAGGATGGAGTTAAGGGTATATATGCTTGCATGTAGAGATGGTACACTGGACACAAGGTTTGATGGAGAAATTATATGCGAGGCCTATGCTTCATACAGATTCTCATGTCAATTCAAATGTCTGCAGAAAATTACCATATCCCCTCTGGTGAATGTCAGGCTAGAGCAGCATTTGATGGTTTCTCATCAACTTTGGTTAATGACATCTATGGAGAAGACCAGAGTGGTATTTGATCTACTGTGTGTTGAAGCAGTAAGTCAATTGACTATATTATATGCTAAGAGCTGGGTAGCATCATAACTTGAAGGGGTACGTAATCAGCCGGTCCCTGGGGTGGGGATACAGAAGAAACCCATTGGGAAAGAAACTCTTCATTTGGAAGGTGACTCTTCCTCACTCGGAGCCTATTCACCGGATTCCTCACCCGGAGCTGATTAATCAGATTACCAAGATTGGGATGATGAGGCTCAAAATATGTCAAATTGGCATCGGGCCTGATATAATCTTCTTGCTAGATCCAAGAGACCTGCTTCATCGACTTTTGGTGAGTTACATCATTGAGGCAATTTTAGTCACCATTATTTTAAAGAGCATCATGTTTCATTTTCTTATCCTTTATCAATGATTGTAGAAGCTGGGAAGAAGTTGAAGTCCCATATTGTAGGACCCTCCTCACATATTTCTGGTTCACATTCTGAATATTTACGACCAGAGGCTGTCCGTACATGGAGGAATTTATATTGTGATGCTAAAATAGCCTGGATGGGCCTATACGAAGGGATGTATATCCCTGGAGTGGGGAATATCTGGGATTCCTCTGACATCCACTTTGAGGACAACCCTAATGAAGTGAGGGCTTACATCAAAGAGATAGAAATGATCATATATTTCATTGATGAGTCAGTTCCTATCACCAAGCGGGTGAAGGAAATTATAGACCATGGTACCACTAAGGGGATCGGTCCTTCATTAGATGAAGAGTGGCATGATTACGTGGCTCCTGAAGATGTAAGTTTCCTTTTTATCATATTTCTATTTTCTTTGCAATTTTAATTTAGTCAAATATTTTTTATTCAAGTAAATAACCTTATTCATCTTGTAGCTTGTAACGGAAAGAACCACTGATATCCCTTCCCCGTGGTATAGCCCCGGTGGCACTGGTCTTGGAGCCACTGAATCTCCTCATGATCTGGGTGAAGTATCTCCAGGATAGAAAGTCATGGATGAGGATTTATAAAGGGTGTTACTGTCCCTGATACCTTTTTTCAGAGATGGTGATTCCATTACACCCAAAACGGCCAAGAAACAAAGGCATCAAAGAAAGAAGACCACATTCAAATGCTTTATCAGTAGTGGTAAGTCTTTCTGGTAGTCATGAGTCTTAACTTTTGAAAAGTGATCAAACATCTCGGGATTGTAGGGGATTATTAAGTTTCCCCATTAACAGAAAGGATTGACCATCCTCAGAGTACAACAGAGGGTACTATAGAATGACCACAACTTCCAGCAGAAACAACTTTTCCTGAAGAAATACAGAGAGCAGATTAGATAGGGACTGTTCCCAGCACCGCTCCTATTTCTGATTCCAGGAGAGAAGAGGCTTCTGGTAAATTAACAATACTTCATAGAACCTCAAATGAGACAACAACTAACTTCCATTCTGTGATGTTTTAGGTTCAACACACGCACCCGAACATTTGGCAACCACTGCAGCCGACACCACAACTGTATTTGAAGAAGCTATCTAGGGTTAGACATTTCTAGATGAATGTCACAAAGAAGACATGACGATGGCTCCCACTAGTGAGACTATCCTGGGATCTTGGACATCATTGGATAAAATTATGAATCTTGGCATGTCCTTTGAATAAATTTTAGAACATGTTAAATTACCACGTGATTTACATGATTTTGTAGATCTAGTTATAGAATCGACTAGATTTGAGGTTCATCATTTCTCCTATTAATATTCTCATGATTACACTTCTAACCATATTTGGTTAAAGAAATGTATAGTTCCATTTGAAGAAACTGCTGAACCAACAATGCTTGAATGGGGTATAGACATTGATGTCAACCGTATTATTGCAGAAACACTGGCTCAGGTGAAACTTAGCACGACAGACCCTCTTGAAACCGATCCTGAAAATTCTATTGATGCTAGGAAAGATGTGGAGGAGTCTTCACTAATTACTGATCTACTGTTAGGTAAAAGATGATGATATTTGTGTCTTACTTAACCTTCAATACAATCAATCAAATTTTACTATCCTTTGAAACTAACCATACTTTCAATTGATCAAAAAAGGTTGTCAACTTCAATGTCTAGATCTACAGGTGAAGCCATAGACTTAGCCCAAAAAGTAGCAGAAGTTGAAGCAACCAGGGTAAGGGAAGGAGCAGAACATGGAACTTCCTTAAGTACATTAATCCGAGACTATGTTCCTCCCTAAGATAGCGATGTCGAATCAGACCTAGAGGTGAAAAAGGCGCTCCAATTCTCACATCATATGGCATGGAAAAATATATGGAAGATAATATCCAAGGTGCCTCTTGAAGAGATGCCTTCAAAAATTCCAAGATGTTCATCCCTATTCATCATGCTAGGACTTTTCGGTTTTAGATATCAGTAAATCCATGTCGTAGTGAAACAAGTCATTCGAAGGAGGGAGCAAGAGAAAATGTGTCATCAAGACCAGATCGGATCTAGATTGCTTACCAATATTAGTGAATTTCAGGTTGTAGTGTTCAAGCTGAGGTTGATCATGCTACAAAGCTGAAGGAACTAAAGTAGAAGATCAAAGAGAAGATTGTCCAGTAGTTGCACCTTCAGCAAGAGCTAGATGTTGTTACTGGGGATCTTGACCAGCTTCATAATTCGTTGGAAGAAGTCCAAGTGGATGGTATAAAAGCCATTACAGATGTCAAAAAATAACTTTGTCGAGATGAAGAGAGTGAAGATGGTCAAGTAAATAAACTTCAAGTGGCTACTAATGAAGCTCAAGATGCTTTGAAATTGATGAGAAATCATGTTGAAAGTCTTTTGTAATTTCTAAAAAAAGAGAAGAGACTCCAGTTTATGGATGTTATTCTAATCTGGTTCATCAATGAAAAACAACTCATCTTCAATCATCTATACATTCATTTTCATGATAATTTCTCTTATTTTTACCTAATCCAATGGGCCTAGTAAAAATAGTTTGATTTCTACCAGGGTTATATAAACAACCCCACAAACTTTTCATCTTTTAATTACTTAATATTTCCTAAATAATTCAAAATGTACATTTAGCGAGATGGGACTCGAATTTTGTTTAGAGTACCCTTTATAGGTTTCTAATTTAATGAGTACCATGTCTTTTGTTTTTGGAAATTTAAAGTCATGCATGTTGGACTATAAAAAGGCTAATATTTAAGGTCGAATAGCTTTGACCGAATGGATGATATTGACTCAATTCTCGATAATTTTTTTGGAAACATATTACTATATTCATGTATGGTGGGGGAAATTGTAAACTGTGACTTGAGAAATTTTGAATCTGAGGAATGACATGGAGAAAGAGCTAAAAGGAATTATAGGAAGTCTTTTCTAACAATGAAGTTACCACTACTTGACAAACCCATTATGGGGGATGAATTATGCTAGGACAACTAGGGCATATGCTGCATAGTCAAATAGTAGTATCTTTTGGCTAATAGGTCAGTTATGTAGACAACTTATTCAAGGTCACCTAAGGGATGTGTAGCATAGTCGAGCAAAAGAACTCTAAAAAATTTGTCTTTCTACTACTAAAAGATGAAGAAAGTTTTATATAGATTCAAATTTACCAAATCATAGAGTCTTCTTTATAGAGAAGGTACTTGAATATGGGGAGGATATTTCCAATTAGAATTGTCAAAGAATTAGAGGAATGTGACTTCTACGAAGGTCTGACCCAAACGTAGGAAAAAAATGTATCAATGGTTTTAAATCATATGACTAAAATCGGAGATAGAAACATTATAAGACATATGGTCAAGTGGTCTAAGGTTATTTTATATTGATTTTAACATATAGAGAAGGAGGAAAATTAAAACCGTATTCTTGAATACTTTCATATCATGAAAAAGAGTATGGAAAAATATGTTAAGGATGGAAATTTTTTTGCAGTTCCCTATATATCGCTATTAAGACCAATAGGGACAAAAGAGGATTCTCCTAATAATGAAGTTATCATTACTCGACAAACCCCTTATAGAGGTAGAATTATGCAGGTCTAACTGGGGAATAAGCTGCATAGTCAAATAGTAGCATCTTTTGGCTGACAGGTCCGTTATGTAGACAACTTATGGAAGGCCACCTAAGGGGGCATGCTGTATAGTCAGAAAAAAGACCTCTCAGGTATCTAACATTTTGTGACCAGAAGTCAAGAAAAGGGTTATGGATACCATGAATATTATTTGTATAATGTTGCAGCTGGGTCCTGAATTTAGATTATGGATATCACTATGTATCTCATTACGATGATAATCAATCCACACGTAGTTCTTGAAATATAGTTTAATTTGATATAGTACGAGAGCATGTAAGATCTTACGTTAGGGTCATAGACCTTGGATAATAGTGAGGGAGATACATCATGCATTTTTTATAAACCTGATGTGAATAAAGACCAGGGTGTTCCATATCACGCCATGTGATCCTAGGAGGACTTTTCATCCATGGGACCGAAAGTGGAGTTTGGGGTTAGGCCCAAAAGATTGGGGCTAGACTCGAGGAATGCTCAAGTGTTCCTACATATCCCATGAGGATGAAAATCAAGCTACACATAGTTCTTGAAATACCCTTTGTACAGATTTGGTTTGTACTTATGAGGGGTAAAGAGGACTTTATTACAGTTATGGATAGACCCATTATTAAAGACTTGGGGGTCACTACATATCTCATTATGATGAGAATCAAGCCATAATTAGTTCTTGAAATATGGCATGGTTATAGATCATGTCAATTATGATTTCTCTCGAGTGAGGGTATCAGGGATTGTTGCAGTTTATTTGTCATACAGGACAAAAGTTCAAATAGTATAAGGTCATATGCATGGACCAATGCTATGCAGTTTAATGTCTTGCAGCAAGGACAATGGGGGACTATATAGTTTAACGTCATATATCTAGCATGATGGGACGTACATAGTTTAATGTCATGTATGATGAAAGTGAACCAATATGAATAAGATGGTTGATGGGGGATTCAAGTATCAACATCGTATGGGGTGAAGGTGAATTGATGTGATGAAAGTGGCTTTAGGCTTGAACCTCAAAAGGTTGCTTACGTACCTATCATGGGAGACATGGATCAAAGTCTGTGTAGTTTAATTGAGTGGGATTTGGCAATCACGGTTTACTTGAGGACAACGACCAGAAGATGATGTTGGGACTTAAGTGTGGTCAGCGTCCCAGAGAAGATTTCATGGTCGAAGCTTACTCTAAGTTCACGTGGGTCATGGTCGGTGTGAGAAACAAGAGGTAGAAACAGACCTGATGATCGTGTCAAAAAATATGCGACCACGAAGGATGGTGTGAGAATTATCCATGGTTAGCTACCCAGGTCATACATGACAACAGAGTTTAAAAGACAATTGTGCATGCGGTGATCACAGTTTAATGTCATGTGTCACGGACATGGGGTGCTTGGAAGTTTAACGTCCTGCATCTCGGATGATGCACAGTTTAACATCATATTGGATGATAGAGGGGGATATGCAGTTTAATGTTCTACAGCAATGACAAGTGACGTTTGGTGGGGCGGTGCCTGTTATTTTGAATCAAATGGCATAAAATCTGCCAGAGTCAAAGACAACGTAGGCTTCGAAACGAGCTCGTCTTCTTCTGACTGCTCTTCTTTCTTCAAATTACAAAACTTATTTGAGAATTTTCCTTTTGATTAAGGGGGTTTTTCTATGGTAGAAATAGAAGAAGACACAATTGGTTGATTCAATTATGTTTGTAAAATGGAAAGAGTTTGTTTTATCATTTTCCTGACCATCCAATCTTCATATTTCTGTGCATTTTTACTTTTGACTTCGTGCTACTCGCCTTCTTCCTTTGGATCAATAGCAGTAACACATGCTACCTAGGCTGAAGATCCTTTCAGTTTTACCTGTCCATATTCCCCCATCTTTTTCAAGAGGTTTTTGAAGAAAAAACACTCCTGAATGGGATGCGCCAACATCTGATAAAACATTCAATAGTTGGGGAGGTCTTAATCTCATTCTATGTTTGGCCTTTTGGGCCTTTGCAACTAAACCAGATTGTTTTCTAGAGTTGAGATGAAGTAACTAGGAACTTGTTCATTCCAGAAAGAATAAACTGTGTTCCTTAAATCCCCAAACGGTTTCCGCCATTGATCTCTTTGATCATCTTGATGAGGCAGCTATTATTGTTGATGCTCAGGAGGTGGAGCCCTTCGATATGATGATGGTTTTGAAGTGGAAGCAGGTACAGGTTCTTGTTTAAGTGTAACTGTAGCAGTATCTACTTTCCCTATTCTCATTCTTGGACCTGATGGAATTACATGAGTTTTAGCACTAGTCTCTATAAGTGAGTCTTCTATCTACTGAGCGATTGAAGTATGGTCTTGAAACCCTCCTGTTTATTTCACAGGGATCAATGGTGTGCGTAATTCGTCACACATATTTTCCACATAGATTGGCATCAATTCTTCTTGAGGGAGTGCTAAATTTAAGGATTATGTTAATCCCTTCCATTGAGCAATGAAATTTGAAACACTTTTATTTTACCTTTTTTTACAATTGGTAAGATCAAAAACTATCGTGTCTGGTAATATTGAGCTAAATTGAAGAAGGGATTTTTGATGGGGATCATCCTACCCAATAATTGACCAAGATTGAAAACCTGTATTCCAGAAAAAAAGGGTCCTTGTAATGACTGCACAAAACATCAGAGCTTAACTACTTCTTATTATTGGGGAGTTTGCATCATAGGATCACAATGAGAAAAAATGTGTTAATTGTTGTTCTGGATCTCCCAAACCATTAAAAATTGGGAATGAGGTATTTGCAAAATTTTATGGGGGAGGAATTACATCCGCCCATTTAGGGTAATCTCTCTTTTCCTATTGAACTAGTGCACATCATCCTTTCATATCTTCCAACTGAGCTGCTAATGAATCACCGGTATTCATTAATGCTTGAGAAACATCTGGTTGAGCTTGGACCAGAGCAGCTGCAATAACTGGAGTTTGGACGAGTGTGGCGACCAGTACTGCCACTTATGGTATTATTGCCGATTCTTGTCGTGTATGACCCAGAGGATTGGACCTGTGAAGGTGTACATGTAAAGGGGGATATTCTTGATCCATCCAAATAGCTGCAAAAAATTCCCTTGATTGATTAACACCTACATGCTTAAGAGGAAGACTACCTTGAAGTAGTTATACATTTAACCTCTTTAACAACTTTATTTCTTCTTCTTGTTGTGCGAACCTTTTCTCTAATGAGAGTGATTGGCCTTCTCCAGAGGTGGGGTGGGATGTAACCACAATTTTACCCTTTTCCTTGGAATGTTTCTTTCTGGAGTATAGAAGGGTATTACTCAAAGGAATTTCTTTCCTCTAGGAAAACCTTTGGATTTTGGTACGCACACCTCCTTCATTTATTTCTGTGTAACAACCTCTTGAACTAAAACATCTTCATCTGATTCCTCTGAGTGAGCCTCATGTTCTGGGGGATCAATGACAATGACATTGATGACATTTATCAATGCATAACACATTTCAACCCTTCTGTCAGTGTTTCTGCGATACTGTCTTCTTCAATGTCCTTTATGAGACATTTCCCTTTGTTTGGTTGATCCCTCAGGAACTTCTTAATGAACTGTAATTTGGAGAAAATTTCCTGATAATTCGGCTCTGCATTCCTCTTGTGGCTTCTTCCCTAATCGAGAGAAGACTGACTTTCACTGAGGAAGAGATTGACAATTTGAAAAAGTCCCCAGTCCGGTGTACTGGGGTAGTTCCTGTTTTCTCTGCACAGCTCCTCAAATCCTATCTGTTGATCTCGAGGGTTAGAATAAAAGTGTCCCCATCCTGGTAAGCTGATGTGTCTCTTGAGCTGATACATCTAAAACTTCCTTAAAATCTCTTTTGATTTTGCAGATTTTAGTTCGGAAATTGGCTGGATTCATCATCCAAAATCCACTCAATTCAACTAGCTTAGATGACCATTGGATTATTTCTAAGACCTCCTTCACCTGATTATGTGCATGCTCTAAATGAGAATCCTATTCTATATTCTCATTTATGTGATGCAAGAGTAATTTGACAACTTGTTCTTCGTATGCCTACCTTTGGGAAGAACTAGTTGAGGCCTATTCTTGAGAAAGCCTTTGATTACACACAAAACCAATTAGTTGTGGCCATCCATGGGCAATAACATTGCATGAGACCACTTTTGGCAGGCTTTGTTGACTAGAGATCACAGTGAAATGCAATGCTCCATGAACACCCCATCCCCTGATATGATTACTAGATGGGGCGTTGGTAATTAATTGGAGAAACCTTTTTAATGCGCCAAGTCATTTACGTTGAAGGGATCTCTGATACTTTTTAAACATTGGATTTTGGGAAACTGAGAGAGATGCCAAGTCAATTTGGCGATGCTGTCCTTCTGTTACCTTAACATGATTTTGATATTCATCATAAGGTAATATTTTTCATTTTAAGTGAAAAAGATTTTTCCATATGTTTAGAAAAATATTGTGAATACAATTTTCTTTCAACGTTTCTTGAATATCATACAGAGAGTCAACCAAAGGCCAAAACATGACTAGTATTTTACCTTTTTCCAATTGTTTTCTCAAATTCAGCACTTCCTCTTCGTCATTTGATGATGATTTATCTACCTGATTGGCCAAAAGTTAGTGATTCTTTATTGCTTCAGCAGATTCAGCAAGATTGGTAGAGAATTAATTTGTCAAATTAGAAGATGAATGAACCAGGGGTGGTTCGGAGAATAACCGACTCTGCGGGCTATCTTCTAATTGATTAAGTATTTCACTTACTAGCGGTAAGGCATCAGACAAGATGGGCTTCGCATTTGCAAGTGTCTCAAGATAAGAGGTCATTATCATTACTGCATTTTCCATTGAATAATTTTCCAGGAAATGCGAAATACTACTGCAGAGAGGACTTTTGCAGCTAAATTCATCATCATGGGGAGGACCACCATGGTGGGTTACAACAAACGATGATACCTTTTTCTATTTGGTCTTCTGGCCATGTAGAGGGTTATCGTGGCTATCATCTGAAGATGATGCTTTGAGATTTACTGAATTGTCATGAAGTAAGCCTTCATGGGGAAGTATCTGATTAAGACCTTAAGAATTATTATTGTTATTTCCAGAATTTGGAAATTGGAGAGTAGAATCCTGAGTTGCAACAGATAATTGACTGAGGGCTTCAAGAACTCCAGCATTGAGCAAAGATTTATTTCAGATTGGATCTTGATTTTTTAACTGTGATGGATGTGTCTTTTTTCTGGACATCTTCTTACACACTTTGGAAACCACTTGTTGACAAAATTGGTTATTATGGGAAGGTGTATATCCCTGATCAGGAGAAATGGTCAGGTTAGGCTGACTATCTCCATTTAAATCTGGTGTATGTTCCTGACCTGATTGTTCGTATGACATGGGGGAGTATTCCCCATGACCATCCTAGACTATAAAAGAGGAGTGTATATACTTAAGGGTGACATTTTGATGAGTAAACCCACTAATAGGTATAGATTTATGATTCTTTCCCTATGATGTTGCTGAAGTTGTTATAATATTTTGACAGGTATCCAGAATATTGGCGTGGATTTGCTTCTTCTCTTTCACCATTTTTATAATGTGCTTGGTGACTTTAGGTACCGGAACGAGAATATATGTCCACTCCATGTTTGGAGTAGGTGTGTCTTCCTTCTCCTGTCCTCCATTTCTTGTAAGTGAATTCTGACAGTACTCATGTGTTGGGTAGAATGTTGCGTATGCCTCCAATTTTTCATTTGTGCTTTCCAATTCACATCTTCGGGTGCTACCAAACGAGACTGTTGGTTAGCTTGATGAATTGTATCTATATGTTCATGTTGATTGTTCTCCATCGAATATGATTGATGAACTTCATCCAATACTGGCAGATGAGACTGCTGGCAAAATTGATGAGTGTAAGCAGGTGTATGTGCCTGTTTATAGGTGGTCATCACATTTGGTTGGGGGATTCTTTAGATGCAGTCAGGCGAGCCTACTAACTGGATGATGATTAATAAATAGGTGTATTTGCCTTCCTATAGTACTCTGCCAGAATATCCTGGAGAGATTGGTGTGTTACATCCATATGAGTCTACTGGGCAGTGAAATTAGGACGGACGGTTGTATATGCCCGCTCGTTGTTTTCCATCAAGTTAGGTTGATAGACTTCTCCAGAGGGGGAAGAGGTAGAAACCTGCTCCCCGTTGGCCCAATTTCGCCTCTGACGGTTCATATTGCATTCTCGGGTCTGAGGAACCTGATCTGAACACCTATAGGTGATACCCCAATCATGTTTAGGGTGCACTACCGCATGAGTTTGGCGGAAATTGTTGGTGGGAGTCCTTAGGAAGGACTCTTGTCTTCTTGAACTGAGGCCCTGAGTGACCTCTGGATTCACCTCCCAGTAATATGTGGAGGACTGGTTGTTGCGTTCTGGGGATAAAGAACTGAAACGCTTGAAGACGGTGGTTTGCACCTCATGCTTCATGACCACTGGTCATTGCTGTCTGGACAACCAGGGTGAGTTGTAAACTTTGAGGGCTGGTCGAGCGGCCTCCAGAGTCGGGATGGTACCGTGTTGACGGTATTCCCTCACCAATGCATTTGAGACCCAGCATTGAAGATGTTGAGTAGGTGATGTTGTCCTCATAGCGGATGAGGATTCAGCATGAGTAGTGGTTGGAGGCATTCATAGGTGTGAACCTTAAAGAATTCATTTTGTGTTGAAGAGAGATATTGGATAAGAGTTTCTGTTTGATATAGCAGACATAATCAAGATAAGTCTAGCAAGACTACATCTTTTGGATGAGCACATATGTTATTGATTACTTTTTTGGCCTTCATATTGAGTTCAATAGGGGCCTAATAAATAAGATAAACATAACTTAACATGGTTAATAATTCATGTCGGGTTCACCATTTTTTGTTTCTTCTCGAAATGGGGATGACCTTATTTATTTAAGGTTCAAACTTTACAATTGTTTTCTAACGAGTTTATTCGTAGAGCCAGAAACACCCGATGATTCTATATCCATTTGGACCTATGTTCCAAAGGTAGGTGCTCATTAGTTGTGGACCAATTAGGCTTAATAATTTTCATTGGTCGAGAGGATGGGAGGTCAGGCTCATCACACCATTTTTGGGGGGAAATATTACCTACTCTGGGACTCTCTTATAGATTTAAGTTATGTTCACGAATCCTTATTAATTCACCAAGCATGAAAATGAGTTTTCTTTCAGATTTGTAAATTGATGATTGATATGTATGGGATTTAGAGAATCTTTTATATGTATTTGAGGTTCTACATCGATGGAGAATCATCCGTATGTGTTAGAGATTCTTAGTCAATGGTATCCTTAAATACATTATATAGAAATCTCTTGGTCATTATGATGATCATACTCATTTTAAAGACACTCAGTGGGGCACATGAAGTTTATTGTCATTCAGAAAAAAAAAGGATTATTTCAGAGTTGGAATCATACCTGTAGATGGGCTACCTATGTATCCTCATTAAAATGGAATCAGAACCCACGTAGTTCGATAATAAGGATATAGTTTAACGTCATATGGGATAGAAGATAATTAATGAATGATGGGACTAAACCTTATAAATGCATCTGATGTACTCTACTTTTAAGGTAGAGATCAAATTCCACATAGTTCGAGTGAAGAAATATGTGGCTTATGCATGGTTAATGTCCCAAAAAGATATGTTGTCATTACTTTTACACTCTAACCTCATGTGAGTCATGTTCGGCATGAGAAACAAGAGGTATCAGTAAACTTGATGATTGTTCCATGAAATATGTAGTCACGAGAAATGATGTGGGGCTTACGTATGTATAACTACCCATGTAGATGAATACTAAGACTTTCTTTTGGAAAGAAGAACAGGAGAAGGGTACATAAAGGTATTTTTACTTTATGGATATTTGGAGTTTTAACATAAGGATTACTCCTAAAAAGTATTCCCAAATTAAAGGGGACTTATATCTTGGGGCTTAATCCAGAGAAGGAGGCCCAAATTAAAGGAATTATGATTAGGGATTTTCATGAGAAGGAGTCCCAATGATAAAATAAATTATGATTGGGGCTTCCTCCTGAGTAGGAGGCCCAATTTAAGGGGATATATCTTGGGGATTAATCCAGAGAAGGAGGACCAAATTAAAGGAATTATGATTAGGTATTTTCATGAGAAGGAGTTCCAATGATAAAATAAATTATGATTGGGGCTTACTCCTGAGTAGGAGGCCCAATTTAAGGGGACTTGTGGCTTACTCCTTAGGAGGATTCCCTAGATCAAATGATCTTCTCATCATAAAGGATGAGGTTATATAGAGGAAACCTCTAATCATAGTGACATAAAGTTTGTATGTCACAGGGTTTTGTGAGAGGTTCTCACAGAACTCCTTTCAGATAAGGAATCCACCAAAGGAACCATGCCATAAATGGCTTTGAAAAAGGGTTTGAGGGATAATTTCTTGAAGAGGAGAGGTGAACGGGAGAGAGGCACACAAATGAAGTAGGCGTGCAAGTATAGGTTGTGCAAGTAATTTGGTGTGCATGTTTTGTCCTCACAAGTGTAGTTTCATAGCATTGGTTTACCAGGGCAATGAAGAATCTGTAGGGTAATACTTAGGTGAGACTTAACTCAAGCCTTTAGTATTATCCTAAGATATTTCCAAAAGGGAGGCGCACAAGATTCATCAAAAGGGTATGGCGGTGCACAAATGTTTCCTTTCTTAAGGTGGTCTGGATACTTATGCGTGCAAGTGTTGATGAATTCTAAACACTTAATCCTTATCCTACTCCTTCAAGTCTTCCATTCTAGGTAAAAAGTTACCTTAGAAGCTTTTGTAAGAGTTGAGTTGAAGACTTGG
The DNA here is from genome assembly GCA_963277665.1 of Viscum album. Classification (NCBI taxonomy): domain Eukaryota; kingdom Viridiplantae; phylum Streptophyta; class Magnoliopsida; order Santalales; family Viscaceae; genus Viscum; species Viscum album. Next base: position 1,561,178,375 of record OY728133.1, on the reverse strand, counting down.
GCAACCAGAGCATGAATTTGACTTTTGCAAAATCTGTCCCTGAAATGGGGGCCCACATGGGATATTTACAGGCCACCTTGAACCTTGGGAGAAAAACCAAATAGGGGGTGCAAGTGATGTAACACCCCAAGATTTCATAGTGTGTTATTTCTTCAAAATAATTCAATAACTTGCACTACACGCAACACCGAGTTCAAGCGCACCATGACTTACCAAACAAGCCATTCAAAAGAGTTTATGAGTAGTATTAACTAAATTTTAAACTTTATATAATCCTTATAATTTTAGAATCCATATTATGAGTTTTTTAGACATAATGTAAGAACAAATTCATTTTCAGTATTGCACTTTTACCAACTTTTAATAGTGAACCCTTTTTAAATACAATATTTTAAACATTTTGACTAAATGGGGACATCAACGAAACATCTCAAGCTTCCACGGTATGCTTTCCTTTGAATAATACAGTAGTGTGTGTTGTACGCAACTTCGAGTTCTAACACACACCACAACCAATCAAACTAGCCGTTATGAATAGTAATACCTACTTTTTGAAATTATATATATTTTATATTTCAAAATGGACTTCATTTTTGGATTCGTAATATCAAATTTATCCTAGGGTGAAATTTTGGAACTTTTCGGATAACACTTATATTTTGATGAATAGTGAAAATTACTAAATTTTAATTAAAAACAAATTTTTTAATCGAAATAATTTATATTGATAAATTAGGAATTTAAGTGGTTTTAAAGTATATTTAGAATATATTTTTACCATTTAATATAATTTTGGTCATTGTACATAATTTTACAATTATAACAGACATAAAAAAGTGTCAATCTTTTGATAGTTATTATCTCTTAAAAACACGCTTTTTGTTTTAAAAACGGGAATTATTTTAAATTAATTTATGCCACTTCTGTGTTTTGAATTTAGAAAAATGGATTCTATATTTAGAATCAATATGTTCATATTGTGTAAATAGGTAACTTTTTTTTAGACATTTTGAATAATTACTGCGGTAAATATTTTATATATCATGGTTAAGGGTAAATCCGGTAAATAAGGGTTAAAAAATAATATTATAATAATACTAAATTATCCTAAAACGTGTCCTAACATTATTGGTGGATACATTTCCGACCATGGTCATATTTGGGTCGATTTTGGGACCCCATGGAGCCACTTGTAGGTGATAGGGACACTTTATTTTAATTAAGTTAAAATAAGTACAAAAATGACAAAAGCATATATCTTTTAGAAAAACAATTTTTACATAGGGTTATATGTGTTGGATTTTCGACTATAAATATTAATTAGAAATATAAAATGATTTAATACATAATGGTATTTTATTTATAATTTTTAGACATTAAATAATTTAATTTATTTATGACACAATGATGATGCAGTAATTACCATAATAGTGAAAAATTAAAATGATTGATATTGTAGATACCCAAATAAATATAATTTGAGACTTTTTATGAATTACACTAATTTTATATGTTAATATGACATGTTAGGAATGATTTAATTAACTTTTTTCTAAGTAATAATTCTGTTATGTTTTTTACAAAAATAAATTATTGAATAGTGTGAAAATTTACATAAAAGGGTTTTTTAAAACAAATAGTATAGTATTGATTGATATTAAATTTCTAAAAATCTAAGGTTCGGCCAAGAGACTTATATCATGATGGGTTTATCATTAATGGACCAATTGGGGGTCTCTTGGATGTATATAGTAAGTTTATTAACCATATAATATAAAAATACAAAGAGACATTGTAAAAGTGAAACTAATTAACTTAGAGTTAATACTTAAAGATAAGGTTAATATAGTAACCCAAACCTATCTAAATTCTATTGGTTGAATGGTTTTAGACCCATACCCACCTTAACCTTTAAATAATTAACTTTGGATCCATTATAAACCGAATATGAATTTATTATAAATTAATATTTCTAGCTTTTCCAAAGGTGCCCCTCACCCCTCTTATAAAAGGGCACTCCCCCTTCTCATTACTTCACACCTTAAAAGCCTTTTGGATTGGCCAAACCCTGCTCAAATACTCTCTCAACTTTCCTCACTACAACAAAGAGGATTTAGTTTGATCAGAAAGCCAACCTAAGGATCCCTTTTGATCAAATCAAAAGGAGAACCCGAAGAAGAGGTAATGTTTTCACCACCCTTTTTCAAATTCATTTCTTCTTCAAATTCTTCTTCATTTTTTGTTACCATTATAAAATAATAACTCCAGTATCATATATATAATGTGATTTTATTATAAATATGGTACAACCATATTCAGTATTCTATCCATCCTTTGAATAACATGTCACCATACGTGCGTACGTACGGCTTACCGTCTCCACGTCGTGGTGTAATTATTATTCAATAAATTATTATTTGGATGGGTATAATAATGATTTTTAATTCATGTAACATGATAATGATTCTGTATATATGATATACCATCAAATTATATATTATTTTAATATCAAAAGAATGATATTGTCGCTCATGCGTACGTACGGATTACCGTATCCACGACGCGATGAGATTCATTTCCAAGTTCACCATTCATCGACGATTATAAAAATATATATTACTAATAAGTATGTAATATATGACATAATAATTCTACTGGAGATATATATATATATATATATATATATATAAGGATTTATGTACTTACATATTTCTTATTCATTTACTTCTGTTCAATACTATATGAAAACTGAAACAGCGTTTATGCGTACGTATGGACTACCGTCTCCATAAACGGTGTTTTCCATTTCATATATATGTCTATTATACATATTTATATTCTAAATATATATGATATATTTATCATGTTTTATATTCTGAAAGTATTTAAATCATTATCTAAGTGATACAACCAAGAGTGACAAGTTAAAACGCGTACGATAAAAAAAGTGATTATTACAAAAAATGTTAACTTAAAATGGAAATTATTATTAAATTGGTAATATAAAGTCATAAATGAATCAGGTATGATATCATAAATATTAATATGGTTCTATTATAATTTAATAACATACTACGATCTTTGTATAGGAGGTTAAACGTACCCTTGACTAAAGTAAAGTGCAAGGTAAGGGGTTTTCATATCACTCCTTATTCCCGTGAGATTCATGCCATATTTCCACTATTACCTTTTGTGTGGTGTATGTACTGCCCACAATTGTATTATTTGTGTAATACAAACTAATTTATATGTATTTACATATTCATTGTATGATACCTATTTCATGGGTTTTATGTTTCGTAAGTTACCAAATTGGTAATGGTTATTTCCCAATCTCTTCGTTATCCGAGCTTTTTTATACGTAATAATCTACTGGGATATCTTTATCATCCACATCCATCTTTCTTAAAAATGTATTTCAAAACATTTTTACTATTTAAGTGAATATGGGTTAAAGTAATTTATACCCTTGTTTGACTTATTATAAGAGTTTTATAAAGTAATCTTTCTATCGTTTTCCAAACAAGGTGTTTTTTAACCTTTTCGACAGAATTAAGGTAAGAATGTTTTTTTTAACTTATACGGCGGGTGCGGTTATTTTTCATCTTTATAAAATCTTCAAAGCTTACCATACAAGCTTATAAGAATATTTTCAAAGAAAATGTTTTATTTTATAAATATATGACTCTTAAATGATTTCAAAATAGAAAGAGATATTTCTCTAAAAATAGTTTTGATTTCATATATGTCAACATCCTTTGATTGATTTTACGCTTATTTGAAGTTTATTTATTATGATACAAAACCTCTATATTGTATTGAAGGTTTTGTGATATGTTTGACTGTGGATGTGATATTTTTATACCATTCATATTTTATGGTGAAATTATTGACATTTCTTATGTTATTTTTAATACGAATGCTTATGTTATGTTTAAACCTTTTCATATGGGAATGCATTGGACTTAATATGTGACGGGTGGAGCCCACTATAGCTCCTCGATGCATCGGTAGATCTCATGAGACAAACTAGTGTCTTGGAACAAGGCCTTGACAAAATCTTATTTTTATTCTTGGCACGAGGCCTTGGCTATGTGGTTATGATAGTCTGGCATTATGCATTCCATCATTATGAAAGTGGTTAGTAATATTGCATGTGATTATTCGATTAGTATAATATCCATGTGAATAAGTAAATGGAATTATTTCATTTTATTTCTTCCATATTATGCTGAATATCAAGTTTAAAAGGCTTTTGTTTTAGTTTTATACATTACCTTAAATGTTTATGCTTATTTTTGAAAGTTTCCGCTGTATTGCTTACCCTAACTGAGAATTTGAGCTCACCCCTTTCTATGTTTTATTTTTCGCAGGATTCCAAGAAGTAATTTATGAATGACCTGCAGGGATAGTATGTGGGGATATGAGTGTGGAATATGGAGACAATATATTTTTTTATCTTTTCACTTATTGATGTAATGTAAAACTTTATGAATATATCTAGTGTTTCCAAGGCTATTAAACCAATCGGTCTTTCGAGATTTGATCTTTCTCATGATCATTCCAATGATATGTAATAATGCACCGACTCTGGGTAACTGGGGTTGGGGCGTTACAGTTGGTATCATAGGAAGTTTAGTACAAACCTTGGAAGCTAGATTTAGATAAAATCTGATTAGATCACATAGACCTAAGATGAACTTTGAGGATTAGTATAGAAGAACTTCATAGAATTTTGGTATTGTAGAGATTTTTTGAGTTTTCCGAGCAATACATCCCTGTCTGGATACGAGCAGGTAGAGGCAGCTCTGGCATAGATGTACCTAGGGGTAAAACCCGAAAACACCGCTTTGAGCTGGACTCGAACGGGAACTGGTGCACGACAACGGGCCTTGCTGCACTCTTGGTTATGACACTCCCGGTGGATATGCTTAGGATAATTCTCATTTTATTTACTAACCATTATGAAGGGTTTATGAGTATATACTTCCTAAAAGGATAAATTATTATGATTATGGATTATATCCATAAACTATTTAATTTATGTTATGTGTCTTACAAGTTTGGGATTAGGTATTGGTATTCATAAACTAATCTATTGTATGACATTGTTTAGAAATGGCGCCCAGTATAAGGAATGGGAACTCCAGCAATGCACATGATCCAAAGAGAAAGAAGGATCATATCTTTCATGGTCTTAAGCCAGAATTTATAAGAGAAATAGTCTCCCATGTATTATCATCATATGAAGAAATAATATCATGTGTTGATAAGATAAGTAAACAGTTTACTGATTCCTATGGCTTTGAAGGGAAGTAAGAGAAGAAAATGATGGAAGAGAGAAATATGGATAAAGGGAAGAGGGAAAAGAAGAATTTTTCCATATGTGATAACTGTGGGAAGAAACACCCTGGAACTTGACTGAAAGGAATGGGAGTTTGTTATAAGTGTGGAGGAAAAGGGCACAAAGTACGTGACTGCAAGGGTAAGAAAATGGTTTCAAATATACAATGCTTCATTTGCAAGGAGTTTGGACACTACGCGAACCTATGTCCCAGTCATCAGACTATGCCGCAAATGATGCTATTGGATAATAATCAAGTTATGATACTACCACAGATGAAGAGGAATTATTAGAGTTCTTGTGTTGATTATGTCATTTGAGTGTTGTATCAACAATGTACTTGTTATAATAATTATGGAGTATATAAGGATTGTATTGCAGTACTATTTCATTAAGGACTTGAGATTGTGTGGAATAAAGAAAAGTGACTCAATAGCAGGATAAATTTTTGGAAAATATATGGTTGAGAGAATGATAAACCATAATATAGTTCTGATACTGAGGTACTGATTTTGGAATAATACATTATTGATTTGGATAAATTATATTGGATATTCTTTACTACCTTGAAACTGATTAATGATTTGTATATTTCATCATTGTTGGGGTTTAAAACATTTTTGGATTGAAGGAGTATATCTATTATTCTTTAAGGAATAAGAGATCAAGAATGTAATCAATAAGGTTTTATTGTAATTCAGGATGATGCAGTGTTTTAAAAGAATACATGATGAAGGTGTTCACATGTTATTACATGGAAAAAAGGATCTTTATTGTGTTTACCTTCCTTATAAATTTTGGACAGAAGTATTTTGGATAGTTCTAGTTTGGATTATTTTGGATTGTCATAAAAGGACAACCCGGAGGTCGGGCGGCAACCCGTCGCGTCTGGTAAGGCCGCGAGACTTAAACCCACAACCGAAGGGCGATAAGGGTGTATCACCTTCCATAGACCCATGTGATGTCCAGGATTAAATAATTTAGTTTTTTTTAAATGATCTGGTAGATGAATTATAAATTCGTTTTTTTAACCCTATACGAATAGGATAAATAGAATATTTGTTTTTACGTTCTAATATCTTTTAGAGTGAAAGATGAGTTTGTGGTAGAAATTAGTTAAAGGATGGAACTCTACTTTTCAAGAATATATTTTTCTTCTTCTCTTATTCTATGAAGAAATTAATTCTTATACTTTATTTAAGGAATCCTAAAACCAAAAATGTGTTATCCTAATACCCTTTGTTTTGTTGAACCGATGGTATTTCAAATCATCATAGATTGATGAATTTAAGGACCTCAATTTTACACCTGTTTGTGATTGATGACCTCAATCACTAACTATAAATATTTATGTTTTTCCTCCAATTATATGTCTCTAATTGCCACCAATGTTCTCCTAATCGGGATCATAATTTGGTGGTGACCCCTTTCATTTCTCTTTTCCTCATATTAAGACTAAATTTTAGTAACCCAATTTCCGATGTGGGTTTTCCCACAAAGATATTTTCTATTTTCAACCTTTTATTTTAGAAGAACAATTTCAAATTGCGAGGACGCAATTTATTGAAGGAGGGGAGAATGTAACACCCCAAGATTTCATAGTGTGTTATTTCTTCAAAATAATTCAATAACTTGCACTACATGCAACACCGAGTTCAAGCACACCATGACTTAACAAATAAGTCGTTCAAAAGAGGTTATGAATAGTATTAACTAAATTTTAAACTTTATATAATCCTTATAATTTTAGAATCCATATTATGATTATTTTAGACATAATGTAAGAACAAATTCATTTTCAGTATTGCACTTTTACAAACTTTTAATAGTGAACCCTTTTTAAATACAATATTTTAAACTTTTTGACTAAATGGGTACATCAAAAATTTAAAATGAAACATCCCAAGCTTCCACAGTACGCTTTCCTTTGAATAATACAGTAGCGTGTGTTGTACGCAACTTCGAGTTCTAACACACACCACAACCAATCAAAATAGCCGTTATGAATAGTAATACCTACTTTTTGAAATTATATATATTTTATATTTCAAAATGGACTTCATTTTTGGATTCGTAATATTGAATTTAGCCTAGGGTGAAATTTTGGAACTTTTCGGACAACACTTATATTTTGATGAATAGTGAAAATTACTAAATTTTAATTAAAAACAAATTTTTTAATCGAAATAATTTATATTGATAAATTATTAATTTGAGGAATTTTAAATTATATTTATAATATATTTTTACCATTTAATATAATGTTGGTCATTGTACATAATTTTACAATTAAACCGGACATAAACAATTGTCAATCTTTTGATAGTTATTATCTCTTAAAAACACGCTTTTTGTTTTAACAACGGGATTTAATTTTAAATTAATTTCTTCCACTTCTGTGTTTTGAATTTGGAAAAATGGATTCCATATTTGGAATCAGGATGTTCATATTATGTAAATAGGTAACTTTTTTTTAGACATTTTGAATAATTACTGCGGTAAATATTTTATTTACCATGGTTAAGGGTAAATCCGGTAAATAAGGGTTATAAAATAATATTATAATAATACTAAATTACCCTAAAATGTGTCCTAACATTATTGGTTAATACATGTCCGACCATGGGCATATTTGGGTCTATTTCGGGACCCCATGGAGCCACTTGTAGGTGATAGGGACACTTTATTTTAATTAAGTTAAAATAAGTACAAAAATGATATAAGCATATATATATTAGAAAAACGATTTTTACATAGAGTTATATATGTTGGATTTTCGACTATAAATATTAATTAGAAATCTAAAATGATTTCTACATAATTTTATTTTATTTATAATTTTTAGACATTAAATAAATTAATTTATTTATGACACAATGATGATGCAGTAATTACCATAATAGTGAAAAATTAAAATGATTGATATTATAGATGCCCAAATAAATATAATTTGAGACTTTTTATGAATGAAACTAATTTTATATGTTAATATGACATGTTATGAATAATTTAATTAACCTTTTTTGAAGTAATCATTCTGTTATGTTTTTTACAAAAATCAATTATTGAATAGTGTCAAAATTGACATAAAAGAGTTTTTTAAAACAAATAGTATAGTATTGATTGATATTAAATTCCTAAAAATCTAAGGTTCGGCCAAGAGACTTATATAATGATAGGGGTATCATTAATGGACTACTTGGGGGTCTCTTGGATGTATATAGTATGTTTAATAACCATATAATATAAAAATACAAAGAGACATTGTAAAAGTGAAACTAATTAACTTAGAGTTAATACTTAAAGATAAGGTTAATATAGTAACCCAAACCAATCTAAATTCTATTGGTTGAATGGTTTTAGACCCATATCCACCTTAAACATTAAATAATCAACTTTGTATCCATTATAAACCGAATATTAATTTATTATAAATTAATATTTCTAGCTTTTCCAAAGGTGCCCCTCACCCCTCTTATAAAAGGGCACTCCCCCTTCTCATTACTTCACACCTTCAAAGCCTTTTGGTTCGGCCAACCCCTGCCCAAATACTCTCTCAACTTTACTCACTACAACATATAGGCCTTATTTTGATCATAAAGCCAACCTATGTATCCCTTTTGATCAAATCAAAAGTAAGAACCTGAAGAAGAGGTAATGTTTTCACCACCCTTTTTCAAATTCATTTCTTCTTCAACTTATTCTTCCTTTTTTGTTACCATTCTAAAATAATAACTCCAGTATAATATATATAATGTGATGTTATTATAAAAATGGTACAACCATATTCAGTATTCTATCCATCCTTTGAATAACATGTCACCATACGTGCGTACGTAAGGCTTACCGTCCCCACGTCGTGGTGTAATTGTTATTCAATAAATTATTATTTGGATGGGTATAATAATGATGTGCAATTCATGTAAATAATAAATGTAACATGATAATGATTCTGTATATATGATATAACATCCAATTATATATTATTTAAATATCAAAAGAATAATATTTTCGCTCGTGCGTACGTACGGATTACCGTCTCCACGACGCGATGAGATTCATTTCCAAGTTCACCATTCATCGACGATTATAAAAATATATATTACTAATAAGTATGTAATATATGAAATAATAATGATACTTGAGATATATATATATATATAAGGATTCATGTGCTTACATATATCTTATTCATTTACTTCCGTTCAATACTATATAAAAACAGAAACAGTGTTTATGAGTATGTATGGACTACCGTCTCCATAAACGGTGTTTTCCATTTCATATATATGTCTATTATACATAATTATATTCTAAATATATATGATATATTTATCATGTTTTATATTCTGGAAGTATTTAAATCATGATCTAAGTGATACAACCAAGAGTGACAAGTTAAAACACGTAAGATAAAGAAAGTGATTATTACACCAAATGTTAAATTAACATGGAAATTATTATTAAATGGGTAATATAATGTCATAAATGAATCAGGTATGATATCATAAATATTAATATGGTTCTGTTATAATTTAATAACATACTACTATCTTCGTACAGGAGGTTAAACGTACCCTCGACTAAAGGAAAGTGCAAGGTAAGGGGTTTTCATCTCACTCCTTATTCCCGTGAGATTCATGCCATATTGCCACTATTACCTTTTGTGTGGTGTATGTACTTCCCAAAATTGTATTATTTGTGTAATAAACATTAATTTATGTGTATTGACATATTCATTTTATGATACCTATTTCATGGGTTTTATGTTTCGTAAGTTACCAAATTGGTAAGGGTTATTTCACAATCTCTTTATTATCCGAGGTTGTTTATAAGTAATAATCTACTGGGATCACTTTATCATCCACATCCATGTTTCTTAAAAATGTATTTCAAAACATTTTTACTATTTAAAATAATATGGGTTAAAGTCATTTATACCCTTGTTTGACTTTTTATAAGAGTTTTATAAAGGAATCTTTCTGTCGTTTTCCAAACAAGGTGTTTTTTAACCTTTTCGACAGAATTAAGGTAAGAATGTTTTTTTTAACTTATACGACGGGTGTGGTTATTTTCCGCCGTTATAAAATCGTCAAAGCTTCCCTTACAAGATTATAAGAATTTTTTCAAAGAAAATGTTTTATTTTATAAATATATGACTCTTAAATGATTTCAAAATAGAAAAAGATATTTCTCTAAAAATAGTTTTAATTTCATCTATTTCAACATCCTTTGATGGATTTTACGCTTATTTGAAGTTGATTTATTATGATACAAATCTTCTATATTGTATTGAAGGTTTTGTGATATGTTTGACTGTGGATGTGCTATTTCTATACCATTCATAGTTTATAGTGAAAGTATTGACATTTCTTATGCTAGTTTTAATACGAATGTTTATGTTATGTTTAAACCTTTTCATATGGGAATGCATTGGACTTAATATGTGACGGGTGGAGCCCGCTATAGCTCCTCTATGCATCGGTAGGTCTCATGAGACAAACTAGTGTCTTGTAACAAGGCCTTGACAAAATCTTATTTGTAGTCTTGGCACGAGGCCTTGGCTATGTGGTTATGATAGTATGGAATTATGCATTCCATCATTATGAAAGTGGTTAGTGATATTGCATGTGATTATTCGATTAGTAGAATATCCATGTGAATAAGTAAATGACATTATTTCATTTTATTTCTTCCATATTATGCTGAAGATCAGGTTTAAAAGGCTTTTGTTTTAGTTTTATACATTGCCTTAAATTTTTATGCTTATTTTTGAAAGTTTATTCTTTATTGCTTACCCTTACTAAGCATTTGAGCTCACCCCTTTCTATGTTTTATTTTTCCCAGGATTCCAAGAAGTAATTTATGAATGACCTGCAGGGATAGTATGTGGGGATATGAGCATGTAATATGGAGACAATATATTTTTGTAGCTTTTCACTTATTGATGTAATGTAAAACTTTATGAATATATCTAGTGTTTCCAAGGCTACTAAACCAATCGGTCTTTCGAGAATTGATCTTTCTCGTGATCATGCCAATGATATGTAATAATGCACCAACTCTGGGTAGCTGGGGTCGGGGCGTTATAGTTGGTATCAGAGGAATTTTAGTACAAACCTTGGAAGCTAGATTTAGATAAACTCTGATTAGAGCATGTAGACCTAAGATAAACTTTGAGGATTAGTATAGAAGAACTTCCAAGAATTTTGGTATTGTAGAGATTTTTTGAGTTTTCCGAGCAATACATCCTTGTCTGGATACGAGCAGGTAGATGTGGCTCTAGCATAGATGTACCTAGGGGTAAAACCCGAAAACACCGCTTTGAGCTGGACTCGAACGGGAACTGGTGCATGACAACGGGCCTTGTTTCACTTTTGGTTACGACACTCCCAGGGGATATGCTTAGGATAATTATCATTTTCTTTACAAACCATTATGAAGGGTTTATGAGTATATACTTCCTCAAAGGATAAATTTTCATGATTATGGATTATATCCATAAACTATTTAATTTATGTTATGTGTCTTACAAGTTTGGGATTAGGTATTGTTATTCATAAACTAATCTAGTGTATAACATTGTTTAGAAATGGCGCCCAGTAGAAGGAATGAGAACTCCAAAAATGCACATGATCAAAAGAGAAAGAAGGATCATATCTTTCATGGTCTTAAGCAAGAATTTATAAGAGAAATAGTCTCCCATGTATTATCATCATATGAAGAAATAATATCATGTGTTGATAAGATAAGTAAAGAGTTTACTAAGTCATATGGCTTTGAAGGGAATCAAGAGAAGAAAAGGATGGAAGAGAGAAAGATGGATAAAGGGAAGATGGAAAAGAAGAATTTTCCCATATGTGATAACTGTGGGAAGAAACACCCTGGAACTTGCCTGAAAGGAATGGGAGTTTCTTATAAGTGTGGAGGAAAAGGGCACAAAGTACGTGACTGCAAGGGTAAGAAAATGGTTTCAAATGTACAATGCTTCATTTGCAAGGATTTTGGACACTACGTGAACCTATGTCCCAGTCATCAGACTATGCCACAAATGATTCCATTGGATAATAATCAAGTTATGATACTACCACAGATGAAGAGAAATTATTAGAGTTCTTGTATTGATTATGTCATTTGAGTGTTGTATCAACCATGTACTTGTTATAATAATTATGGAGTATATAAGGATTGACTGCAGTACTATTTCATTAAGGACATGAGATTGTGTGGAACAAATAAAATTGACTCAATAGAAGGATAAATTTTTGGAAAATATATGGTTGAGAGAATGATAAACCATAATATAGTTCTGATACCGAGGTTCTGATTTTGGAATAATACATGATTGATTTGGATAAATTATATTGGATATTCTTGACTACCATGAAACTGATTAATGATTTGTATATTTCATCATTGTTGGGGTTTAAAACATTTTTGGATTGAAGGAGTATATCTATTATTCTTTAAGGAATAAGGGATCATGAATATAATCAATAAGGCTTTATGGTAATTTAGGATGTTGCCGTTTTTTAAAAGAATACATGATGAAGATGTTCACATGTTATTACACGGAAAAAAGGATCTTTATTGTGTTTACCTTCCTTATAAATTTTGGACTGAAGTATTTTGGTTATTTCTAGTTTGGATTATTTTGTATTGCCATAAAAGGACAACCCGGAGGTTGGGCAACCCGTCGCGTCCGGTAAGGCCACGAGACTTAAACCCACAACCGAAGGGCGACAAGGGTGTATCACCTACCATTGACCCACGTGATGTCCGGGATTAAATAATTTAGTTTTTTTTAAAATATCTGGTAGATGAATTATAAATTCGTTTTTTTTTAACCCTATATGAATTGGATAAATAGAATATTTGTTTTTACGTTCTAATATCTTTTAGAGTGAAAGATGAGTTTGTGGTAGAAATTAGTTAAAGGATGGAACTCTACTTTCCAAGAATATATTTTTATTCTTCTCTTATTCTATGAAGAAATTAATTCTTATACTTTATTTAAGGAATCCTAAAACCAAAAATTTGTTATCCTAATACCCTTTGTTTTGTTGAACCGATGGTATTTCAAATCATCATAGATTGATGAATTTAAGGACCTCAATTTTACACTTGTTTGTGATTGATGACCTCAATCACTACCTATAAATATTTACATTTTTTCTCCAATTATATGTCTCTAATTGCCACCAATTTTCTCCTAATCGGGATCATAATTTGGTGGTGACCCCTTTCATTTCTCTTTTCCTCATATTAATACTAAATTTTAGTAACCCAATTTCCGATGTGGGTTTTCCCACAAAGATATTTTCTATTTTCAACCTTTTATTTTCGAAGAACAATCTCATATTGCGAGGACGCAATTTATTGAAGGAGGGGAAAATATAACACCCCAAGATTTCATAGTGTGTTATTTCTTCAAAATAATTCAATAACTTGCACTACACTCAACATCGAGTTCAAGCACACCATGACTTACCAAACAAGCCGTTCAGAAGAGGTTATGAATAGTATTAACTAAATTTTAAACTTTATATAATCCTTATAATTTTATAATCCATATTATGAGTTTTTTAGACATAATTTAAGAACAAATTCATTTTCAATATTGCACTTTTTCCAACATTTAATAGTGAACCCTTTTGAAATACAATATTTTAAACTTTTTGACTAAATGGGGACATCAAAAATTTTAAATGAAACATCCCCAGCTTCCACTGTAACACCCCAGGTAAATAATGAATATGAAATTTTCAAATTTATCCATATTTGTGAATAAAATATTAATATGACTTTAAAGGGGACGCTATGCTCGATGGCGTACCCAATGCGCAACAACGAGTTTCTTGGGAATCTTACGTTGCACTCTAGTAATAAAATAATATTATGGTAGTTAACATGTAGCCATTGTATTGGCAGGAATGGATAGAAATAACTAAAATATGATTATATATGTTTTTAAATGTTTTTAAATTTATCCAATAAAAGATAAAGGCATAAAATACAGAAATAATTTAATTTTAGGCGTATATGCCCTAGTTTTCACTAAAGGTTCACTTATCACCTTTTGATGGAGAACCGTCATTAAATATAGTTTTGTTAACTCTTATACATCCTTTTGGACCAAATAAAACTCTTCTTAAGAATCGGGACATCAAAATTTACTTTGTGTAAATTTTTGGTATCTTGCTGATAAAGTTCATTTTTTAATGAATAGTGTAAAATGTTGTATTTTAATTCAAACCCTCTTTTTAATCTAATTTATTTATATGATTAGATTATCTTTTGAATTGGTTTTAAAGTGAAATTAGAATATATTTTTACCATTAAATCCAATAGTGGTCATGGGAATTAATTTCACTTTGAAATCAAACTTAAACTAGTGTCAATCTTTTGATACTTATTGTTTCATAAAAACACGCTATTTGCTCTGAAAGCGGGAATTAATTATTAAATTAATTAATGTGACTTATATGTTTTGAATTTTTTAAAATAGACTTCATTTTTGAATTTGGAATATCAAATATATCTTATGTTGAATTTTTGGTATTTTTCTGAAAAACTTCAATTTTTGATGAATAGTGAAACCACTAGGTGGTACTTATAAAAACTAATTTTTCTGTTTAAATGAAATTTTTCCATCTTTGTGTTTTGAATTTCAATAATCCGACATACATGGTTGTCATTAAGAAGTAAAATTTGATTCAATGGGAAAAAAATAATTTTTTGGTGAATAGTAACTTATTAAGTTTTTAATCGCGATTAGTGGTAATTAGTGTAGTTTAAGGTAAAGGTAATGTTTTAATAATATGAAATGAACATGAAACGTATCCTAACCTTATTGGATGTGTCATGGCCGACCAAGAAAACCCATGGGTCAACTTGGGGACCCCATGAAGCCACTTTGGTTGGAAAATGATATTAATATCTTTTTATTTAAAGTTAAAGTAAAAATGAGACAAACATGAAATTTTTTACTAAAACAATTTTTACATGGGGTTATACAAATAAGACTTTTGACAATAAATATTCATTGGAAATATAAAAAGATTTCCTACATAATAGTATTTTTTTATAATTTTTAGACATTAAATAAATTAAATTATTTATGACATCATGATGATGGAGCGATGACCTCATTATTTAATGATTTAAATAAAATGGAAAGATAATGTAATATCTAAGACCTACACATGTCCAAAACCTATTGGATGAGTGGATTTCGAACCCTTATCACCTTATCCTCGAAACAAATCAATTTGGGACCTCTTAAATCCGAATACCATTTTAAAATAAAGTGACTTTTCTTTACCTTCCAAGAGTGCCCCTCCTCTCCTCTTATAAAAGGCCCCCACCTCTACCTCCTTACCCACACTCCCAAAGCCTTTGGATCGGACAACCTCTGCCCATTTTGTCTCTCCACTTCCCTCTATTACTCCTTGAATCCTCACTTTGGGAAGAAGTCTTCCCAAGGAAGCCTTTGAGCTCAAACCAAAGAGAGTTACCCGATTTTAAGGTAATGTCTTCACTTGAGTACTTTTGTATTATTTTGCTTCTCCAACCCCCTAAACTCTTTTTATTCATTTATTTTGTAAACAATACAGTATCATAAATATACTAGGATGTTGTTATAATAAGTATTCAAGCTACAATTTCACACACCTACATCTAATGGTTAAAGACCATACTGTTTTCGTGGATGGCGAATTTCGGCCTCCCGAAATGATGATTGTTCAACATTATTTTAACACCTTAAAAGGTGGACATTAAGATGACACTATATTTATATATGATATATAATATGTTTATGATTTCCTTAAGCTTCTGTATTTTTCATTTTGGGCATACCTTTATGGTTTCCATTATGGGTAAACGCGATATCTTCATTTAAGGAAGTGCAGACTACCGCCCCCTCAAAGTGATTTGATTCGTTAATACCATATGTGGTACGTATAAAGGATATATTTAATGATATTATATATGATACCATACTGGAATTAGAATACTATTATGTATCATTATGTTTTAATTCCATTAAATATGAAATAGAAATGGAAGTAGCGTTCATGCGTATGTACGGCTTATCGTCTCCATGAACGGTACATTTCATTTCTTATCTCAAAATGTTATGTAATACTATAAGTACATATATATAATGTATATATATGTAATATATTACATCAAAATTATGGATATCATTCTGGAATTATAACATATATATATCTCTCTCATTTTGTTTCAATTCCATTAATATGACAAAAAAATGAAAGTAGCGTTCATGCGTACGTACGGCCTACCGTCTCCATGAACGGTGCTTTTCGTTTTTTATCTCCAAATGATATGGAATACTAAGAAATAAATTTTTACTGGATATATATGATATTTTAATCATTAATACTATTCTGGATATTATTTACTTATAACTACATGGGCAATATTTTTTCAAACAAGTTCATTTTTGACTCATGTACCAAACATCGGCAAAAACGTCTAATATGAACTAACATTATTAAAAAATTATTATAACATTATAATATGTGATATGAAATGAATAATAATCTATAAAGGAGGTACTTAGGAAATTATTAATTGACCAAAGTTTATTATTCAGGAATATAAAGAAACGAACAAGACAAGTTGGACTTGAGGTAAGGGATCCTACTCCACTCTTTCTTTTTAAGTACACTCTTTTATGTCATTCATTTTAAAGCTCATATTTCTTGTTATTGGGATGTTATTTTATATTAATCTTACCTTAATTTTTATGTTCATATGATGAGAGACCATATTCTCTCTCATCAATCCATTTTGGAAGTTTTGAGTGGCGCCGTTAGGCTGCCGAATTTTCGTAAGAGATCTAACCCCTCTCTTTCTTTTTAAGTACATTCCTTTATGTCACTTCTTTTAAGATCTTATTTGTTATGTTGGGGGATGTTATTTTTTATTCCTATTTCTTTAAACTTTATTTTGATTTGATGAGAGACCCTATTTCATCTCATAAATCCATTTTGGAAGTTTTAAGTGGCGTCGTTAGGCTGCCGAGTTTTCGTAAGAGATGTTTCATCTCACTTTTATTCCCGTGAGATTTATGCTACATTTGCCACAATTTACTTTGATTGGTTTATGTACTGCCCATTATTACACTCCTTTTGTAATATAATTCCATTTATGGGTATTTACATATTCATTGTAAGACACTTCTTCAATGGGGTGTACTTTTCGAAAGTTACCCAAGTCGGTAAGGGAACCTTTCACCCTCCTCTTTTTAAAAGACTTCATTTGTTATGTCTTTTAATTCACATAATATTATGTTGGGATATGTTCTTCTATATTCTGATTGATGTATATTTTATGTCCAATTGATGAGTTTCCCTTTTTATCACTCATCAACTCATTTTCTAAATTTTTGAAGTGACGCCGTTAGGCTGTCGAATTTTACCAAAGGAACTTTTTAACCCAATTTTCGATTTCTTTGGGTTCAACATGTAGTTATTGAATATGTCATCATTTGAATATGTGTGAATTACATTTTATTGTTTTACACTTAATATCCAATTATATTTGGTGTATTTATATTTGTCACACATAATTTTGAGATTGATTTATCCTTAATTTAAGGACACCTTCTTTATAAGGGATTTCATCACATTTTACATCTCTATTGAGACTTCATTGTTGTTATGCACCAATTCACTATCATATGGTGTATATACTGTCCTTTGGAATATTATATCATGAATCCATTTATTCTCATGATATTATAAAGTTCTGATTAAATGTTATTCCTCAATTATTGTATTCAAGTGTCTCTAATTTTGGTAAAAACCCTTTAACCAAAATATCGCTTTAAATGTTTTAATGATTTGTTCTTATTAATATCCATGTTTTAAAAATGGTTTTAAGGATTTATTTATATGGATATTAATGGTTTAAAATTTTAAAAGCTTCAAGGTGGTATGGGACACTTTGATTCAAAAATCTCTTTATTAAATGTTTTAAAAGGTACTGAAAATGGTTTTTTTAATGGATTCATTATTTCAATATCCTAAAATTTTATATTGTGATTGAAATGTGGAAATGTTATATTTCCTTTATGCATGTCTTATGTGATACATTTATGTTATGGTTCTTGGGCATTGTTATGAAAACGGGTGGTTCCGTGATAAACTAAGGGCGGGTGAGCCCGATATAGCTCTCCAATGCATTGGGTAACGCAAAGGAGTGAAACGTTAAGGTTTCTCCGAAGAGATTTAGGGAATATACTGTGATGGGTATTCCAAACATAACCAAGAGGGTTACTCCATACATAAGAATGTTATGAATGCCTCAAGTTACCTTTATGTCTTATGTTTTCTATGATTTATTCATGGTTTGATGAGGTATGTTAAAGTGCCTATGTTTTATGGGTAATGTATGATTTCATTCTTATGTATATATGAACTCATGTTTCCTTTCCATATTTTTATAACCCTTACTGAGCTTTTTATGCTCATCCCAAGTTTTTGAAATGTTTTTCACAGGTTAAGGGAAAGTTACATGATGTGATGATAGTTTCAAGGATGTGTCAAGAAAGAATCCATGTTTTATTTTCAATATGTTTCCGTTGATGGGAAGAATGAATACTGTCTTTTATGTAACCACTTTGTTTAAATGTGGAATGTAATGCAAGTTTCATGATCTAATTCTCTAAAACTCTAAACCTGAAAAGATCCTCAATGTGTAATCTTGTAATAACTCAAGATTTAGTAAGGTTTAAGGCTGGGGACTTATATCCACGGTACACTTTCCTTTGAATAATACAGTAGCATGTGTTATACGCAACTTCGAGTTCTAACACACACCACAACCAATCAAACTAGCTGTTATGAATAGTAATACCTACTTTTTGAAATTATATATATTTTATATTTCAAAATGGACTTAATTTTTGGATTTTGAATATCGAATTTAGCCTAGGATGAAATTTTGGAACTTTTCGGATAACACTTATATTTTGATGAATAGTGAAAATTACTAAATTTTAATTAAAATTAACTTTTTTAATCGAAATAATTTATATTGATAAATTATGGATTTGAGGGGTTTTAAAGTATATTTAGAATATATTTTTACCATTTAATATAATTTTGGTCATTATACATAATTTTACAATTAAACCGGACATAAACAAGTGTCAATCTTTTGATAGTTATTATCTCTTAAAAACACGCTTTTTGTTTTAACAACGGGAATTAATTTTAAATTAATTTCTTCCACTTCTGTGTTTTGAATTTGGAAAAATGGATTCCATATTTGGAATCAGGATGTTCATATTGTGTAAATAGGTAACTTTTTTTTTATACATTTAGAATAATTACTGCGGTAAATATTTTATTTACCCTGGTTAAGGGTAAATCCGGTAAATAAGGGTTAAAAATTAATTTTATAATAATACTAAATTACCCTAAAACGTGTCCTAATATTATTTTTGGATACATGTCCGACCATTTTCATCTTTGAGTCGATTTTGGGACCCCATGGAGCCACTTGTAGGTGATAGGGACACTTTATTTTAATTAAGTTAAAATAAGTACAAAACTGACATAAGCATATATCTTTTAGAAAAACAATTTTTACATAGGGTTATATATGTTGGATTTTAGACTATAAATATTCATTATAAAGATAAAAAAAATTCCTACATAATTGTATTTTTTTATAATTTTTAGACATTAAATAATTTAATTTATTTATGACAGAATGATGATGTAGTAATTACCATAATAGTGAAAAATTAAAATGATTGATATTGTAGATACCCAAATAAATATAATTTGAGACTTTTTATGAATTAAACTAATTTTCTATGTTAATATGACATGTTATGAATGATTTATTTAACTTTTCTCGAAGTAATCATTCTGTTATGTGTTTTACAAAAATCAATTATTGAATAGTGTCAAAATTGACATAAAAAAGTTTTTTAAAACAAATAGTATAGTATTGATTGATATTAAATTTCTAAAAATCTGAGGTTCGGCCAAGAGACTTATATCATGATAGGTTTATCATTAATGGACCACTTGGGGGTCTCTTGGATGTATATAGTAAGTTTATTAACCATATAATATAAAAATACAAAGAGACATTGTAAAAGTGAAACTAATTAACTTAGAGTTAATACTTAAAGATAAGGTTACTATAGTAACCCAAACCTGTCTAAATTCTATTGTTTGAATGGTTTTCGACCCATAACCACCTTAACCTTTAAATAATCAACTTTTTATCAATTAGTTACCAAATATTAATTTATAATAAATTAATATTTCTAGCTTTTCCAAAGGTGCCCCTCACCCCTCTTATAAAAGGGCACTCCCCCTTATCATTACTTCACACCTTCAAAGCCTTTTGGATCAGACAACCCCTACCCAAATACTCTCTCAAATTTTCTCACTACAACATATATGCCTTAGTTTGATCATAAAGCCAACCTAAGGAGACCTTTTGATCAAATCAAAAGGAAGAACCCGAAGAAGAGGTAATGTTTTCACCACCCTTTTTCCAATTCATTTCTTCTTCAACTTCTTCTTCCTTTGTTGTTACCATTCTAAAATAATAACTCCAGTATCATATATATACTGTGATGTTATTATAAATATGGTACAACAATATTCAGTATTCTATCCATCCTTTGAATAACATGTCACCATACGTGCGTACGTACGGCTTACCGTCTCCACGTCGTGGTGTAATTGTTATTCAATAAATTATTATTTGGATGGGTATAATAATGATGTGTAATTAATGTAAATAATAAATGTAACATGATAATGATTCTGTATATATGATATACCATCCAATTATATATTATTTTAATATCAAAAGAATGATATTGTCGCTCGTGCGTACGAACAGATTACCATCTCCACGACGCGATGAGATTCATTTCCAAGTTCATCATTCATAGACGATTATAAAAATATATATTACTAATAAGTATGTAATATATGACATAATAATGATACTGGAGATATATATATATATATATTAGGATTTATGTACTTACATATATCTTATTCATTTACTTCCGTTCAATACTATATGAAAATAGAAACAGCGTTTATGCGTACGTACGGACTACCCTCTCCATAAATGGTGTTTTCCATTTCAAATATATATCTATTATACATATTTATATTCTAAATATATATGATATATTTATCATGTTTTATATTATGGAAGTATTTAAATCATGATCTATGTGATACAACAAAGAGTGACAAGTTAAAACACGTACAATAAAGAAAGTGATTATTACACAAAATGTTAAGTTAACATGGAAATTATTATTAAATGGGTAATATAAAGTCATAAATGAATCAGGTATGATATCATAAATATTAATATGGTTCTGGTATAATTTAATAACATACTACGATCTTCGTACAGGAGGTTAAATGTACCCTCGACTAAAGGAAAGTGCAAGGTAAGGGGTTTTCATCTCACTCCTCATTCCCGTGAGATTCATGCCATATTGCCACTATTACCTTTTGTGTGGTGTATGTGCTGCCCATAATTGTGTTATTTGTATAATACACATTAATTTATGTGTATTTACATTTTCATTGTATGATACCTATTTCATGGGTTTTATGTTTCGTAAGTTACCAAATTGGTAAGGGTTATTTCACAATCTCTTAATTATCCGAGGTTGTTTATATGTAATAATCTACTGGGATCTCTTTATCATCCACATCCATGTTTCATAAAAATTTATTTCAAAACATTTTTACTATTTAAAAGAATATGGGTTAAAGTCATTTATACCCTTGTTTGACTTTTTATAAGATTTTTATAAAGGAATCTTTCCGTCGTTTTCCAAACAAGGTGTTTTTTTACCTTTTCGACAGAATTAAGGTAAGAATGTTTTTTTTAACTTATACGGCGGGTGCGGTTATTTTCTGCCATTATAAAATCATCGAAGCGTCCCTTACAAGATTATAAGAATATTTTCAAAGAAAATTTTTTATTTTATAAATATATGACTCTTAAATGATTTCAAAATAGAAAGAGATATTTCTCTAAAAAGAGTTTTGATTTCATCTATGTCAACATCCTTTAATGGATTTTACGCTTATTTGAAGTTGATTTATTATGATACAAAACTTCTATATTGTATTGAATACTTTGTGATATGTTTGACTGTGGATGTGCTATTTTTATACCATTCATAGTTTATGGTGAAAGTATTGACATTTCTTATGCTGGTTTTAATATGAATGTTTATGTTATGTTTAAACCATTTCATATGGGAATGCATTGGACTTAATATGTGACGGGTGGAGCCCGCTATAGCTCATCGATGCATCGGTAGGTCTCATGATACAATCTAGTGTCTTGGCACAAGGCCTTGACAAAATCTTATTTGTAGTCTTGGCACGAGGCCTTGGCTATGTGGTTATGATAGTATGGCATTATGCATTCCATCATTATGAAAGTGGTTAGTGATAATGCATGTGATTATTTTATTAGTAGAATATCCATGTGAATAAGTAAATGGAATTATTTAATTTTATTTTTGCCATATTATGCTGAAGATCATGTTTAAAAGGCTTTTGTTTTAGTTTTATACATTACCTTAAATGTTTATGCTTATTTTTGAATGTTTCGGGTGTATTGTTTACCCTTACTGAGCATTTGAGCTCACCCCTTTCTATGTTTTATTTTTACCAGGATTCCAAGAAGTAATTTATGAATGACCTGCAGGGATAGTATGTGGGGATATGAATGTGGAATATGGAGACAATATACTATTGTAGCTTTTCACTTATTGATGTAATGTAAAACTTTATGAATATATCTAGTGTTTCCAAGGCTACTAAACCAATCGGTCTTTCGAGATTTGATCTTTCTCGTGATCATGCCAATGATATATAATAATGCACCGACTCTGGGTAACTGGGGTCGGGGCTTTACAAGTGAGTTGTACAATCCATAGGTGGCGTGGTGGTGACTTGCACAGTGCGCAAGTAACTTGCAATCCTCGCTCCAAATGGGCTCCTAGTCCATGCCTTCGTCAATTTTTTTGATGTTCTTCAAAGGGTTACACTCTTTGTACTTAACGTATTCCCCTTTTCCATTCATTGGACACTATTACGGAAAGGAGCATCAATAGTAATATATTATTATTGTGAAAAAACATGTTATAATAAATTATAAATGGTTATTTTGAATATAAATGTATTATTTTAATCAAGGTAATTTTTATATTAATTTTAGTGATGGGAAACATAATTTTAATGTTTATGCAATGCTAACATAGAGCATGTTCATATAATTGAAGAAAAACATGTACAAGATTTTAGGAAATAACTAATATTAACATAATTTAAATTAATTATTTTGTTTTAAATGTTTTTATTGAAATATGATATTTTAGTTCTGGGTTAAAATTTTATGATTAAAATAAAATAATTTATTGATACTTTCAAAAGGAAAAATTTGTGAATAGTTTGGAAAATTAATGTAGTGTTATATTCTTTTAAAATAACATTTCATTAAATTATATAAAATTCATAAAAATGTTCTCATATAATAATTTAATTTTCAATGGAAGATAATATAATCCATTATGAGTTGTGGTATATTTTTCATTTTATTTTAACATTCATGAAACCTAATGAGTAAAAAACATTGATATCGATGTTATCATCAAAATAGATTAATGTGGGTTAAAGCTATAGAAAAAGACTAAGTCATGAAATATAATTGAATAAATATTATTATATTAGAGGGTTTCGAATTATAATAAAACTATTTTCAAAATATATCATATTTTATTGTAAACAAATGAGTGTTAAATAATATTAATTTTATTTTTTTAATTCCAATGGTTCCCCTACACTCCCTTATAAATGATAACAAACTCTCATCCCTCACTCACTAATTTTTAGTAATTTATATCATCCAATTACTACCCCAATAAAACTATATATTCCTTCCAAACATCTTAGATCTTATTTTCTCGTCCAAAATTCCATTTTTATTATGGATTAAGGTGTAATACAAATTACGTTTCTTAATAAAGTTGTTTGACTTGTAACAAAGTCATCATAAATTTAATTTTTATTCAAATTCTTATAAATATCATGTGACCATAACAAAATAAATAATCCCACATTATAATTAAACTAATATATTATTATTATTTTGGTAAAACAATTTCAACTTATATTCCATCTTCCAGAAAGAGAAATCACACTCCTACGTACATATATCTTACCATATCCACTAACTAGTGTAATTAATTTTTATCTCTATTTTCGTTTTAAGGTAATAAATATAGAAATAATAAATTTATATGATATTTATGACATAATTTTTGTTATATAAATATAAGACATCATTTCCATCTAACCCTTCCAATATTTAAAAAATTATCTTGTCGCTCATGTGTACGGGTAAACTACAATCTCTACGAAGTAATGTGATTCATTTTTCAGGTATGTATTTTATCGATGATTATAGATACCTAAATAGAATTAATAAATATTATATTTATATCATTATTATCATTATTCATATGATGGAACCATAATCTATATACAATTAATTGAATCATTTCAATGAATGTTTCTTGAAATATTAAACAACTAACACATAGACATGATGATTTATAATAATTAATTGTTGATTAATGGGTTATGAAATGTTATAATTGGATAAAATATGATACTATAAGTATATATTATTTATCATTATAAAGTTTTAATAAATTTTAAAAGTATTATATAGGAGGATAAATTCAAATAAAATGAAATTTAGACCTTAGGTAAGGGTTTCTAAACTCAGTTTAATTTTATTGAGTCATATTCCATATAGAAAACTTTTATCAATCATGTGTTTTATATAGATCCCATTTCAAATTTTATATCTTGAATATCTTTATATTAATCTTATTTAGTGTTTTTTTTATTCATTTATTTTTTGATGGTTATGTTTTTCAAGATACAAATATCATTTTTTGGATTTATTTTAAAATTTCATTTTATTAGGATGTTGTTTAAGATCAATTTTATATTGTGAAAATTAAATGATCCATTTACCATAAACTGGATATATTTTATTCACCTCTATTTTATTGGTTTCTACTGGTCAATTTCACTAATTTTACCTTTTTTATTTTAAATCAACATTTAAAATTCATATAAGTAATATTATAAAAATAAAATTTGGATGATATCTTTTTACTATTTTTATTCCTTGTATATACTATCAATAAACTATTTTTTGGAATTTTCATAAAATTATATAAATATATATATATATATTAATTTGAATTACACACATGTTATAACTTGCATAAAATGGTATAAAATAAATCTACTTTTCATATTCCAAATAGGGTTCCATTTACCTAAATTTCTAATGGAATCATTGATTTATCATACACCATACATGGATATTTTCTCACCATCATTACTGATACTTTCATTTAAGATTTCATTATATGTTTTCATGTTTATTTAAATGAAACAATTCCTAATATTATGGGAATTGTTTGATTTTAAATATGTTGTTTCAAAATGAATATGGTATTTTCCCCAAGAAGTCTTCCATTGATAATTTATAGATATTATCTTCTATGAGTACACCTTTTAGTGTCATTGAGGATATGATAAATTTACATCTTTTTTTATTCTATCTCCAGATGTTTTATGCTTATTAAATATTTATGTTTTATTTTCCTTATTCAACATAGAAAATTGTATACTTATAAGGATTTATGAGAATGAATTGTATTGATCCTTAAAAATATAAATAGTTCACAGGATGCACATGTGATGGGTTGGACTAATTATAAATATCAACTCAATGCGTCGATATGTTTATTAGGTAAAAACATGTTTCCATATTACATACATTTTTGGTGTACACCAAACCATTTATTATGAATGATTTATTGGGTGAGGGGCCAGGACACTCAGATTCATAATATCTTAGTTGAGAATCCAATATAGAGAATGTCTATAAATATGCATTTACATACAATATAATTCCATTTTTCATTATCTTTGTGTTCTCTTTGTTGATATTGTCCATTAATTATCATTAAGAATATGTTATATATTGAATGGAATGTGTGTTGAATATTCAATCTGAATTTTTTATTATTAAATTGTTACTCCTTAGAGCCTCAACTATATATAACCCTTACTACGAATGTCTTCTCAATGTTTTTGTTTCTTCACATGATGAAAAATAACGAATCATTTAATTGGTTTAATGGGTGATGAGAATTTTTTTATGTTCCATGTTTTATTTCCACTATAAAATATTAATCATGTATGTATTTTGAAATTAAAGAATAATAAACTAAATAATCCAGTGTAATTTTATCCCTTCTATCTTAGGCATATGTAGTAAATCAGATCATATATTTTGATTACTAATGTAGGTTGTAACTATTAATATTTTATCAATATTAGTATAAAACATGGTATCTAGATATATGAAGACATATATTAGAGAATATAACCCTATGATATAATTTGAAGATAAATCTATATACAGGAGAACATAGTAAAGAATATATTTTGGGTTTTTAAGAAAAAACATACCTGACTGGATATAGGAAAGCGGATAAAAATGTGACATAGATTTATTTAGGTGTAATAAATATAAAATGGGGTTATTTGTTATCAAATCAAACATCACTGATGCTAGATCAGAAGACAAAAAATTTCATTTAAGGATATACACTCCTAAAATATATTCATTTTCTAATGAATATTATCTTTAATTAGGAATGATTTTAATTTGAAAATAACCTTGAATGATCCTGGTTAAAAATAATGGGTTATATTTTGAAAAGATGTGTCCTAATTTTAAAAAAAATGAAGTGTTTTTGTAATAATATGTTATTACACTACGATTATTGATTCTCAACACTTGTTCATGGTTTTATTCAATACATGGAACCATAATGTATTGATTTTATAATAAATATGATGTATAACTCCATGATTTTCCTTCATAGAATCTGGATGATATAGAAACTAAAATAAGAGACCTTATGATTAAGAATTATTAGATATAATTATACATTAATAACAGCATAATAATATGTTAGTTTTCTAATGCATAAATTAATAACAAAAAATAATTCTATGAAATTATAGGTGGAAACATTCCTATAGAAATGAAAATTCAATTTCTTTAATGGAAATAAAATGGGAAGAGCAACCCATGAAAATTTATCAAAGGAATGGGATTATCTTATCTGTGTAGAAGTGAAGGGAATATAGAAATGAATTTATATGGAATTTTATATTTTAAATTTGAGGAATGCATGTATTGTTTGAGTCAATGCCCTACTATAAGGGCATACACCTAAATATAAAAAAGAATACTCTTACGATTACCATTATTGTGGAAGGATTGATGTGTTTATGTATTGGGATTAATGATGTTTTATTTTAGTTTTATATTCAGAAAATTTTCATTATAAGAATCATGA
The DNA here is from genome assembly GCA_963277665.1 of Viscum album. NCBI lineage: Eukaryota > Viridiplantae > Streptophyta > Magnoliopsida > Santalales > Viscaceae > Viscum > Viscum album. The sequence goes on along the minus strand of OY728133.1, from coordinate 1,561,150,521 downwards.
AACTTTTTAAGTATTATTATAATTTTTTTTTAATTATGGATTTGAAAACATATACTGAATAGTATTGAAAAAGTAGAAAATTTATGATGAATTTTAAATTATTTTTTTGTTTTTGGAATATATTCAATGGTCTTTGATTTTATTTGATGAATTAGGATTCAATAAATTTTAGATCTCAATATATTTAAATTGTTGTTTTTTTGGATTCATGTAATTATCTTATTTTAGTTTAAACTATGATTGGTGTATTCACATGATCCTTATGCTATAATTGGAGATACATCACATTGTCTAGGTGTAAAAGTAAATTTGTTTAATTTATTATAACATATATGATAAAATATTTCATGTCTTTGGTTTTTGAAAATTTTATTCATATTTTTTTGGAATCATAATATTATCTCTTTAGGGAATGGATTAGGTAAAACATGGGGTGTTATTGTTGTGGTCTTAAATATTAATGTTTAATATTAATCCATATTGGATAACATATACAATATTTTTTATTTTCTAAAATATTTCATGATAGATTGAATGTATTATAAATATATTATAAATATTATGATCTATTAAAAGTTCATTAGTGCTTTAGGAATGAAAAATTCATCAGAGATATTAAATTTCATGGAGTAAGAGAGAATGTGTAAATTTATAAAAGTGCAATTGAAGGATATAATTATGCTTATAAAATGAAACGAAATAAAGTATACATATTTTGTCATGTTAACTATTTCAGAAGTAAGTAAATACTTTAAAATTATGAAAAATATAATAATATAAAAAATTATTATTTTTACGTTTATTTTTATTGACATTATTGTCTTTTAACCCCTCAATAATTTATGTTTTTTTGGTCATCAATGTTCACATAACCCTGTTCTTTATTAAAAAAATTTATCCTTGGACATTATTTTTATCTTAGAAGATTATATTTTCTTCACCTACCAATGGTGTATTTATATATGAACAACATTATTTGTCATTACAAGTTCCCATTAAATTTATCACATTAAATTTTTAATGGAACATTTATTGTCCCTTTTGATAATGTGGTTTTAAACAATGGTATTTTCAAATATTGAACCTTCAATTACCGATATTAAATTTTTCAAATAAAATATATCAAAGGGGTGGGGAACATGAACCCTAAATTTTTTAATTCAATATTATGGACGATAGCTTACAAAATGACCAAAACCGATCACTAAAAAAATATTAATATACTATAAATATTGCATTATTTAATGTTGATGTTTTTTCCACGACAATAATTTGGAACGTATGAATTTTAACAATAAAAATTATTTAATACACTATTAATGGTTTTAAATAATGATAATATGTTTATTAATGAATAATAAATTAGAACTCAACTATCCATAAATTCAATTTTTTCTCCAAACATATGTTTTCATTAAAAATGATTATTATTTTATTTTGTTCACAAACATTATCATTAATTAGAATGATATTTATAGATTTTATATTTAGGAAAGGTTATAATATTTATATTATTATTTCAATGAATTATAAGGTTCAGTTTTCTGTTATCTAGAAAAAATTATTTTTCAGATAATTGTAACAAATTCTGATTTTTGTAAGACTGTCATTTTTATTCCATAAAATAATTAATTTAAATTTATAATCATGTTTTTAATTTGATATTACAATAATATATGAATCTATTTGATATATATTTTTAAACAAATTAAATATGAATCACCATTATAATTTATTTTTCTATAAGTTGTTTTTTGTTTAATAAATGCATTTCTCTAGAAAACTAATTTTAATATATTTTAATATTTTTTGGAATAGATTTAAAAAAATTATAGAAATTTAATTTTAAAAAATTATAGAAATTGATTTTTAAAAATTTGATTCCATTTTCGAAATTAGGAGGTCCAAAATATTTATACAACCCCCTTTTACTTTTTCTCTTTATGAGTAGTAATATTCATAAATATGTGTGACCTTGGTATGGGTAAAATCGCTAAAAGGGGATAAAACTATTGGATAAAGCTGAAATTTTCCATAAAACACATATTTATTTGATTGGATTAATTTTTTCTTCTATAATATAATATTATAAAATTTGTAAATTTAATACCACTAAGATTTTATTGAAACATTTATATTAATTTATAAAATGGAAAAAGATTAAAATTTCACTCTCTTTCATTTAATATATATATTTGATAATAGGGATAAAAAATTATTTTTTATTTAAGAATATTTATTTTTAATATGAATGGATATTTTTATCATATTAATTTATACATATTTTTTAGGTATTGAATAATTACCTAAAATTTTTATGCGACGCTCAAATAATTCCCATTCAATTCATTGAAGAAATTCAACAAATTGGTTCTCAAAACAATAAAAGTAAAATAATTTAGTAAAACTATTAATTTAAAATATTTTTTTAGAAAAATATAAAATATTAGTGGTGTTATAAAATTTAATATTCAGAATATATTACCACCATGATTTTTTTAAAGATAAATTATTTGAATAGTCCCTAAAGTGGTTGTAATTTTATTTAATGTTAAATAATATTTTATTTAATATTTGAAAAATATAAAATTGTAATAATAAACATGTTAGTGATATGTGGTCTATAATAAAAACCATCGTACAAATATTTTTCACTTTTCCTTTTATAGTATCATTCATGATCCCTATTGACTAAAAAGCATTGATATCATAGTGTTTGATATAAATAGATCATGGGGGTTATATGTAAGATATAAGGGCTAAAACGTCACATGAAATTATCAAAATAATATATTATGATATTATTTAGATTTATCCACATTTAATATTCAAAATATAAATATTTTGATCAACTTAAAATGAAGATTAATTTATATAAATTTAATTCATTAAGTAATTTAATGGGTGCCTCTACCCTCGCATGGAGAAGTGAACCTCCTTTATTCCGTTATTTCCAATGTTTGGGCCCTCTATCTCTTCAAAAACCTGACCTAATACCATATTATATTCCATTCGCACAACTTGGATATTTTTTCATGCCCATAGTACATTCATTTTAAGTATTAAGGTATAATCTAAAGGTGGTTTTTCTATAAATAAATATTCTTCTTAAGCAAGTACTTTTATTTGAATTTCTTATTATAATTCCAATAAATATTTTTTGAAAATGTTAAAATAATGAATCTAGTATATTAGATATAATTTTAATAATTGTTATAAATAATATTGTACATCATATCCATCCTTCATAAACATAATTCATTTCCTACGGGTACATCAAACTTTTCATCTCCACTAAAAAATGTCATTTTATTTTCAACACCATTTTATATAAATAGTTATAATGATATAACAAATTAATATATAATATATCTATGACATAATAATGTTACAAGAAAAATATTATAAAATTTACCTTCTTAACATTCATGTCGCTAAAAAAATAGCATTTTATGGGCATACATGTGGACTACAATCACCATGAAGTGTTGTGAATAATTTTTCATATACTCCATTAATAAATGATTATAAAATTTATTAAATGAATATATATTATAATTCTGTCATTTTTAAAATTCTTTCATATTATGGAAACATGAGATATATGAAAGGACTAGAATTACCAAACCAAAACTTATGTGAAATATAAACCAATTAACTCTCAAAAACATAGATTTTTTATAAATAATTATTAATAATAAAGTGCAAAAAGGTAAAATGTGGGTCAAAAATGAAATTATAAGAACATAAAAGTTTATTTTATATAATTTTAATAAATTTCATGTTATTATATATTATGATAAAATCATATACAATGTGTGTTAGTCCCACAGTAATGGTTTCTCTTCACGCTATTGTTTCTATGAGACATATTCCTTATTCAACTTTTGTTTATTTCATTTAAATTAATACTACCAGTTTTACAATTTAGAAAATTAATCTCCATATAGTCTTATAATTTAATATTTCTTATAATGTTATTTATTTCATCGGTGCTATGGTTAAAAAGTTTTCAAGGTTGTATGATATTTATTTTACAGACTCATTTGATTTCAATGTTGTTTATGTTCAATTTTACATTGGGAAAATTACATGATCATAATATCCTAAACCCCGTATATTTTCATTTACCATATTTTTGATACAGGTTTATATGTTTTATTTTGAATTTTTTATTATGATTCAACAAGTATGTTACATGTTAGGTACCTTCATATGAAAATCTTATTTCGAAGATATCATTCTAATAGTTTTTCTTCCACGTACATATTTTATTTAAAATTATTTCAAGAATATTCTTACATTTATAAATATATTTATCTATTTCATTTTTACCCATGATATAATTTATTAAAAAAGGACTAACCGGGAAATTATTTTCATTTTAAAAATTACATATCTTTAACCAAAAGTGTGAATGAAATCATTATTTTAACATTCACCACATGAATGAATTTTACCATCATCTTGAGTAATATATTATTTTAAGCATAATTTAGTAGTCTATTAGGTTATTGATCTAAGACATTGATATTTTTTGAAATATTTTTTTTAGAAAAATTTAATCTCATAAATATTTTTCTATTACCGTAAATAATTAGTTTACTAAGCGTTAATGTATGAATGAGTCTCTTAGATAACTTGTAGTATTTCCAACATCGTGTTTTACAAGGCAATAATATACTATTAAAATTATTATTCATTATATCTCCCAAAAAATGAAATTATCGATATGAAAAGGACTAATAAGTTATAAAAATATATTTTTTACACACATTTATTATTTATATATTTATTGCTAGTAAAATAAAGTTCATTTAAAATTAAATGAAATTTTTTTATTAAAAAAATATATTTTTCTAAAAATTTGGATTAGTTTCCCATAATGAATATAATTTAAAATTAATTTATAGAACTTTTGGGAAATTAATTTGAAAAAAAAATATTTTTTTTAAATCTGCATATAAAAATTATCTTAGGGTTAATTTTTGTGTTGATTATGAAATGTTTGATTTTTCAATGTGTAGTCAAAAAGAATAAATTTTAATTGAAAATAGCCTTTATGGTTAAATAATTTATAAAAATAAATTATATTCTGAATTGGTTTGATGATAACACCTGTATCATTTTATGTTAATTAATCCAATTTATTTAATTGGAATAAATTTCATATTAAATTTTGATATAAATCTTTCTAAACTTTTGAGCATTTTTTCATTGAAAACCTACTTTATCATCAATTTTTTGGATTAAATTTAAATAAAAATTTCTACTATGATGAATTTATTTTCGAAAAATTGATTCCATAATTAGAATCAATATAATTTATATTATATAATTGTGTCTGATTATTTCCTGACTAAAATATTAATTTAAAAGTGTTAAAATTATTTACCATGGTTGAGGTAAAAATCGGTTTATTGTGGGTGTTAAAAATGGATATTGTAAAAAAAATGTCACAAAACATATCCCACAACCATTTTATTGAAATATTTAGTATTTATTCTTTATATTATCTAAAATTGCCCATTATTATATCAAATTATCTTGAAGAAACTATACCCAATTCACTTCCCAACATCCCTAATCTCTTACCATATGATATTGTTTGTATATATTGACATCATTAAGTCTTTATCTAAAAAACTAGTGAGGGTACCCAAAGTAGTTATAACTCTTATCAATGAGAATTTTTTATTTATTTTTTTCTACACATCATAAAATTATTATTTTACAACCATTATATAATAAAATAATTATATTATATATATAAATATTTTATAATGTTATTTTAATGACCTAAAAAAATTTCCACATCAATCAAATGGGTTATGAAACCATTATTCGTTTCTAAGGTAGACTACAACCTCATGAAGCAATGTCATTCAATTTTTAGATCACTACCTATCATGGTTGGAAATAATGATGGTTTTAATATATATTTTATATTTATTATTTTTTTATTATTTTTGATTTATTATATCATACATACATTCATTCTCTCTATTTTTTGTAATACGATAACAGCCCTCATGTTTACGGTAGACTACCACCTCAAGAAGTAATGTGATTCATTCATGATTTACCAGGAATTTATTAAGGATTGTTTTAATAGAAATATGGGATATGTTTGACTTAATATTAATATATAAAAATAAAATGTATTTTAAAATTATTTATTTGTATACAAAAATAAAATTCAAACAATATTCAGGCGTATGCCTGGACTACCATATCTTTGAATGGTGTATTTTCTTTTCTATAAGTAAATTTTAGATATTACTATAAGAATGTATATATGTATTATTTATGATTTTTATTTCATGGTTAAATTTTGGGATTTGATGAATACATTATTGATGTAATAGGAACAACATTAAAAACAAAAAAAAATATACATGAAAGCTAAGTAGTTATCGCTCAAAACACGACTTTAACATGTAATTTTTAATTAGTGTGTAATAAATGTTCATAAGAAAACCATATATGGTATGATATATTTGAATATGGTTCCATTATATAGGAATAATAATTTTATATCTATTATAATGTAGGTTTTAATTTTTATGAAGCAATTTAACACTTAGAGTAAGGGATCTCCATATGATGTGTTACTTCTGTGAGATAGATGCCATATTAATTGCCCATATTTTTAGGTGGGGTGTCTACTAACCATTAATATATTTTATGATTCATATCATTACAATAATTTTATAAACATATCTATTTTAAAATCTCTATTTTATAGAGATTATTGTTAAAAATTTAATAAATTGATAAGGGAGTTTCTCTCTAAATTCTCATTCTTTGGGACATAACTTTTTTAATATAGATATCCTCATAAATTAGATGTATATACAACCCCTCTCAAATGATATATCATGAATATTTTTATTTTAATGATTTATTGACTTTCATTTAATTATCTCCTTTCATGGGACTTATGATTCAAAGATGCCAATGTTAGAGGAGTTTTGGGCTACAATATCATCATTTTTAGAGATTATTTTTTATTATGCTTCTTATGGTGAAATATTTGGATCTATATTACATGAATCACAAGAATTTTATTCTCCATTGGATATTTCGTATGAATTTTTGTTTTCTTTATTTATCCCCACATTACTTACTAAAAATTTTAAAATATTGTTTTATGAAAAATATTCTTTCGAGTCGAAAAACTATTTTATTCGAAAACCATGTCATCAAAAAATGATTTAAAAAATGTATTATAAATTTTTTTTCCAAGAGGACATGATACCATTTTGTTGAAATTTTCCTAATGATATTATTAATTAATCATTTATATGTTTCCATTTTTATTTTAAGTTAAAAGGATTTCAAAAATGTTTCTTGTTTTAGAAATAGGTTTTCAATGAAAATTTATCATCTTAAAGAAATTTACCAAATGATTTATCTTTAAAAATAATTTTTCATAAAATATAAAATCCTTCTATGAAAATTATGATTTTTTGGGAATATAATCCAAGGATACCATTCTTATTCTTTATCTAAATTTTCTCTAAGGACATGTCATTTATGAAATACATTTCTCTTCCATCAGTTTTACCATGGAAAAATGATTATGATGCCCATTTATTTTTCCAAAATTATGATTTGATGAGATCAAAAAATGATTATCAAACTTTATCACGTGGTATAGGTTATGATATGATGAAATATTTTTTATCACCATTTCATTGTATGGTTTATGATATGATAGGAGTTATATGATCCTATGAAACACATAAGTATGATATTAATTATTAGATGGGTGGGACCTATATCGTCCAATGATTTATTGTGTAAAGATATATATATATATATATATATATATCATTTGAAAATTTTTATAGAAATAGAGAGTTAACCTGGTTTAGTAAGGGACTTTGTACAATATGATTTTCTCTAGAGTGAACCTTAACCACGATGATTTCAGGTGTGGACTTGTATTTCATGTATATCTTGTAATTAATAAACCCAATTGCATGTTCAAAATTATATACATGAACCAGATTAAAAGATTACAATGTTATTTTTGTACCTATCTTTCTTCTCCAAAATTCTAAGCATGGACCTATCTTTTGTGTCCATAATTTTATGTGTGGACATCAATGTATGTCTATAATATAAGTGTGGGATTGATTTTCAATCCATTACTAAATTAGTGAGGAAATTTATATTTATAAATGTTAATAATGTTATTAGATGATTTTTATTACCAAAATCTATTACATATTCCAATATTACACTCTATTGGATCATATTCCTAAATTTAATTATGATTCATGCCTTATGAAATCCCATGTATTATGCCATGCCGCAAGATAATGATAATTATTTTTCATGGTATGGTTTTCAAATCGTAAGAGAATGATCTCATAACCTTGTGATCATGTAATACAAATGTGATCATTATTATCTCGCATTTGTACACTTTATGTTATTTTGAGTTCACCCTTTCTTATGTTTTCATTCCTAAAGTTATGAAGATAAGTTTTATGTTTGGTATGTTTTTTATGTGTTCTAAAAAGAAACATAACAATGGTAGATATCGAATACCTCTTACTACGTTAGAATATTGAATATATTGTCTCCAAATAATATAAAGTATTATGGTTCTCAGGTTTGTGTTTTGTTAATTTGAAGAATATTCATCTAAAAATATTTAATAATTATGTTTTCAAATCCTATAACATTAATATTTTTAATTAAATTTTTTAATATTATAAAAAAATTTATATTTAAAATATGTAATTTAAAAATGAAAGTGTATTTTCCCTTTAAAATGTTCCGGTGTTATTTTAATTAAATTTTCATCTGTGAAAACATGCGTTTATCTTAAAATGTATATGATATAATGATAAAAAGTTAATTTTTTATAATGATGATTTATAATGATGGAATATTGATGATTCATATTATTCATTCAGTCATGATAATTTTTTTCTTATAATGAATTTTGGTAATGAATTTTGTTTATCCCAAAAAAATATAAGGAATGCATATGATGTGTATGTAACTGTTAGGTCCATATTATAGATATACCCTTAATAAATCCATCGGTATCATGATAGAAAATATTCTTCTATATTAGATAGGTATTTGGTTTACACCGATTCATTTTTCAACAATGATATCTTAGTCGATAGGTCCTCATGATAAGATTTAATCTATCACAGTTGAGAGGCCATGATATTGACTATCTAGAATCATGTATTCATTATAATAAGAATTCAATTTTCCATTATATTTTTATTTTTATATTGATATTATTTATAGATGATCATTTAACTCATTTTGATGACTAAATGGATTGTTTTATGATTATTAACTCTACAATATTAATTATTCTTTATTTACTCATGAATGTTACCACTTAATGTTGCCATTTATTAGAATCTAATATCACCCTTACGTTTTTTCAATTTCATCAGGTTATGAATAAGGAATCATTTAATAAATTTCATGAATTTGGACTATTAACTGCTACTATGTTTTATATATTTTCCAATGTTAAATGCTAATCATTTTTTTGTCTAGTTATTAATGAATAATAAAATAATCAATATTTGTTGATATGTTCCTTTTTGTCTTATGAAAATATAAAAATGTAAACAATAGAACCAATTTATGGATTCATTTGTTATATATGCATGGACTTTCATGTTTCCAGATATGGATATTATTAATTGTAGAACAACAATGTATATATTTAAAATCAACTTTGGAATATTATCATATAATAAAACCTATCCCTCATAATGTTTCTTTATTTTTTCACAATATTTATCTTATCCTAATCTTTAAATTGTATAATTTTACATGACATGGCATAAAGTGTTATCTATTACATTGGAATCATATTGAACCTTTTCTTATAAACCACAAAATTATCCTCAACTAATTTCCTAACTAATAATTTTATCTAAAATCTACTCTAATGTGAAATGTGATTCCCTATAAAAATGGCCATTTTAGTATCATGAATTTAAATAAAATGTTATATTACATTATATTACCATGATATTTTATGTTTACTGCCTAATATAATTATGAGAAAACAATAAATAACATAACCAATTTCATTTCAACTAGTATAATTTTTATACAACATATAATCCACCACATAATATATGACACAACATGAATATAACTCTAAAATTACACAAATATGATACTCATCGAGACACGTATTGTGAAATATATTTATTCTTAACATTGTTAAATGGAAACATAATAAAGGGGTTGTCTCATATACTCGGTAAGTGTAAACATAAGTGATAACAATAAGAGATCTAAGGGGGTATAATATGAGAATATGGGTATAATCATGGTACATAATAATGTTATTTCAAACAAGAAATAGATAAAAAATAATGGAATATGGTGTGATATAAATAAATAATGCTTCCTCATTGTTCATTATTTAATAGAAATGATACATGCTTAAGAACTATAGATCATCCATCTTTATACAAAAACATCACCATTTTGAGTAATGCACATTCACCCTTGCATGAAAGATAAAATAATTATACTCCCTTATACATCTCCTTTTTGAGTTACAATCATTCATTCTATCATGAGGAAAACTAATTTTTTCACACTTATACATGTATCGTGTGATATAAACTTTTATTAAATACATTGAGTGGTTATATTCCACCCCACCTTTCATCATTCATACATCATAGTGGAACTTGAATTAATACATTTATCATATCCCATGGAACCCATATAATTGAAATGGGTGTCACAAATCTTTCAAATGAAATCGCATTACAAAAACATTCATATTCCATCAATAATCATAACATGATAAAACCATGTTAAATAAATGGGTATACAATGATATATGGTAACTTATTCTATAAATACACACAAATAAAGATAATAGAGAATATTTTTTTGTTAACCATACAAAAAAATTGTGTCCTAAATTGAAATTTTTTACCATATCTATTAAATGATCGAATCTAGGTGAATACCATTAAATCATTGGAGAGGAATATATTGTGTTCATAAAGTAAGGTAATTATAATATATATCATAAGCATTCGATGATTAATGATCTTTTAGTGAATTTCCATTATTTTTATACCCAAAAATAGTATAAATGAATTTAGAGGAAAATTAATTTATCTAAATTTAAATGGAAATAAATACTTTTTAGATAATGTGTAAAACATATGGTAAACTATAGATCATTTTTCCCAATTTGATAATTTTTAAACAAATGAAGATGTTATGGAACATAATTAGACATAATATTCTAAAAATATTACATGAAAACACTAAAAAAAATTACTTTTTATAAAACAGTGAAAAATAGATCCTTGAAAATATATTAATGTTATGAACATAATATTTTGGGTAAAAGATAAACATACAATTATGGAAGGATAATTGTTTTTAATATTTTAAAAATCCCTTTCTGGAAACATACATCATAAAAAGATATAACAGAACATCCTTTTGAAAAGAGGATAATAGAAATAATAATTTCATATAAGATAATATATATTTATATTTTTAGATATAATGGATAACAGTAACGTGATGGAAATTATAGAAAATGAAGGGAAACCATCATTAGAGATGATGATACATATTCACACATATGAAACACTTTATTAAAAATAAATTTTTTCAAGGTAAATTTGTTGAATTAAAATTTTACACTCCACTAGAGTGAAATATAGTGTACCATGATGTAAAATATTCAGTTAGATGGAAATCATATTTTCATAAAGATTCTCTTGAATAAGTATTTTAACACAATGAAGATAGTTGAGTTAATAAAAACCCATACAAAACTTGTTGTGTTCGAATAAAAATTAATTTGAAGAATAAATGGGATATGTATTTCAAAACACTATGAATCTCCTATTTATGATAATATTCATTTATTAGTAATTAATTATACCGTACAAATTATATCCTTGTGTGCAATATTAGAAATGTATTAGGGAATTAAATTTGAGAAAATGAACCACAAACATTGTTTCCTTGCATACTAAAATGTGCGATAATATTTTGTAAAATAAACATAAATATCTTGATATTATATTTTAAAAACATATTTATAAACATTAACATTTATATAATTAATTAATTATAATTTTTTTTAATATATTCTAGAGTTATAGATTTTTTCCCTCACTTGTTAGTAATATTAATTGTTTCCCACATGAAATTTGATGTTAATTCCATACTCATTATTTGATACCAATTTAATAATAGATATATACTTGAGGTACAAATATATATAATATTTTTATATTTATAACATTATTATATCATTGAAAAAGTGTTTAAGTTATTTTTTATAAAAATTGAATCAATATCATTTTATTTTCTAATTTTAGCAATCGAAGATGACATTTTAATAATAGTTTAAATATACAATATAACTATTCGAAACACTTGAAAAAATAACTATTTTATTATTAGATTATAATAAAATTAATTTTTTATTACCATGTTCATTAGTGAAATATTGGTACAGATTTTTTCATATTGGGGGTTAGACTAACAAGAACATGAAAATCACAAAATTAATGGATTGTTATGGTTATAAAGGTGATTGATTTCATCGTAATATCATTATTAAATTAGAATAATGATATAATATATATATTTAATGTTGTTTAATAATATTTTAATTAATTTTAAAAATTAATAGTGAATCGAGATGAAAATGAGATATATTACATTATAGAGGTGGTAGTCAGCACACCACACAATTAACGTTTCCATTTTCCCAATGATTATAGTAGAATAAATGTGGGTTATAATTTTTATCTTCATAGAAAAATTATATTATAATTGTAACATTTATTATTCAATTACATCCTTGTAACAAGGGAATATAGTTTGAAGTGAAAAATGGAAGACGTTACATTGTGGAGGTTGTAGACCCCACAAACAGATAATCAACATTCTTTTGTTTTTCTATATATACAAAATGGAATAAAAAATTGTTATTAAAGTAATTTAAAACACCAAAATATAATAATTATATGTAGATTATTATAATTCTGTGGTTATAAATTTTTTATTAGAGAAACATTTTGATGGAAATGATAAGGATTAAGTAATACTCGCTTTAGGAGCTTAAACATTCTCTTTAATGTCCCCAATGAAATGAATTTATTGTGATAACATAGTATGGCCAAGGTATTTATGAAATATAAGGGAATTAAAATAAGGGAATACTTTGTAAGTATTAATATATATTTTTGTGGTTATCTTTAACTTTGAGGGTGTCTATGTGAACCACCACATGTGATTAAAATGGAAAATTAGCGAACACTCATTATTTTTCAATAATGGAATGAATCTATTATAATGTTAATGGTTATGATAGTGACATATTAGGAATTTCAGGGTGATATAAGGTTGGTAAATCCTTAAAAATAAATTACCACCAAATTTTTAGACATTATTTAAACAAAAATTTGTTGAATTTTACTTTAAAATATTTTTTGTTTAGACAGTGGTAACCAGTTTTAAACCATGTAATTTTGCCTATACAAAAAATATAAAATATATTATACCAAAAAATTATGTTTTGAATATTAATTCATCACACGTATAATCAAATTACTTTTATAAATATTATAAAATTAATTTAATTTTAAATTATATTAATTATAGAAATATACTTTTTTTATTGAAGACAACTTATTTTTTAGAGTTCCAACACATATTTTGTATTTGTTAAAAATTAAAATTATGTTAATATAATAATATTTGTTTCTAAAAATAAAATTATATTCATTATTTAAGATATAATAATAAAATTTTGTAGATAATAATTACATAATGTCAATAAAAATATTATTGAAAAAATAATAGTTTCACCATTATCATTATATTTAACAATCGCATTAATAATAAAATTTTAACAATTAAAAATAAATTTGAATTTATCAACTAATATAGGAATTATGATAACAAAAATTAAATCCATTGTGATAAATTTTAATTATAAATTGAAAGAAATGTTTTTTTATTATAAATTCAAAAAAATGTTACTACAAATATTACATGAGTATACAAAAATTTTAAAAAAGAATTTCATAAACTCAACATTTTTTTCAAATATATCATTATAATTTATAAATATATATTTTAAATTAATTTTTTTTTTCAAAAATTGTTTATTTAGAAACCTGGGTTTAGAATAAATTGGTATTAAATCATTTTAGATGAATATAGAATATATTATAGAATTGAATGGATAAGGACCATAAAAGTTTAGTGTATTTGGACACATGGAACATATTTTTATTATTTGGTGAAATATCATTAAAGTAACCCTTATTGATATTCCCCTTTATTTCATCTATGAAAAACCTTTCATTATAACATAGGGAATGTAAAAAAATAAAGGGGTGATCTCTGATTCTCAATAAGGGTAAATATGGGAGATATGTAAAACTAATCAATATAGTGAGGTTATGAGAATGTTACCATAATATTAGATGATAATAACCTAAAAAAATTCATGAATACTAATCAAGGCATACATATTTGTAGTTCAAAAGAAATTAATCATATGAGAATCAAGAGAATAATTCATGAAAGCATGCAATAGGAATATGACATAGACATGAGGGATAAATGTTAACTTATGAAATTGTGAACATCTATAAATAGAAATAGGTTCACTCATTTATTTAAGGACATGATATCACAGACTCACATAAACATATGGACACGGAACCATGTCTATGAATAACATTGTGAACATGTAATCATATTAAAACATAAAATAAATTCTCTATAATTGAAGGATAATTCACAAAATATATTAGGGAACTACATGGAGACTATACATACTAGTCGGGACACACCACCATCCCTTTTGAAATTCCATTACATAAAAGGGATTGGGTTTCCCATTCATCCTACAGTGGATTGTGTTTCCCTATTTTCCCATAGTGGATCAGGTTTACTAATTTTTCCATATTGTATTAGGACACACCTATTTACCATTTTGTATCAGGATAGAATTATTTCATATTATTGATCAAGCTCATTAACATGTTTCCCATCATTACCTAATGAGATAGAAATCATTACTAAATTCATTGGAGGGAGATATAGCTTCCACATGTCACATAATAAAATCATAAATCATTGATCATATCATGACTGATAAAAAGATTTGGGTTTCATAAATAATATATTATAACCCGGGAAATGAAATGGGTATAACAAATATTTCATCATATAATTACATATAGAAAAAATATAGGTTACATAATCATTTCATCAAAGTATAACCCTAGAAAAGAAGTTTTTTTCAGAGGCATACAACCTATGGAAGGGAAACTAGTGTCGTAAACACTGGTCCATAAAATTATAACCATTCATAAATGAATATGAATGGTATTCTTAGATCAATTCTCTAATAAATCAAAAATTGTAAAAAAATTATTTCATCTTATATGGAGAATAATTTTAAGAGATCACATGGAACAACTCCAAAGGAAAATAGCCTTTCTTATAAAATCCTTTTTTTAAACCCTTACTAAAATAATTTTCTGAAAAATAATGGTTTATTTTTTCATATATAACATTTCATGAGTAATTAATATTTTCCTATGTAAAAACACTTTTTATAAAATAATTAAATTGGGATTTTTTTTTCTTTTAAATTATCTTGGAATAGTTATAAAGAATGATTTAAAATATTTTGAAATCATTTTTATTTGAAAACACCTTAAAAACATAAAAATAATGATGGAAATCGATTTGAAAACTCATTTATAATTTTGTTTGTAAAATATAAAAGAATTATTGAATTATAATAATTCCTTTTATTTTAAAATAATCATTGGAAAATAAATAAAAGAAGCATTAAAAATCATTTTATATACTTTTTGAAAATAATTTTCTTTTTGAAAACCATTTTCATTGGAAACCATTTAAAAATCATAATTTTTCCAGAATATTATGGATAAATTTTCTTAAAAAATAACCTTTTAAATAATAAATTATAGCATTAATGAAATTAAGGTTATGACAACTGGTAAATCCATAAATGTCGAACATTACTTTTTGAACCTAAAAAGTTTAGAAAATATAATTTATTAGAAAATGAAAAAAATATTAATTTTAAAACCATTTTATAAATATTTAAAATATTATAAAAAATGAAATTTAAATATCATAGTATAATATTGAGATATTTTTTAATTTTTTTTAGAATGCATGGTTTTTAAAGAGTATAGATTAATGGTCGAACAGAGAAATAATTTTGGATTTTCATAAAATTATATCTCAATCAATAGAAGTACTAAAGAGTGGGAAAATGGTTATATTACTTGAATATTTCATGAATAATCATTGTATAAGAACTTTAATGAGATTTATTAAGTTATAGATGATAATATTTCAATAATGTAAGCATAATCATAAACAATCTCAAAAAATGATAGGATTGTAGTAATAAACTTTTACCACTTTGGAAAATTTGAAGAAAATCCCCTTGAAATAAAAAAATTACATGAAGTGTAAAATATATTTAAAATAAATATATTAATCATAAAAAATTTAAAATGGAATTATACATACCACATAGAAAAATATAGGTGCACAACATGACATGTATCTCAATAAATGAAATTTGAGACAAAATTACATTATAGGTTTGGTAACAATTGAACCATAAACCCCACAAATTATACATATTTAAATTGAAATATGAATACCAATAATATTAAGTATATAATCATAAAATACATCAATGTTTATTATGCCCTCCACATATAATAAATGAGTAGTTAACATGGCTTGCATCCCAGGGTAAATAAAAGTGAGACAATGAAACCCTTACCTTAAGTCCGGGATTTTATCGTACACGTTCAAAACTAAATAATTATATGTATAAGTGTATTATAAATCTAAGATATAACCATATTCCCATAAATAATACCATATATAAATTTATTATTACTTAATATTAACCTATTATTAACATATTCATTTTGATGTTACATTTTGTGTAATATGTATATTGTTTTCCATAAATGTTTAAACTTGTTATTATCAATATTATTCCTTATATAACTATATAACTATTTATTGAATAATATAAATGATTTAAATATCATATGTAATCACTATATAAATTTTTAGAATAATATATAATGTATATAAATATGAAATTGAATTCACCATTCACGGAGACATTATGTCATACTGATGCATATCAACTATTTCCATTTTATCATTATATTTGAAGGAAACTATGTCACGACCCGTCTTCGGGGCCCGTGCCGTGACTACCCCAAGCTTTCCTTCCATAGGCCAGGGGCTGGCGACTAGCACCAAGGAGTAAATCTTGGTAAAAAGGGAAGGCATTACCTTTGTAAAGTAAACAAACACCGCAGAGCAAGTAAGTAGAAGAAGCAAACACTAAGTAAAAGCTGGTACAACAGTAAGTGTGGAAAAGTAAATGGGCCAGTATACAAACCCAAACTGAAAGTAATGTACAACTAGAAAGGGAAAACTGCAACAGGAAAGTAAAGCCGCAACGTCGAGCTATCCACCGGAAATCCCACCTGAAGGGTGGGTACAGATAGCTCCACTGCTCCTCGGGTCCCGTCGTCCGCTCCGAGTATGTTCCGCCCAATGGTCCACCTCCAGGTACCGTCCTGCTCTGCAAGCCTTAACCACGATCAACGTTGTCCGTCGTCTGCAACCAACACAACGTAGTGCGGGTATAGCCCGTGCAGGGGTGAGTATAAGCTACTCAGTAGGGACCCCGAGACCCCCGAAGGTCTCTCAAAATCGACAAAGGATAAACCAAAAAAGAAAGATACAATCACGAAGTAACAACCGACACTGCTTAGGTATATGCCCATACATATACCTAAGTCATCAATTCCAATACGCTCCAACCTCCGAGCCCAAGTACAACCCAGTCCACACAGGAAAGCATACGTATTCCACACAGGAAAGAAAAATGTAATACACACAGGATAGCACAACACAATCCACATAGGAAAGAAAACAGGATTCAGCTCACACAGGTATACTTCTTCGAAAGATGATAGAGATGATCACTGATCCATCTAAGTCATCAGACCCACAAAGGATCGATAGGAACAAACCCCTGCAATGACCCACATAGGATCGGACCCACACAGGATCTGTAGGCGCTGGCTCACACAGAACCGCTAAGCGCTGACCCACACAGGATCGGAACCACACAGGATCGGTAGCACTGATCCACACAGGATCGCTGAGTGTTGTAGTCGTCGTCGTCGAATCCACTGAAGATCTCTGCACAGTCGTCGTCACAGTCACAGTAGCAGTCGCAACCAGCTCTAGGGTTCCCGCACACAGCAAGATCGTTCGGGAGGGTCCACTCCACGAGCCGAGAGGCTGATACATCAACTAACACATTGTCCAGAGTTGATGTATCCAAAAGTTCTGTATCGTCAACAGGAACTCAACGTCACAGACGGCGCGTCAATCGGACGCCCGGTCTGAGAGTTATTGGCTTTTTCGTTCCAGGGGCCCGGTTGGTTTTTAAGGCAAAACCAACCCGATCGTACTCCACCTGCATCCAAACCTTGGGCGGAGTAATCAAAAAGATCCGCCTCACTTAGAGGAATCCAACAAATTCGACAGCACGTCAATCGGACGTCTGAAGCTCAAGATATGAGCGTTTCCGCTCCGAGGGCCCGGTTGGTTTCGTGTACGAACCAACCCGGACGAACTCAAAGTAATCTGAAACCATAAGTGTGATATACTGAAACGACCATCTCGATTCAAGGATCGCATCGCAACTGACGGTGCGTCGATCGGAGGTTCGTAGCCCATGTTATGGGCAAAAGACCGAAGACGGTCCGAAAACGGGGGTTTCGGGCCCGGACCGACCCGGCCCGAGACCCCCCAGTCGGCCCGAACCGGGTTGAACCGCCCCGGGTTCGGGTCGGCCCGGCCTGGCATGGCCCGGCCCGGCGCGGCCCGGCCTGGGCACAGCACGCCCAGCGCGCTGGCCGGCTCAGCCAGTGGCCGAGCCGTTTCGGTAAGGGGGGGCGCCTACCCCCTGGTGAAACCCCCCCCCCCCATTTATGGGGGACGATTTGCTGGCCATCCAGAGGAATTAATTCCCCTAGCTCCCCTTTGTCTGGATGGCCCGCACCGGATGGCCGGTTCTGCCAACAAGGACCGGCGACGGCCGGTCCTTCCTCCTTCGCCGACCCCGGCGGCCCGGAACCGGCAGTCGGTCACCCTGCTCCACCGCGGCTCGGAACCGGCCACAGCTTGGTTCGTCCGGCGCAGTGCCCTTCCGCCGCGGCCCCGCTCTGGCCGCAGTGTCTTCGATTTTCTTCAACGCGGCGCGACGGCGTCGCGTCCTTGTTCAACTTCACGGTGCGGCGCGACGGCGCCGCGCATTACCTTGTCGTATGATTCCGCGTGGTGCAACGGCACCAAGCCATTCCGTCCCAACCATATTTGAAACAACATTCAAAATTGGAGGAGGGTCGGCCGTGTTTGTGCGGTCCAGCCCCCTCTCGTTATTCGATAACATTTAGTCGTATATCCACGAAGAACGACAAACTAGAAAACACGGACAAAAATAATTAAATAAAATAAACCCCTACCTTGATAAAAGAGATAACGAACATCGGCGTCGCAAAGCGAGGACTCGAAGACGTTAATGGAGATTTCGTCGTGGAAAACCGTCGCGAAAAGAGATGTCGCGGGAGAAAAACGTCGTGGAAGAAGACATCGCGTCGCGGGTCGGTGTCGCGGAAGACGGTCTCCGAGGGCTCGGCGCTCCACGTCGGAGATCGTTCGTTATTCGTGTTCTTCGTCAAAGAAGAAGATGTTCTTCCCAAAATCTATCAACGACAAAACTCTAACAACAAAAATAAAATAAGCTCCTTTCTTATTTTATTAACACAACAAACCTTTTCAAATTCAAGGGTTTGAATTTCAAAAACTTACATTAAACTCACAACATTAATTCCATAAGTTTGATAAACTTAAGTTAACAAAATTAATGGTGAGTTGAGGGGGTTAGAGGATATGAATGGGGTGGGGTTTGTGTGGGCCCCACCATCCTCATAACCTCCCAAGGGAGGTTGGGTAGTTACCCAACTTCCATCAAAAGTATTAAACACTTAGAGTAAAAATAAAAATTGTAGAATAATTATAAATTAAACTTCCACAGTTTTTATCATCAACTCTCATGAAAACGGAACTTCGGAACAGGTGTTCCTAAGCAATTACCGGTGCTACGGTTCCATCGGTGCTCTCGGAATTCGATTCCGAGCACTGGTTCAAAAGTTAGAAATTCTCGCTCGTTCGTTCACTGAACGTACCTGAGCTAAACTTCGGATTGAAGTTCCGGGCACACCGGGCCTCGGAATCAAGTGCCATCTGAAACTGCGTTCTTGTAAAATCCCAATGAAAATTAAGAAAAAAATTTCCTTGAATTTTATGGGTCTTTACATTACTCCCACCTCAGGGCTTTACGTCCCCGTAAAGTTACATCATAAACTAGGGAAACAAATGAGGGTACTGAGCACACATCTGAGCCTTCCGCTCTCAAGTGCTCTCCTGGAGGTTCCCGTGCTGCCATCTAATGCGCACTAGAGTAATTGACCGTCCACGTATGACCCGCTCCTGTCGATCCTCGATCTCCACTGGGACCTCCGCAAAAGTCGCCCCATTATCAATGATATGCGTCGGGTCGTGCACGTATCTCCTCAGCTGAGACACGTGGAAAACATCGTGCACCCGGTGCAACTGAGGTGGTAGAGCCAGACGATAAGCCACCTCGCCAATCCTGCTGAGGACCTGGAATGGTCCGATGAAGCGTGGAGACAACTTGCCACCTCGGCCAAATCTCTGTAATCCACGTCGAGGTGAGACACGCAAGAAGACATGGTCGCCATCCTCAAACTCTAGTGGCCTCCGCCTCCTGTCAGCATATGACCTCTGCTGGCTCTGAGCTGTCCTCATCCGCTCCTGGATGACCTGGACCTTCTCTGTTGTGGCCTGGACCATCTCCGGTCCCACAAGTGCTGACTCCCCAGGGTATGTCTAGCACAAAGGAGATCTACAGGGTCGGCCGTACAACGCCTCGTATGGTGCCATCCCGATGGTGGAGTGGTAGCTGTTGTTGTAGGCGAACTCCACAAAGGGTAGGTGATCCTCCCAGATATGACCAAAGTCTAGGATACATGCGAGAAGCATGTCCTCGAGAGTCTGAATGGTCCTCTCCGTCTGACCATCCGTCTGAGGGTGAAAGGCTGTGCTCAGAAGTATCTGCGTCCCGATCGCCTCTTGCAACCCCTTCCAAAGTCGGGAAGTAAAGCGAGCATCTCGATCGGAGATGATAGATGATGTCACACCGTGAAGCCGCACAATCTCCTGAACATAAAGTCGTCCCAATCTCTCCACTGAGCCCTGTTCTCTTATGGGTAAGAAGTGAGCCGACTTGGTGAGTCGGTCGACAATCACCCAGATGGAGTCGTGACCTCTGGAAGTGCGTGGAAATCCAGTAACGAAGTCCATAGATATGACATCCCATTTCCACTCCGGAACCTCCAAATTCTGTACCAAGCCTGCTGGTACCTGGTGCTATGCCTTCACCTGCTGGTAGGTGAGGCATCGAGAAACGAACTCCGCCACAGCCTTCTTCATGCCCGGCCACCAGTGCTGTCGCCTGAGATCCTGGTACATCTTCGCCACTCCGGGATGTACCGCCAAGGGAGAAGTGTGAAACTCTGTCAGCACCTCCTCCCATAAAGCAACTAGTACCAAGGTACGTCCTCTGAAAAGAACGTCGTGCTCTGCTCCAAAGGAGAAACCATCAGGTGTCTATCCTGAGGATATCTGTGCACGCCGCGTCTCACAGTCTGTGTCCCCACGCTGTGCCTCTCTAACCCGCTACAGTATTGGTGGGGTGACTGTGAGTGACTGAAGGAAGACCGGTCCATCTCTATCCACGATGGATATCTGCAAGGAAGCTAGCTGCTCTGCCTCCTCCTCAAGTAGTTGAATGCCTGTCCTCCTGCTGAGAGCATCGGCTAATACATTCCCCTCCCCAGGAGTATAGACTATCTCAAAGTCATAGTCCTGGAGGAACTCGAGACATCGCCGTTGTCTCAGGTTCAGGTCCTTCTGAGAGAAGATGTACCTGAGACTCTGATGGTCAAAAAAGACTGTAAAGCGCTCTCCCATCAGGTAGTGTTTCCATGTCTTCAAAGCGAAGACCACTGCTGCTAAATCCATGTCATTGGTAGCGTAGTTCTTCTCATGCGGCCTCAACTGACGTGATCTATAGGCGATCACGGCCTGCTCCTGCATCAGGACACATCCGAGTCTGGTCCCTGATTCATCTCAGTAGACTACGTACCCTACTCCCTCCTTAGTCAACCTCAAGATAGGTGCGTTGGTCAATCTCTGAATCAGCTTCTGGAAGCTCTGCTGACATTTGTCTGACTACATGAAGGGTTTCCCTTTTCTCCTTAACGTTCTGCAAAGCTGCAAGGATTTCTCCTTTGTCAAAAAGGGAAATTCGGTCTCATCCCCTAGATGAACCACATTCCTTGCCTAATACAGTCAATCCCGTCATGATTAGTTAATTCATGGCATGTATGAAGTCGTAAAGCCTCGACGCTGCTACCAAGAGATCCAACCGTTACTCTCGCCTCCAAGGGTTGAGTCACACAGTCGGCATTAGTGTGTGGTCACTGGGTCTCCTCCAGTAAGAATCTCTCAAGTGAGGGTCAAGTCAACAGTTTTTAACTAGAACCTCTTAGTAATTACAAACAAAAGAAAAGAAAGCAAACGTCACCAATGCAAGTGTCTTTTATTACTTCAACTCAAAGTACAAGGACACAAGGCAACACAAACTACGAAGATAGAGGCATTATGGGCAAAGGCCTCTATGCCTAGAGCTAGTCCCACACTAGTCCACCCGCTTCCGGAGCTCCATGATCGTAAGCTTCAGTTGCCTGAAGTTGTGCTCTCCCCTGAGGTCAGGGTGGACCTCCTGGTGGTCATGGTGGTAGAGCCTCAAAACGTCATCCACCACCTGCTGCTCGGCCAGCTCCTCTGCCTTGTCCTCCTGCTCCCTGCGGACCGCCACAGTCGAACCTCTGCCTCTGCCTAGGTGGTTCCTCAACCGTCTGCTGCTCCTCTGCATGGTGGGTCGGGCAGTCATGAGCCATGTGGCCCTGTCCGCCGCATGAGTAGCACTACCTACCTCTCGAAAGACTACCTCCGTGCTGTGTGCCCTGCACTGCTGAGCCAGTGTCCTAAGGGCGTCTTCCTGAGGGTCTGGTCTACCTGGACCCATGAGTCATCTGTCGACTACCTGCTGCAGAAGACTCTGCTACGTGCCGCCCTGCGGTGGGTCTCGGCGCTGGTGTAGTCTCAGCAAGAAAGATCTCGATCAAAAGGGCTCGCTCCAGTACTCCTTTCAGAGTCGGAATGCTGAGGGAGATCAGCGATGCCATGATCTCATGTCTCAATCCCTGCTCAAAGGTCCGGGCCCAGAAGAATGGGTCTCGTACCATGTCTGTCGAGTAGGGCGAGAGATCGGTAAATCTCACCGAGTACTGGGCGACTTTCAAGCTACCCTGTCGCAGCTGAAGAAGCTCCTGAATGCGCACTGCACGGACGGTGGCAGGGACGAACTCCGAGCGGAAGAGGCTCTCAAAGTCCTTCCAGAGGAGAGATTCCTCATCGTGCACCTGGAGCATCAAGCTCCACCATCGGCCCACTGTCGCGTGCAGTAGGCTCGCTGCGAGGATCACCATGAGGTCTGCTGGTGTCCCCACTAACCTGAAAACTCTCACCACTGCCTCCAGCCAGTCCTCGGCTGCCTAGGGGTCCGTCTCTCTGTGGAACCTGGGCGGTCGCTAGCGCTGGAACTCATGCAGTGCACTGAGGCGATGTGCATCGTCAGCGGATGGTGCTGGAAGCATCGGTGGCTCGGTGGGTAGAGGTACCGCCGGTTCCACTACTGACAAAGGGCCCTGCACCGAGGCCTCTTCGCTCGGTGGTCTGTCATCACGCTCAACTCTCGGAACCCTAGCTGGCTACCGTCGTGGGGCCATCTTGAAAAGGAAACAGGTTCTCCATGGTCAGAACAGTATACCTGGTGAGCTCACACAAATTAATCACAAAGAAAACTTGAAACACACATGCAATCAATGTTTTCGTGCATTAAGTCAGAAATCAGAAGTCAGGGTCCTGGTGTACGGATACGTCGGTCGCCGCACCAACACTGGGCTCCCTGGACTGATAACCACACTCAATACACTTAACACTATTACTTCACATAGAAGAAATATCAGAGTCTGCGGTAGAACCGAACTCCTCTGATACCAATTTGTCACGACCCATCCTCGGGGCCCGTGCCGTGACTACCCCAAGCCTGCCTTCCATAGGCCAGGGGCTAGCGACTAGCACCAAGACGTAAATCCCAGTAAAAAGGGAAGGCATTACCTTTGTAAAGTAAACAAACACCACAGAGCAAGTAAGTAGAAGAAGAAAACACTAAGTAAAAGGTGGTACAACAGTAAGTGCGTAAAATTAAATTGGACAGTATACAAACCCAAACTGAAAGTAAAGTACAACTGTAAAGGGAAAACAGCAACAGGAAAGTAAAGCCGCAACGCCGAGCTGTCCACTAGAAATCCCACCTGAAGGGTGGGTACAGATAGCTCCACTACTCCTCGGGTCCCGCCGTCCGCTCCGAGTATGTTCTGCCCAATGGTCCACCTCCAGGTACCGTCCTACTCTGCAAGCCTCAACCACTATCAACGCTGTCCGTCGTCTGCAACCAACACAACGTAGTGCGGGCATAGCCCGTGCAGGGGTGAGTATAAGCTACTCAGTAGGGACCCCGAGACCCCCGAAGGTCTCCCAAAATCCACAAAGGATAATCCACAAAGGAAAGATACAATCACAAAGTAACAACCGACACTGCTTAGGTATATGCCCATACATATACCTAAGTCATCAATTCCAATACGCTCCAACCTCCGAGCCCAAGTACAACCCAGTCCACACAGGAAAGCATACGTATTCTACACAGGAAAGAAAAATGTAATCCACACAGGATAGCACAACACAATCTACATAGGAAAGCAAACAGGATTCAGCTCACACAGGTATACTTCTTCAAAAGACGATAGAGATGATCACTGATCCATCTAACTCGTCGGACCCACAAAGGATCGATAGGTACTAACCCCCGCAATGACCCACACAGGATCGGACCCACACAGGATATGTAGGCGCTGGCTCACACAGAACCGCTAAGCGCTGACCCACACAGGATCGAACCCACACAGGATCGGTAGCACTGATCCACACAGGATCGCTGAGTGTTTTATTCGTCGTCGTCGAATCCACTGAGGATCTCTGCACAGTCGTCGCCACAGTCATAGTAGCAGTCGCAGCCAGCTTTAGGGTTCCCACACACAACAAGCTCGTTCGGGAGGGTCTGCTCCATGATCCGAGAGACTGATACATCAAATGACACATAGTCCAGAGTTGATGTATCCAAAGGTTCTGTATCGTCAACAGGAACTCAACGTCGCAGACGGCGCGTCAATCGGACGCCCGGTCTGAGAGTTATTGGATTTTTCGTTCCAGGGGCCCGGTTGGTTTTTAAGGCAAAACCAACCTGACTGTACTCCACCTACGTCCAAACCTCGGGCGAATTAAGCCAAAATATCTGTCTCACTTAGAGGAATCCAACAAAGTTGATGGCACGCCAATCGGACATCCGAAGCTCAAGATATGACCGTTTCCGCTCTGAGGGCCCGGTTGGTTTCGTGTACGAACCAACCCAGACGAACTCAAAGTAATCTGAAACCTTGAGTGTGATATACCGAAACGACCGTCTCGATTCAAGGATCGCATCTCAACTGACGGTGCATCGATCGGAGGTTCTTAGCCTAAGTTATGAGCAAAATACCGAAGACGGTCCGAAAATGGGGGTTTCGGGCCCGGACCGACCCGGCCCGAGACCCCCGGGTCGGCCCGAACCGGGTCGACCCGCCCCGGGTCCAGGTCGGCCCGGCCCATCCTGGGCACAGCGCGCCCAGCGCGCTGGCTAGCTCGGCCAATGGCCGAGCCGTTTCGGCAAGGGGGGGCGCCTGCCCCCTGGTGAAACCCCCCCCCCCCCCCATTTATGGGGGCCGGTTTGCTGGTCGGCCTGGGGAATTAATTCCCCCGGCTCTCCTTTGTCCGGTCGTCCTGCACCGGCCGCCCGGTTCTGCCAACAAGGACCTGCGACGGCCGGTCCTTCCTCCTTCGCCGACACCGGCGGCCCGGAACCGGCCGCCGGTCACCCTGCTCCGCCGCGGCCCTGAACCGGCCACGGCTTGGTTCGTCCGGTGAGGTGCGACGGCACCGCGCCCTTTCGCCGCGGTGTCTTCGATTTTCTTCGATGCGGCACGACGGCTTCGCATCCTTGTTCAACTTCACGGCGTGGCGCGACGGCGCCGCGCATTACCTTGCTGTACGATTCTGCGTGGTGCGACGGCACCACGCCAATGCATCCCAACCATATTTGAAACAAATTCAAAATTGGAGGAGGGTCGGCCGTGTTTGTGCGGTCCAGACCCCTCTCGTTATTCGATAACATTTAGTCGTATATCCATGAAGAACGACAAAGTAGAAAACACGGACGAAAATAATTAAATAAAATAAACACCTACCTTGATAAAAGAGATGACGAACATCGGCGTCGCAAAGCGAGGATTCAAAGACGTTGACGGAGATTTCGTCACGGAAAACCGTCGCAAAAAGAGATGTAATGGGAGAAAAACGTTGTGGAAGAAGACGTCGCGTCGCGGGTCGGTGTCGCGGAATACGGTCTTCGAGGGCTCGGCGCTCCACGTCGGAGATCATTCGTTCTTCGCGTTCTTCGTCAAAGAAGAAGATGTTCTTCCCAAAATCTCTCAACGATAAAACTCTAACCACAAAAATAAAATAAGCTCCTTTCTCATTTTATTAACGCAACAAGCCTTTGGAAATTCAAGGGTTTGAATTTCAAAAACTTACATTAAACTCACAACATTAATTCCATAAGTTTGATAACTTAAGTTAACAACATTAATGGTGAGTTGAGGGGGTTAAAGGATATGAAGGGGGTTGGGTTCGTGTGGGCCCCACCATCCTCATAACCTCCCAAGGGAGGTTGGGTAGTTACCCAACTTCCATCCAAAGGATTAAACACTTAGAGTAAAAATAAAAATTGTAGAATAATTATAAATTAAACTTCCACAATTTTTATCATCAACTCTCGTGAAAACGCAACTCCGGAACAGGTGTTCCTAAGCAATTACTGGCACTACGGTTCCATCGGTGCTCTCGGAATTCGATTCCGAGCACCGGTTCAAAAGATAGAAATTCCCACTTGTTCATTCACTGAACGTACCCAAGCTAAACTTCAGATTGAAGTTCCGGGCACACCGGGCCTCGGAATCAAGTGTCGTCTGAAACTGCGTTCTTGTAAAATCCCAAAGAAAATTAAGAAAAAAATTTCCTTGAATTTTACGGGTCTTTACAAAGTAAATTAAATATTAGTATATATAAATATATTATAATTCAATATGAATTATTATTTAATATTTATAATATAATTTAACAAAAATTATCCTTAAAATATTCAATGAAATCTCTGACTGAATCACATCGCTTTGTGGATGTGGTAGTCCACACGATCACAAATGAAGTTGTCATATTTTCGCCAAATGGAAATCACAGAAGAATGCGATATGTAATAATTAAAAAGATTAATGATAAAATAATTTTGGTATATATCATATAAAAAACTATTTGAAAAATAATTAACCCCATGAGATGTGGTAAATGATAAATCAAAATATCATTTAGAGATGTGGTAGTCCGTCGTATGCGTGAACTATATGTTTGTAACCTGTTTTTTATATGTGTGTGTAAGTGTAGTTAAAAAAATTAGATGATAATATTGAGGTATATTGAAGATAATTGTTTTGTTATATAATAATGACATATGAATAATTTATGGGGTATTGAATGAAAATAAAACAACATCATGCTGGAGGATGCCACCACATATTTGGGTAATAACATTTTTTTCACCAAATGAATAACATGGTTTTACATCGTCCCAATGTGAGGTTTAAATATTGATATGGGGGGTCTGGAGATTATTTGGGAAGGTTTTTGATGATATAATGTGTATACAAAGGTATGATTAAGGGGGTGTGTGAGTGAATTTTTATATTGGAGGGGGAGTCTCATTCTTGTAAATATAAAAAGTCAAACACTACTGAGAGTTGTTTCTTACATGATGAACCCCCAATATTGTCCAATATATAGTCTATTTGGGATTTGGTCAAAATATATCCAACTAATAGATTTTTTATAAGGTTATATTTTTTTGTTATCTATTTATTATTAAAGTATAGCCATTAAGTAAAAACATTTTTACATTAACTGCTGTAATTAATTTTAATTACATTCATTATAATTTTTGTTAAAAAACATTCTTGATATTAACTAAATTTGTACAATATTACTATTAAAAATATGGATTACATTTTTAGAAAATCTTATTATATTATTGGAAAAAAAATATTATTTAAATTAGTCCCGCAAATAGAAAAGATGACATTTTTTTAAAGTGAAAACGTTCAAAAGTTTGAAACGTGTGTAAATCCAATTTGAATGTAATGTTGGTTCCAAAAAAACATAATTTGATCAATTTATTTAAAATTTATGCAATTATTATTTAATACAAAATTAAAATATAATTTAACTATATAAATAATTTAAAAGAAAAAATGATCTAAATTAAAATTTAGTATATTTCATTATTCATCAAACAAAGAAACTTCATAGAAAAATACAAGAAATCTACAGAAAGAAAATTCAAATATTCCACTTCTAAAAATGAACTTCATTTTAAAAAATTCAAATTATAAAACTACAAAAAAATATAATTAATATTTGTACTCCATTAAAAATCCTTAAAATTTCCTTTTAGAAAAATACTTATTTTGATTTCTAAAATTGGATTTGTTTTTTTCTTATACCTATCAAATATGTTATATGATTATTAGATAAATTGATTGAATATATAATATGTATGTTTTATGGAAACCATTATCAAAAGTTGTTTTTTATTTATTGGGATAAAATTTTGTTTTAATATTGAAAAATAGTTTTCTTAGAAATGTAGTATATATATTTTAAAATAGCCATTACATTCATTTATATTTAAATAATAAAAAATTAATTCATATTAAATTCATGTGTTTATCATATTTTCACACTTTAGTTAATATTATTTTTAAAATTCATTCCAATGTCTTGGTGGTATCTATAATAATGTTTTAACAATAATATTAATAGTATATTGTAGTTTGGTAAAATTCATACTTTTCCATAACATATGCTATCAATGGAACATGAAATTGTATGCAACACAAGAAAATAAAGAGTGTATTTTGTACCGAATTATAGTCTATGTGTTTTATGTATGACTACATTATTTTGATGTTGTGTATAATGCATGATAAACATAGTGATTTCATTGGAAAAATCTATATTATGTGTTTTTTGAAAAGAAAAATAACAATGGGAATAAATTAATTACCAAACAGATAAATTTAAAAAATTATTGGGATGTTACATTATACCATCATTTAAAATGAATTTTACCCTAAAGTTTGATTGTGTTATCAGTTGATTAATAATTTAAATTCTTTTCATAGAAACCCACATCATAAAATGAATACTAAAAATTCCTTTAAAATGAAAACATAGAACCATAACAGTTTCCAAAATAAGGCATAACTAGGGATCAATGTAGGAGAACATAGGTTGGGAGTTAATAATGGACATCTAATAAAATATTAAATATATTTAGAGAGTGATAAGGATCATTGATTATTATTAAGTGGATTATCAATTGAATGTTAAGAACCAAAAAACTATAAATATATGATGATTTATATGACCATTAATTCAACAGAAATGATGTTATTTACTAAATATTTTCCAATATCCTTTTCAAAGAGTTTAGTAATTATTATATTTTCTAATTACAAAATATATTATTTTTACTTGATTTTATTCATTTTGAAATGAACAATCTCAACCATTTATTGTTCCATGATATATTTCTACTTCATCTCTTACTCCATGAAATGAAGGTCAATTTTTTATTCCTAAAATATTAGATATTATGAGATCTATAAATTGAATGATAGGTTATTACATCTATCATTATCAAAACCAAAATGATAGAACAAGTTATACAATATGAATAAATCACCATATGGTGAGATAATGCAATCGTCTAAAAAAACTTATCTAAATATTAACATAAACCTTTCTGTATATAGTTCTCATTATAACCCTTATAAAGGTTGTGAGTTTGAAACATTATATAAAAGGATACTAAATTTTATAAAAATAGATTAGCATTGATCCATAATAAATAATAATGTATCTCTTGGTTTCCCCACACAAAAAATTGAATTTATTTATCAAGTATGCTATTAAAACATGGTAATATATTAAATTAATATAAATCATTATTTAAAATACACATATTTTCTTATTCCGTTATTTATTGTATATATTACTTAATTACAAAAATGTTGTAATATTCATTAGTGATATCAAAAACCATTTTTTCAAAAAACTCATAATTACTTCCATGGTGAACTGTAATGTCCAATTTATTTATTCATATCCTACATATATCTATCCATAATACATTATCTCTATATTAGAAGAATTTAAAGGTGTTCCATTACCTTAATCATATGTTTCCATGGAATATCATCTTTCTATTTATTTACATTTCTAGTCCATCCAAACCAGTTATCACATTCTTTTATATCCTTAGTGAAAAACTGAAACTGAACAATCTCTATATATTTATTAGTTCCCAATTCTTGAATCAAAATACATAAAAAATTAATTAATTATACATCATCATTAATCTAGTAACAATTTTACCCCATCCAATTATATAATAACTATTTACATTAACATTTCACATTTATTCTCCTCATCATAATCAATATATCTATTTCATATACCACTTTGTTGATTCTTTTCATGAGATTACCACTTGGGAAATCGATTTTCATAATGTAAAATCATTCACACTTAAATAATTTATCCTTCAATGATTTAATAGGGATTAAATTAATCCAATCCACTAAATTGACCGGACTGTTCATTTTTTTATTGAAATTACACGATTTGTGTCCTTCAATTCCTTAGTCAAAACAGTTTCTAGTATCTCTAAGACATTCACATGGTTGATTCCTTCAACATTATTGACAATAAGGAAACTCGATAATTAAACTTACATGGTCTCCATTACCCAAAATCTCATCTAACTACTTACTTGTTTTATTTGGATCATCTGAGTGTTGGGTAAGGTAAACATTTCTAATCACATTTTGTGAAAACTGACAAGGCATGATAACAATATCCTTCACTCTAGTGAATATCCCATCAGAATTATCATCAACAAATTATCTACCACATTAAATATCATTCCAATACATTCTAGTTCGCTCCATTGAAATAAAAAATCATTGTGTAAAACACAAAAATCACAGTGGAGAGCCACATAATCATGAAAAATAACTTATAGTATGTATAAATTATGACACATTATTTTAAATCTAATTCACCTTGGAGTTGTTATTAGAGACAACCATTACATTTTATTAAAGATATCCCAAGGGATCTCACTAATATTTTCACATCTTTAGTTCCAAAGGATGATAAAACCTTTTCATGAAACAAATTATTGAAACCTAGGCTTAACATACAAGAATATTACATCATTTTAAATCATTTTTCATCACATTAAGAAAGTGCATTTCAGATGACCATAATAATTTTGTGTATATTTAATCTTGTAACACATTAATATTTTTTGGTTAAAGATATTTAACATCCCACTTAAATATATCTCCCTTTAAAAATACTACTTAACACCTCTTATCATTACCTGGGGAAAAGATACATAATAAAGGGATGATCACTTAGGTTTATTAAGAGTAAACATTGAAGATATGTAAAACAAATATTGAAAATAAGGGTATGATTATGTTATCAAAACATGATAAGATAATAGATTTTATTTCAAGGATCGTAAACATGAATCAGGGAATAAAGATTGGAAGTTCAGAAGACATGAATCGTTAGGGAATTAGGGTAATAATCCATTAAATCATAACATAGAAACAATACATAGGCATGTAGAATAAATATCCTCTTATAAAATTGTGAACATGTGAAAATTGAAACAAGTTCACTCATTTATATAGGGACCTAAAATCATGCCATAACATAAAATAATATAAAGTCAACTAGGACCACACACAACATTATGATCATGTAATCATGTTGAGATATAAGAAACATTACTTATAAGACAAGTATCATTGCTAACACATGTTATGGAACTTCATGGGTACTACACCTACTCGGAGGGACACACCATCATCCCCAGTCATATTACATTAATGATAAGTGATCAGTGTTAACCTTCTTCCTATAGTGGATCTATTTTCCTTATCTTCCATTAGTGGATTATATTTCCCAACTTCTCATATTGGTTCACAATAAAAATATTTCCCATTTTTCATCCAAACACACTTATTTCCCATTGTGGAACAATCTCATCAACTTCTTTCCCATCATTATCTTATGATATATAAATCTTTACCCAATTCATTGGAGAGAGATATAAGTCCCAACCATCACATAGTAAAATACCTAAACATACATCATATCATGACCCATAAAATGATATGGTTTTTATAAACATTATATCATAACCTATGAAATGAAATGGGTATCATTACTATTTTATCATATCATTAATTAAGGGAAAGAGATAGGTCTCATAATAAATTCATCAAAATATAACCCATGATAAGAAGAAATTTTCAAAAACCATATAACTCCTGGAAAAGAAACAGGTTTCATAAAAATCATTCCATCAAAGCATAACTATTCATGAAAGAATAAGAATGATATTATTTATCATATCAATTGTAAATAAAAAACTATAGAAAGGTATGTTATATTATATAGAGAATTATTTTCAAATATCATATGAACATTTTGTAAGGGAAATAATATTTCATAGAAAACAATTTCGGAAATCGTTTTCCTAAAAATAATTCCTTATAATTATTTTAAAAAATTATTGAGAAAAATATATATTATTATTTGATTTTTTTATGAAAAATAATATTAAAAACATATTTCTTTTAAAATAACTTTGAAAACTTACAAAGGGAGCATGAAAATAATTTTAAATACCTTTTCTTTGATAATAGGTTGAAAATAGAAAAAGTAGGATTTAAATATTTTTGAAAACTATTTTCTAGAAAATGGATTTTAAAACATAAAAATAATTCAAGAAATCATAAAAAACATTTTCATTGAAAAATACCTTTAAAAATCAGATAATAAATTATTTGAATATAATTTAAGACACTTTTATAAAACCCATAAATCTTAGATAACCATTATAAATTTAAAAAAAAATTATTTAAAAATAACCTTGTAAACATATAGTTTAATATTCAAGGAAATTATAGTCATAATTATGGGAATGTCATTGCATGTTGATGATTTAATTGGCAGCTTAAAAAGTCTACAAAATTGTCTTGATTAGAATGATGAAAGAATATTACATTTTAAAATGTTTTTTAAAAAGGAAAAAATGGGTAAAAATTACATTTAAATAACGTGGTACGACAAAAATAAAATTTTTGAAACATTTTTAGAAATAATGATTTTAGAATAGCTCAAATTTTCTACTGAAATGTGAAATAAAAATGGATTTTTATTAAAAATTATTCATATTATCAAAAGTACTAAAGAGTGTAAATTGGTTTAATTACTTTATGAAAACATTAATTTACAAAGGGGAATAAATTTCATGATTTTTCTTGAGATATGGATCATAATACTCATTAAATGATAGAAAAATCATAAATAATCCCGATAAATGATGTGAATGTAGTAATAAACTATTAAATCATTGTTACAATTTAATCATAATCACCATTAAATTATAACATTAGATGAATTAGAAAATTTTATTAAAATAATGGGATTATAGATATAACATTTCAAAGGTAAATATATACCCCTCATATAAAAATATAGGTTCATAACATGGCATAACTCTCAATAAAGGAAATTTTAGACAAAATTACATTAATGATATGGTAAATGTTGATCCATAAACCCCATGAATGATAAATAATCAAATAGATACTTAAATAAATATAATTATAAGTATATGAATCATAAAATACATTCATGTGAATTATTTACACCTTATATAAGAAATAGGTGGTGAACATGACTCTTGTCTCATAGAAAAGAAAAGTGACATGAGAAAACCATTACCTTTAGTCTTGACTTTCCTTATATAAATTAAAAACCTCAGTATGATAAGTATAATATTATTGTAAATAAACCAAAAAACTGTATTATCATATATAAAAAAATATACTTAATTATGACTTTATATTACCCTTTTATTGATAACTCCATTTTAATGGTACGTTTAAGGTAATATTTTCATTGTTTTTAATATATGTGTTTACTTCTTATTCTTGATCTAAATACATAAATCATTGTTTAATTATCTTCAGAATTTAAAAAATGATATAAATATAATATATATTATTTATATAAATATAATATATATTATTTATATAAATATTTATAATAATATATATAATATATTAATTTGAAATTGAATACATCGTTCATGGAGATAGTAGGCCGTACGTTTGCATAAACTCTGTTTCTATTTTATCATCGTGATTGAAATAATGAAATTATATGACATATATATATATATTATCATCAAATTTGATTTATTATTTCTAATATATTTTACATGTTTAGTAAATGCATCATGAGTACATTCCATGTAATGTGTGAAAAAAATTTCATTGCTTTGAGGAGGAGATAGTCCATACCTCCACAAATGACGTTATCTAATTTACATAAAATGGATTTCATGAAGGTATGATTTATGTAATAATTAATGAAGATAAAAAATATAAAAAATATCATATATACCATAATTTTTTTTATTTTTATCTTAATAACATACATGAGAGGTGGTAAATTAAAAATGAATAACATGTTTTTATGTGGTTTTAGTCTGTTCTACGCATGAACGGTGACCCCGTTACCCATTTGCTGGAAGTGTGTGTAGTTATAGGTAGAAGTGTTATAATAAAAATATCTCACAAAATTTGTGATACTTTTTATTTTATATAGTCATGTAATAAGAATAATTCAGGTTGTGTAGAATGAAAATAAATTAAAATATCTTGTGGAAGGATATTACATCTTTATTGGGAAATTCCTTATCATTTTCAACAATGTACAAAAATTGGTTGATCTCTAACCAAGGTGAGGAT
The DNA here is from genome assembly GCA_963277665.1 of Viscum album. Lineage (NCBI taxonomy): Eukaryota > Viridiplantae > Streptophyta > Magnoliopsida > Santalales > Viscaceae > Viscum > Viscum album. The sequence goes on along the minus strand of OY728133.1, from coordinate 1,561,115,032 downwards.
TTTTGGTTTATAAGGCTTAATTTGGGAACTAATTTTGGTAGGACTTGTGTGATAAAATGTGGCTTGAGGGTTGTGAGTATGTTAGTGGGGTGAGTGCAGCTTTACAGAGGAAGGGTGACATTATTGTAATTATAATAAAACACACAATTGAAATGTCATATTTGAAAAATGTTCCACCAATAATTATAAATTTAAAATAAAATAGGTTATTGGTTCTAAATATTTCATTGAAATGTATTTTTTTTAAAATTTGAGGTCATTTAGGTTTTTAATATTGATGTTTAACCATTATCTAAACATGTTTTACCCTAACCACTATAACTAAAATTAATTAAATTCGCTAATATTAAGGAAATATTTTTTCCTTAATTGAAATTATAAATTATCCTTATTAAAAATATGGAACCCTATTTTCTAAATTCTAATCGCATAATTCTTTCAAATTAATTTAAAATTAATATTGCAAATGGGATGAGACAACCTATTTTTAAAGTGGAAATGTCTAATGGTTTGAAATGTTTTTTTATAAACATTAAATATGGAATTTCTAAAAATGAAATATATTAGTATAATTGATGTATAATTTATATAATTATACTTTAAAAAAATTAACATAATGTTTATCTGTATAAATAAATTAGGTGAAAATTCAATTTAAATATAAATTTCAGTATTTTTCACTATTCATAAAAAAATTAAATGTCTCGGAAAAATTAAAAAAAATCCTTAGACAGTAATTTTGATATTACTATTTTCAAAACTAAGGATATTTTTTCAAATAAAAATCTTAAAAATTAAAATTTTTTATTTAAGTAGGGTTCTCCATTAAAATGCTCTAAAATTACTTTTTTGAAAAATAAACATTCTTATTCCTAAAATTAATTTTATTCTTATCCTATATATATTAAATATGTTATATTTTTATCCCAAATACTATTGAATAAATAATATATATATTAATGAAAATATTCATAAATAGTAATTTTTTAAATTATTTGGACAATTGTATTTCACATAGAAAATAGTTTTATTAGAAACATATTTTCATTATTTTAAATTAGTTCATAAATTAATTTAATACTAATTGATAACCAAATGATTTCTATTATATGCATGTTTCATTCAAATTTTTAAAATTTAGTTAATTGTTTTCATAACATCATTTCTAAAGGCAATGTGGTATCTTTAATAATGTTTTAATAATAAAATTAATTATATGTTTTAGTTTAGTAAAACATATCCTTGCATGTGAGACCAGGTATTAAAGGAACTAGAAATTATGTGCAACATAATATAGACATAGTACTGTGTGTACCAAATGCTACTCTATCTGTTATGTGTATCCCATGGTCGACTTGGGGTAATGTACAATGCAAGAAAAAATTTAGGGATTTAATATAACCAAATCTATATTATGTGTTTTGTGAAATGAGAAATATCAAATATATTTAAATAATTCAAAAATAAAAATTTTCAAAAAAATCTAGAGGTGTTACAATTAAATTATAAAAGTTATGGTATTATAAAAATCATTATCATTTCAAAATTTAATGAAAAAATTATTTTATAAAAATATCTAAAATTTACTCCAGGATAATTCTTACATTATAAATTAAAAAATACATATATATGTATATTTAGAGAATATAAATATATCATATAAATGGAAATAAAATATATAAATATAACCTAATTTAATTGAAAAAATTCTCAATACAATGTGAACTATTTTTAATTATATTATGTCTGAATTTATAATTAATCAAAAATATATCTTTAATAGAGTTTATTGATTCTCAAATATTATTAATAATTTTCATCTAATATGATATGAATCATTTATGTTCGGTGTTTTCCATGAACCATGATATGTAACATATTATTGAATAAGTGAGAAAATATTTTAAAAAATATTGGGGTGTTACAAAAACAAAGATGAGGTATTCATATTTGAGCTCAAATTAAGATAGAAATTCCATGAGGTTCATCGCTAGTAAAGTATTTAGCCACTGGATTATTTTATTCCTAAGGTAGGTCAATATAGAGAATATGATCTGATCTCATATAGTTGGTTGCTAATGGATTGATCTTCCGAAGTGATGCATACATCCTACTCAATGAAATGATTTTGTGAGTCCAACAATGAGGATTTGAGATAGGGACAAGCCCAAATAAATCATTATTAAATTGAAATTTTGTGAAAGATGATTCAAAACATGAATGAAATGAGTTATACGATACCATTTTTTCCTCTACTAGATTGAATTTTCTCTTGTAAATAATTTTGGTACATTCAGTATATTCAATGGTTTTGAATATAATATGATAACATGCATTATTGATTTGACCATTTTATTAGTTATTAATGAGTGGGTTATCTCAAAGTGATTTGTGAAGGGTTTTAAATGAATTTTGGGAATTAGGGGTAGGATGTTGGAGATGAAGACATGGGATTGGTTCAATGGTCATAATATAAGTGTTTCCATTCAATGTAATTTTAATGCTTCTTGATATAAATAAATTAATTAGATACTTATGGAGTAGTCTTTCACATATTCATGTGATAGGTATTTTGTGGAGTATTTTTCAAAAGATATAAGTGATGTGAAAAAATCATAAACAAAGAATAGAAATATGTGATGACCAAAAGGTAAACTATGAACATATAGGATAGTGGTTATAACTAATTTTTTTCGGAATCATAATATTCACACGTCTAACTTTTTTGATCAACTAATTCGGGGGTAAACCACAAAAAAGTAACATAATTTATTTCCTCAAGCCTATACAACGATTAATTTCCTATATTTCAGAGTGGAGAAGCATGGAATTATACATGAATTATTAGGTACTTTATCAATGATGTAATATGTAAGATTAATATTGGTTATAAATACTTCAAATTAATTGAAAATAATTTTGTTTTATTCAATATATTTTCTTTTTTTATATCTCTACCACTTATTGATAATGTGATTCTAATACATTTTTATACATACGTTGTAATTAAATTATTTTATAAAATCAATTTTTATTCTATTTAATATTTTTTTCAATGATTTTATTATTCATTATTGTAATTCATTCTTCCTTATAATTTTCCAATATATCATTACATGATTTTGGTTGATGTATCGATAGATAATGATCAATATCAAGGATATTGGAACTATATACATGTTTTAACGAATTCATAGACTGAACATACGATTCTTGGAATAATAAACTATACAAAATAATGACATATATCCATTTTGAATAAAAACTGATCGCTTCTTTTTATACTACTACATTGAAACCCTTATTCAAAAAGGATGTGTTGATGTGTTCTTATAATTAAAATTTTCTATTCTGAATATTTACTATTTTAGTGATCACATTATAGTTGTGATTATATATTTCATTTAAAAATACTAGTTTTAACATGAAATTTCAAAAAGACTTCAACCAAATATTTTTTGGAATTCCTGTGCTCCTAACAGAGACTTGTTCTAACACAATGAAGATATCCAATTATTTGAAACATGTTTCACTTAATTATTTCAATTACAAAACAAGTTTTTAATATATTAGTATTTAAATAGAAAATATAGAAAAAATAATACCCTTCCTAAGGGGTTTTCATTTCTAACCCATATTATAGTGTATTTTAAGAAAAGATATATTGTACTTTGATGTGGTTCAACCAAACACTATAAAAAATACACATTTTTTCCATAGGGCATGTGTTGTGTGTATTTAATTTAGATAACAAAACAGAAATCCCACAAATCCAATTATTCATGATCCTGTAAGATCAATTTCTACTTGTTTTTTTGTGTCAATTGAACTAAGATTTATCTTCCCTTCTACAGTAAGATAATGATAATGTTTTTATTTTTTGTTGGGTATAATTTTGAATTTGTTTTCACTAGTTTTTTACTATATATGAGAATATTTTTTATTAAACCTATTTTTTTGTGATTTCTTATTTGAAGAAATATTATGGGTCTTGTGATTAACAAGATCAAGTTCAATTCATTTTTTAGAGTTATTATGGCCCCAACACAAGAATAATTTCCAATATAATTCTATGATATCCCATATTTTTTTTAAAAACCAATGTGTTTGTGTTCTGAAATATTTATATCAATCAAAACATTAATAACAATTAATGAAAATGGATTTTAAGTCTGACCGCCACCATGAAAAACAAACCAAATGATTCCAAAAAATATTCCATTAAATAGAATGTGAATTTTAATGGTTATAAAGTATTCATTGGTATATTTGGGAAAATATTAAGGGACAAGGTCATTTACTATTTAATATGTGTATTGAGTGTGACTCCCTATGTATTTACAAATCTTTTTTCAAATAAATTAAATTATCATTTATTTCTTGCACGGCACTATGTCACTAATTCCTTACACACTTCACCAACTTGGCATACATTACATAGAACCAACTTGTAGTACGATACAAGGAACAATGAATCAAGATATGTTACATTCAACACTGAATTGTTATATGTCACATGGAGCACTAATTTGGTGTACTATACAGGAAACATCATTTTATTATTATAATTATCTAAATGAGATAGTTATAACCTATCCAATAAAAATAGTTATATAAATTGTAATAAATACTTATAAAATATAATTTATAAATTTTTTAAATAAATAATACAAATATAAAATGAAAAATATAATTTTTGATAATGACTTTATAAGTTTAAAAATATTATTTTCTCAAACAAACACCTTTTTCATATCATTCTATTAAAAATAGTAAAATTTGTTTTAGACATAATTAGAAATTTAATTTTATAAAATAAAAATAATTTTTGAATTTAGAATGTCGGAATTATCTTAGGACGAATTTTTGTAGGATTTTTCTAAGAAATGTCATTTTTGGATGAATAGTGAAAAATACCTGATTTTAATTACAAAATACTTTTTCATAAAATTTATTTATTATGATAAATTATATTTAGAATTAGTTTAAAAGACAAATTATATTATATTTTTATAGTTTGATCCAATATGGTTAATTAAATCCAATTTCACAATGAAATTGGATATAAAAACTTAACAAAATGTATATTTTTTTAAAATAAAAACCTCAATTGTTGACCCGACTACATTATTGATTTTAAACTAATTTATACCACTTATGAGATTGAAATTTGGAAAAATGGAATCCATATTTGTAATCAGAATAATTTATTATTTTTAATAAGGTAAAAATTATTTTTGACATAAATTATTAGTGAAAGTGATTAAAATTAATTACATTGATTAATGTAAAATTTAGTTAAACTGAAGACAAAACCTTTAATTTGAGACCTAAAACAACTTAGAAACATGTAAAACAACCATTTTATTGACATGAATTTTCCATTAACCTTAAATTAATTATTTTGGATATTTTTTATGACAATTTTTTTGTAAAAACTTGGGTAGACCTAACATCTTTTAAAAAATATGAAGTGAGTCTTTTCCCTTCCCTATGAAAGGACTCCAACACCCCCTATTCTTCAAACATATCAAACCACTTATATTAAGAAAATATAGGCCCAATACCCTTCCCAAATTCCCTCCCTTTCTTGTAAATAATCCCCTAGGTATAAATCTATCCTAGGAAATCATTCGGCACAAACCAAAAGGAGTTACCCGATTGAGAGGTAACACTATATCTCAATCTCCTTTATTTTATTTTACTTATACACACCTTCCATTCTCTTTATCCACTGATTTTATAAAAACCCCTATAATAAATACTCTAGGATTTTTTATGATAATTTTTTTAACTGCACTTACACAAACCACCATTTAATAGGTAACAAATATATTGTATACATGTACGGTGAACAACAGCCTCTTAAAATGATAATTCTTCATCTTTCCTTCATCGAATATCATGATTGAAAGTATAATGGAAAATATGATTATAAATTTTATATATTATATAAATTATTTCATTAATCGTATTTATTATTTTTACAAAAAATATATTTTTTACCTTCCATTCGGTGTAAAGAAGAAAAATATGTTTGGAGATGTGTGGACTACCACACCCTCAAAGCATTGCGATTCCTTCAAACACTACATGGAATTTATTACAGTTGGGTATAGTAAAATTATAATATATATATATATATAATTATAATTATTATATAATTATATTATATAAATATATACCAATAGTTATTTTTCATTTTTATTTCAATACGATAATAAAAATGGGAAAAATGTTTATGTGTACGTTTGACTTACCGTCTCCATGAATGATGTATTCCATTTAGTACATCTATATTATATGAATTATTTTGATAAGAATATACTGAATATAAATTATATTTATATAATGGTTGAAATTATGGTATCTTGATATATTTATAAGGACCAATGATATAACAAATCAAGAGACATGCGAAGAACAAATAGAATATTACCCGAAGTGTAACATTAACATAGGATGTTTAACAAGCAGGTAATATAATCTCGCAATCAACAATATATGGTACTATATATAAGAATATGGTTCTTTAAATGATATATAATAAATTTTTATATATTATACATGTATTTTGAATTACTATAAGTTGATTCAAGTCACAAGTTAAGGAGTTTTCATCTCAATTTTTATTTATATGAGATACATGATATGTTCACCACTCTTTCATTTTGAGTGGTGTATGTAATACCACTTATTTAATTTGATGTATCTTAAAATTAAATTTCTAGTTATTCACATGTACATTAAATTATCTTTATTTCATGTGGTTTATGTTCCAAAAGTTACCTAATTAGTAAAACAGTTTTCTCTCAATTATCCTTCATTGAGACTCATGTTTTATTAAACAACTAAATTTACTTTCTAGGAGTATATAATTAAAATTAAAATTTTATATAATCATTCCCCTTATTTAATGATATTTTATTCCTCATGTAATTTATTTTTCTTACGTGGATAAAATAATCACATGTTTCCAAGTGATAAGAGTTTATTGAAACAATCTCACCACTTATCGAGATTGTTTATAATACTTTTTTTAATTAATGATATCTCATGAACCATAACTTAATTACAGTCATGGATTTTATTATCCTCTTTTAATTATAGATATCCTCATGGATAATTAGTATTTTTTCTTTTTGGTACATAAGATAATGTTTTTCTGTAAAATATCATTGCCTATCTCTTCAGTCAAAATTATATTATATTCAAAAACCATATTTTCAAAAATGAGTTCCATTTTTTTAAAAGATCTTTGAATCCCATTTTCTAGGGAAAATGATATTAAAAAATTCCTTACGGTTTCCAATGCCTCCTTTATAATTTTTCAATGATTATTACAATGAATATTTTTTCCAAAAAGATTTATGTTTTAAAAATAGTTTTTCAATACAGAAAGTATATTTTCATGAAATTTTTATGAAGTTATTTGAATAATTTTTTCCATCAAAGATGACATCCATTGGCGTAACTTATACCTTTGGGGGAAAATTCTTCAATATATAAATTAATATTATTTCTATGAATGGGTTATTTTTTGATGGCATGATGTTTATGAATCTCGTTTCTCTTTCATTAGTTATATTCTTTTGAAACCCAGTTCTTTTAACTAGTTATTATAATGATGAAATGATTAAGAAACTAGTATATTTGAATAGGTTATTACATGATTATATATTTATAATACCCATTTCATTTCATGGGTTATGATGAGATTATTTATGATCATGTGTAACATGTATGTATGATTTAGTTATGAGGTGGTTGGGATAGATATCTCTATAAAGTTTTTTGGGTAAGGATTTATATCTCATGATATAGAAAACTATGGTCTGTAGAATGAACCTTGACTACTAATATGGCCATGGGAGTGAACCATGACTACCAATATTGTATGAGAATTAAACTAATGCTATTAATATGGACATAACAGTAAACCATGACTACCCAGATGGCATGTAGAGTGAACCCATAAAACCAATAATATCAGGAAAGTGATGCCTTGGATACTGTGGAAATCATTTTATATGATTATTTATCTATCATAATTCCATGTTTTATTCCTATGTTAGGCTCTCATATAATCTTTTATTTGTTTCCTTATGATTCATGACTTAATAATCGCCAAGATTTAGGCCATGATTCAGGTCTATGATCTTTGATATGTAGGGAATGATCTTCTATTTTCATGATCATATTCTCATATACATTTTCTCATGATTATGCCTATATATATTCCTTGGTTACCCTTACTTAGAATTTTATCACATGCCTTTTTATGTTTCCTTCCACAAGATTTAAAGATATTTTTTTTGTTTGATGTCTCTAAAAAGTATGTTGGTCAAGAAGAACCTAGTGGGATATAATGTACCTCACTTATGTATAAGTTTTTATGATTTCAGGTTTCCAAATTCACTAGACTAGTACCATTTTTTGGTGTTTGTTTCTATAATGATTTATGTATTTTGTAAATGTTATTCAATTTTAAGTTATGAAAAGTGAGGGTTTTTATAGTTGGTATCAAATAAAAGTATTATTTAACCATTGGAATCTAGGATGAGAAAACCTTAGTCATAACCCTAACTACAATAATCGGGATAAGTCTAAAGATAAGAAAAATTATAGGAAAATGTTTTGTAATTTTTGTAATGGAATGAGTGAGTGGTTTAAGAGAAATAAATCCCTAGCTAGATAGTAAAATGGGATGTTGATTTGATGGAGACTTACCAATGGGTAACAACTCCGACATGATGTTTTTGTCCTGACTCGAGGTAATCTAGTACATTAAAATTGGCTTTTATATACTCCTACTTCGACAAACCTTGGTGATATTATTTGGAACTTGAAAAAATCTTCATTAACCATCATAAATAATTTAATCAATGTTTTTCTATTAATAAATTGGAAAAACTTAAGATGTAATTGAATAAGGAAGATGTCAAAATTTATAGATAAATTAAGTGAATTTTCATGATTATGTGGTTCCTCACTATGATAACAACTTGTTACTCTATTATTTTTTCTTTTATTTAATTGATGGAACTCAATGGAACTAAATTAATGCGTATTGTGATAGAAATTGAAAAGATTGTCCCCATAAGAAACTAAATTATATGGGAGATAGAATAAAAAAATCATTGTTATGATCACACTGATTTCTCAAGCGACGAATCACATTGGACTTTCAAATTATCAAATAATAGAATACAAATATATTGAGTCATTCATGAGGCAATTCCAACCTTATTTCATAGGGTATTATGATTCACGTTTTTTAAAAAAATGGAGCATTTCTATTGAAAAGATATTATCCATTAAGAAATATTTGGATCATGGGAAATTAATTCTATTTATTTATTATATAGAAGGAGAAAAAGAATAGTGGTGGACTCTAATTAGGAATACAATGCAATAAGACTATATTGAATACTTGGATTCTAATGAGTTAATGAACTTAATTTTCAATAAGTACATTTTTTTATATTCTTCGTACCAAGGTGGAGAATGAGTTCCTTGAGTTAAGGAAAATGGATGACGATTCTATCAGCACCTATAAGGCTAATTTCATTAGACTTGCATACAATGATTCAAGAATTATCATCCAACCTGAATGTAATGTTGATAGGTTATTCATTGGCTCAATGTAATGACTTAGAATGTATTTGGACATAAGAGACAATAGTAGAAACAAAGAGATTGTGCATTTTCTAATAAATTTTGAAATGTATGTGGGAGTCACGTATCAATCTCATGGTTTTTAAAAGAATAGGAAGATAGAGTTTAATGGAAAATCTATAAACATCGAAGAGAAGAAGAAAAACCTATATTTATAAACTATGTGTTGGAAGAAGCCTGGAGGAAATTTCCCTAAGTGGTTTAATAAATATTTTATTTGTTGAAGGTAAGTTTATCTAGAATTTGATTTCCAATGTAATGGGAAGAAGTTTGATAAAGTTGTGAATGAGGAAAACCATCATAAAATGCACCTCCCAAGATTTAGTTCTAAAAGTGTAAGGGGAATGGTAATTATTATAACCACTTCGAAAACACAAAGGTTGGTGATTATGGTTCATGTTAATATCATATTAAGCCGATGGACAAAAGAAAATCTCTTACAGTCTCTATTTCTGAAGATGGGTGTGATAACGATGTGATGAAAGGTACATTTTCCCTAATCCAGAGATGCTAATGTCATGTTTGATTTTACATCTACCCACTCTTTCATATCTAATGAATTTTACAAGGGTGTTAGTATTCAACCAATATAATTAGATATGGAGTAACCAATGAAACACATAATGGTACGATTATTGCATCTCAAGCCTAAGAATCATATCTAGTTGAAGTTTGTGGGCATGTGCTTCCTTCTAATCATGTCATTTTTCCTTTAGTTGAATTTGATTTCATTTTAAGGATGTATTGGATTTATCCACATAAATCCTACATAATGTTTAGATAAACAAATTTTGAATTTGATATTTCAAACCCTTATATGATCATCAATACAACTAATGATAAGTATGAACATATTTTGTATATTAAATCCTCTATATGGGTCTAAATTCCCATTAAAAATTGTTGTTTGTATCAAATGGTTGGAGGGATAAATGACATCGAGAATATTACTATTGTTTGGGATTTTTTTGATCTCTTTTGAAAAGAGTTTCATATCCTTTAAAAAAAATTGTAGTTGTGTTCTTAATAGAACTCACACCCAGTTCCATTCAAATTTCAAGGACTCCATAGGTAATGGATTCAATTGAGTTACAATAATTTTGAAACCAACTCAACGAAAACTGTGATAATGTATCTGATAAGCTAAGTGTGTTACATTGGGGTGCACATGTTCTTTTTTTCAAAATAAAAGATGAATCAATGTGAATATGTATTTTTTATTTGAATTAAACAATATCGCAATCAAGAATCAATACCCTCTTCCCCATATTTTTGACTTGTTTTATCAATTGTGCAAAGATGAACATTTCTCCAAGATTGAACTTTATTTTTGATATCATAAATTTAGGGTTAAGACAGAGGATATACACAAGAAGACATCTCATTAATGGTATGGGATGTATGAATATAGAATTATTCCTTTTGGCCTTACTAATTCCCCTACTATATTCATGGATTAAATTAATTGAGTCTTTTGAGATTACATTGATCATTTTGGTTTATTCTTTATAAATTATGTTCCTATCTATTAAAAGAGAATGTAAGAGAAAGAATAGCTTTCAAAATTGTGATAAAGACCCTAAAGAAGGGGGATATATATGAAAAATATAAAAATTTTGAATTTTGGGGGCAATAGTTTTAATTTAGGGGTCACATAATCTCATGATATGGTATTATAGTAGATCCCTAAAAGATAAAGGCTATTTAATACTGGCCTAGACCAACTATAGAGACTAAGATAAACAGATTTCTTGTTTTAGCAAGATATTACTGATAGTTTGTTTAAAATTTCCCAAGACTAACTAATCCATTATCCTAGTTAATTTGGAAGGTTGTAAAGTTCTTCAGGATAGTTGAATGTGAAGAAACATTCAAGGAACTAAATATATGGTTGGTCAATATGCATTTTCTTACATTAACCATTAATGTATAATGGATTGTAATATCTAGAGATTCATCCAAGAAGATTTTGGTATGTGTTCTTATTAATAATGATAGAATTAATGCTTATCCCTCACGATTGTGGAAGAATCCTGAGAAAAATTACCTAAATCCATATTTGGAGATAACACTGGTCATTACTTCAATAAAGATATAGAGAAATTATCCTTATGGAGAAAAGTGTGACATACATACTAATTATAAATTTATGAAATATATATTAACATTAAAGGAGCTAAAAATGCACCAAAGAAAATGGTTATATTTGATAAAGGATTATGACTGCTCAATACATTTTCACCATGGGAAACCGAACAAGGTGACTGATACTTTGAGTCGAAAGGATAATTCTAGCTTATAAATGATAAGGATCACAAAAGATACACTATTTAATGATTTAAAAGTAACTTATCTAGAAATCTTGAAGGAAGGGGAAAATATTATCTTCCTCAAATTAATGTTTGACTCTCTATCCAAGTGAAGATTTAAGAGGCATATAATAAAGTTGAATAGCTAGTAAACAAATTCATAAATATTATAGAGTTTAGCCTTTATATGGATGGAATGATAATGTTCAAGAAACTATGTATGTGTTACTTTTATACAATATTTAAAGAAGGAACTATTAGAGGAAGTTCATAGTTCTTAATTCTCTATTCATTATTAAAGTATAGATATGCATAAGGACATGAAAGAATACTTCATGTGGGATGGAATTAAGAGATATATCTTAGAGTTTGTATCTTGGTGCTTGGTTTGCCAAAAATTTAAGGATGAAAGATAAAATTCAAAGGGTTTGTTGCTTCTGTTACCCATACTATAATGGAAATCCGAGAACATCGCTGTGGATTTTTTTATTAGAACACCCAAAAGCTATAGTGGTTTTAATGCTATATGGGTTATATTTGATCGCCTTACTAATTCAACATACTTCACAACTATCATAGATGGCTTCTCTTTAGATAAAATTGACAGGATATACATTAAGTAAGTGGAAAGGACTCATGGAGTACCCCATTCTATTATATTATATCATGATATAGGGTTTATGTCGAAGTTCTAGTGAATTGTTATACTAGAACATGATATAGAATTGAGTTTTATAACTTCTTATCATCCTCAAATAGATGGTCAGTTTGAAATAAAAATTCAAACACAAGAGGATATATTGAGATATTGTTACCAGGATTTCAATTATTGTTGAGATCAACACCTTTCTCTAGTAGATTTGTTTTAACACAATATATTTTACTCATGAATTCATATGTACCTTTATAAATACCATTATGGGATAAAATATAGACATCCAACATGTTGGGATTATATTGGAGAATGGAAACTATTTGGACCTAATATCGCTGAAGAAATAGAAAAGAAGGATAGAACCATACAACAACATATCAAGGTATCTCAATGTCAGTATAAATGTTATACTAATAACCTTCGAAGTGATCTAGAATTTGGAGTTAGTGAAAAAGTGTTTCCCTGAATCTCATCATGGAAGAAATTTATGATATTCGAGAAGAAATGGAAACTCATCCCAAGATATATTGGTCCCTTTTAGACTCTTGACCTTATTGGAATTGTAGACTATCACTTGTAACTTCCTCAAAATATATCTCAATTCCATGATGTTTTCCATCTATCTCTCATAAATAATTACATACCTAAACCTTCACATGTACTGAACTTAGTGGACATACCACTTGAGAATTATTTTCTTACAAGGAGAAACTTGTTGAAATTTTGGATCATACAGAGAATGTTTTTTGAAATAAACCACTCACCTAGTCGATGTTTTATGGGAAAATCAACAGTTAGAGGAAGCTATCTGGGAACCTGAGGATGCGATAAAGTGTAAGTATCCTCCTTTTTTTACACTAGTGATGAATTTAGAGGTCCAAATTAATTTTTTGTGTGGTATAATGTAACACCCCAAGTTTTTATGGACCTTTTTTCGAATAAATTAAAATTAAATTTATTTACAGCAATGCACTAAGTCAAACATTCCATTCACATGGAATCAACATGGAATAAATTATATGGAACCTACTTAATGTATAATAAATATAATATAGACTCAGTAAATGCTACACTAAACCCCAATTTGGTATATGTTACATGCAACATCGACTTCATGTGATTTATTGACAACATTGATGTTTCTATGAAACATCATTTTATTGATATATTTATTTAAACAAAATAATTGTAACATATCCATTGAACATAGTTATATGAATAGTAATAATTCATTTTCATATATTTTTTATAATTTTTTTTATAAATAAAACATATTGATATTGAAATATATAATTTTATGTACGGTCCTTATATGTTTAAAAATATTATTTCTCAAATAAACTACTTTTCACATCCTTCTATGAAAAAATAATATAAGTAATTTTAAACAAATTAAAAAATTTAATTTGATAAAATAAACATCATTTTTGAATTTAGAATGTTGAAATTATATTTTTAATTTATTGTATTTTTCACCAACCTTAATTTTTTGATGAATTTTGAAAAATATCAAATTTTAATGGAAAATTACATTTTCCTCTAATATATTTATATAGATAAATTATATATTAAATTAGTTTAATAGTTTAATTAGAATATAGTTTTATAAAATAATCCAATTTCTGTTATTAGAACCAATTTCACATTGAGTTTTTATATAAAAACATAGAAAAAATTTGATCATTTTTACTTTAATAACCCGCATTGTTAACCCGACTACTAGATTAATTTTTAATTAATTTCTACCACTTCTTTGATTGGAATTCGAAAAAATTGATTCCATATTTATAATCAAAATATTTTTTAATGTTTAATAATTTCAACTTAGTTTTTGACCAAAAATTTTAGTGAATTTAATTAAAACGAATTACATTGATTAAGGTGAAGTTATTCCTAACTAAAGACTAAACCTTTAATTAAAGACCCAAAATGACTTATAAACTTCTCTAGAACCCATTTTATAGACATTATTTAGACATAAATGCTAAATTATTGTTTTTTGGTTAATTGTTTGACCTTTTTATGTAAAAAACTGGGTACAGCTTACTTGTTTTAAAAAATACCATACGAGTCCTTTCCCTTCCCTATATATGACAACCACCTCTCCCACTTCTTCACTCCTCTCAAACCAAATAGGATCATCCACAATCAGACAAATAAACTTTCCAACATAACTCCCTTACTCCAAGAATCCTCCCCTTGGGATGAAATATATATGAGGATTCATTTTGGAATAAAGAAAATGGAGTTACTCGATTAAGTAGAAATATCTTCTCTCAAGCTTCTTTCTTTTATTTTCCTTCCCCACCCCTCCACTATCATTGTTCGATTACTATATAAAAACACCATTAAAATAAATATACTATAATTTCTTTTATGATAATGTTTGGACCTACACCTAAACACACATCCATCTAATTGGTAACAAACATTTTATTTACGTGTACAATGAACTACCACCTCACTAAACAATGATTATTTATTTTTCTTTTTCAGCCTCTCGTGGTGGGAATTTTGATGGACACTATATTTATAAATATTATATAATTAATTTATTATGTTTTTAATATTATTTATTCCTTTTATAGCACATATATTTATTACTTTGTATTTGGTGTTAATATAATACTTTCTTTTTAGAAAGTGTGGACTACAGCCCCCTCAAAGTGACGTGAATTGATCACACACTACATGTACTATATTAAGGATGAGTTTAGTTAAATAATATAATATATATAAGATTATAAATATAATTTAATGATATACATATATATATATTTTATTTCTTTCTTTCTATATGATAATAAAAACAGAAACAATGTTAATGCATATGTACGACTTACCATATCCATGAAAGGTGTAATCCATTTCGTTATTATATATTATAGAAATTATTATGATATAGATGTACTATAAATATATGATATTTATATCATTTTTACATTATAAAACCATGATATAATTATAATGACCAATGATCTCACAAATTAAACTCGTGCAATGAAGAAAGGAAATATTACCCGAAGTGGAACCTTAACATAAGATGGTTGAAAAGAGAGTAATATATGGTTGTAATAAAAAATATGGTACTAGGTATTAGAATAATATTATATATAATATTTATAGTAATTTTATATATAGTATATTCAGGGTTTTAATTAGTACAATGAGATTCGTGACACAAGGTACGAGGATTTCATCTCACTTTTTATTTTTTTGAGATACATTCTATATTCGCCACTATTTCATTTTGTATGGTGTATGTAAAAACAATGATTGTATTATATTTATATTATAATTAAATTTATGGTTATTAATATAACCATTTAATTATAATTATCTCATTGGGATTATGTTTCAATGTTTACCTAATCTGTAAAATAACTAGTGTCAATTTTTCTTCTTTCAGACACATGTATTGTTTTGAACCTAAATTGTTTTTTGAGGTGTATATACATCCATTTTATATATTATATAATAAATATCCTAATTTTCATCATATTTTATGTTTTATTTAATTTAATTTTCTTACATGGAGAGTATGATCCTAAGTTTCCAAGTGGGAAGAGTTTATTGAAAAAATATCATCACGTTTCATGATTGTCTATGATTATGCTTAAATTAATGAAATATCATGACCCATATCTCAAGAAAACTCAAGACTTTTTTTCATATCAATATTAAATATATCCTCTTGGTTGATTACAATTTTTCCCTTCTTTGTTAATTAAGATAATGTTTTTATGTTAAATCAGATTTTATATCTCTTCGATCAGAAATATATTATATTAAAAAACCATGTTTTCAAAAATAATTTAAAAAATGTTTTTGAAAGATCATTGAAGGTAATTCTCAAGGAAAATTTATTTTATAAATTTATTATGGTTTTCAATTATTCTATTATATAATTTGAAATATTATTTCAATGGATGTTTTTTTCAAAAGGTTTTATGTTTTTAAAATAATTTTTAATCCAAAAAGTATATTTTCCCTAAGAAATGTTTTTTCAGTGATAAATAAAAATTATTTCTCATATAATATAACATTAATTTGTGTTACTCATTCCTTTATGGGTAAATTATTCAATGTTTCTATTAATATTATTTATCAGAATGGATTTTTTATGGAATGATATTTATGATTCCCATTTCTAATTCACTAGTTATATTCTTTTAACACACACTTCATTCCATGGGATATTTTTATAGTGAAATTTTTATTAACTCCATCTCCTCCACATGTTATTATATTATTAAATGTTTATAATTCCTATTTCATTTTAGGTTAATGATATAACTATTTAAGATCCTATGTAACATGTATGTTTGATTTCATTATGTTATTGGTGGGATCTATATTTCCCTCCACTATATTGGGTAAAGATTTATATATCATGAGATAGACTAATATGGTATTTGGAATGAACCTTGACTGATAATATAGACAAGGTACTGAACCATTACTACTAAGATGGCATGAGGAGTTAACTCATGCAACTATGATGGGCATGGGAGTGAACCATGACTAGTAAGATGGTATTAGGAGTGAACTGATACTACCATTATGGTCTTGGTAGTGTTGACTTGGACACTATGGGAATAATATTGTATTCTTATATGTCTTCCATAATTCCTTATTATATATTTATATTATGATTTTATAGATTATGTTCCTTATTTAATTATGATTCTGGTCTTATAAACTACCAAAATGTTTTCCATGATATATATATAATCATTGATATGAATGGTATGACCTTTTATTTTCATAGTATTATACTAATACCATTATGCTCATTTATATGCTTAAAAATCGCCCTTGTTTACCCTTACCGAGCATTTTAGGTCACCCATTTTTATGTTTTCTTCCCCAATTTATGAAGATTTGTATTTTGATTGAAGTGTATAATAAGGGTTATAGTCAAGAAGAAAATAGTGTGAGAGAATATAGATCACTTATTTATCAGGGCTTATGCTTCCAAGTTTACAGAGTAACTAAACTAGTATGGTTTTTTGGAATCTATTTGTATAATGTTTTATGTATTATGAATTTTTTTGTAATGTTAATTTTTAAATGAGAGGGTCACTATATCGAGTGAGTGAATTATATGATTGTGAGAATGAAATATATTTTAATAGTCAAACATAAATTAAAAAAATAACCACTAATATTTAAGAAAATGATTTTTATGAACTACAATGTTATATGATGATAAAATGTATTATTGAATGAAATAATTACCAGGAATGTTTTGAGAATCTAATATAAATATTGATAAAAGAAAGATAAATTTTACAAGAATAAGATGAATAATGCCTCATCATATTATTAATACAAAAAAATTGAATGAAATATTGATATATTTGTTTTTAGGTTCTAACATATCATTTTGTATAAACATTTAAATTGGTGTATTTAACTTTTTTTGATTCATTATTTATTTTTATTAGACAAATTATTAAATAGTGATTATGGTTTTGTTTTTTGTTGAAGACAACATTAAATTTTAATATTTAAATGATGAAATTTATGAAATTATTTTGATAACATATATTACATATTTTAAATAATTTGAAAAAAATAATTTTTTATGGATCTATATGATGATATTGAAAGTAGTATTTTTTTAAAAAGAATTATTTGAGATGAATTAAAATATAGTCCTCAAACAAGTCATGTATCTAAATTATTGATCATTTACTTGGAATAAATTATCTATATAATGGGTGACAAGGTTTTAATATTATATTTTTTTATCCTTATTTTCTAAAAACTAAAATGATCTATTTCCCATTTGATTTTTAATGTGTACAATAAATTGATCTTACTCTTAAATTGAATTTTAAAAACCCGACATTTTAAAAAGGGAAAAAACTGTTTAATAGCTGATTGGACATGAAAAACCTATTATAGAATAGATTGTAACACCCAAATACTTCAAAAAGAATTTCTTTTTAAGTAAATTTAATTACATCTATATCTCTCACTATATGAAACATGAGGTTTAAACCAAATATAATACTCTATTAACTAATTATTATTTTAAAATGACCATTATTAACTAGTAATTATGTTAGTGGGTACTAATAGGACTAACTATGTTATAAAAATATTCAATTTCCAAATTTATAAATTAAATTAAATTGTTTTCTATTATTTTGAAATAAAATATGATCTATTTTAATGATTAATTAATCTTTTTATAAAATATATTTATTTATTTATTGTGGTTTAATCGCCCATTGAGAATTTATTTTAAAATTAAAATTTACATATTTTCAAATTAAATTTTAAAAATTTAACTTAATTTTTTAAATCTATATGTAAAAAATATCTTTGGTTGAATTATTTATAATATTATGAAAAGAATAATTTTTAATGAAAAATGACAAATACTAATTTTTATTGAAATAAAGTTTATAAATTAAATTATTTACAATGTTAAAATATATTTTAATTTTTTAAAATGTAAAATTTGTTCGATTATATTATAATACAACTATTTTAGGTCATATTAACCAATTTAATATTGAAACTCGATATAAATACATTTTAAACATTTGTATAGTTCTTATCCGAAAACCCATTTTAATAACTAATCTATCATTTTAACATTTAATTGAATTACACCACTTCAATGAATTGAATTTGGAAAAGTCATTTACTATTTGATATTAGAATAACACATATTACATAATTTGGTCATCCTAATATTTCTATCATTATTAATAGTGAAAATAGAAAAAATTAATTATTGATGTGACGGTAAAAATGGGTTTATATGGGGATAAAATAAGAATATAAGCATTACAAAAGACCTATAAATTATACCAAAATCATTTTTTTAATACATATTTTGAAATTATCACATATAAGGCTCCTGAATGAACCATTTTGGAGAAATTGTTAATGTGAATGATGTTGGTAAACTTTATTATTTTTATATAATTCTAGATGTGTCATGTATCCCACTTATCCAATTCCAGACCCTATCCTCCACACGTCATACATAAAAAACCCTTTCATTAAGAAAATAAAAAAGAAAATAAATTACCAAGTCCTTTAAAAATAACCTAGAGGCCTTGGTTTTATTATAAACAAAACATATGAAGGATTCCGATTCAAACATAATGAGGTCCTCTGTAGAAGGTGTAAAGTTAATAAATAATAATTTTCATTTTATTTTTTCTTACACATCCATAAAAAATAAATAAAACATTATAATAAAATAATTCATTTATCGTACATATATAGAGTTGTTATTTTTTTGTTTTAATAACCTAAATTGATCTCCATATCCATCAAATTGAAAAAAAGTTGTTGATCGTGTGTGTAGTATAATACCACCTCACAAACCAATGTAATTGGACTGTCATAACCACATTTTTAGGATGGATATAATGAATAATTTTAGATATATATATATATATAAGATTATTATTTCTCTAATATTATTCTTAAATTATAATATCACATCTACATTCTTACCTTCTAAATCATTGAAAAATTGTAATGTTGGTCATGTGTATAGTGGAAAACTACCTCGCAGACTGATGTTATATATTTTACCATTTTCATTTTACATTGGTGGTAATAATGATATATTAAGTAAATATATATTACAACACTAACATAACTATACATCGTTAATTATTATATCTCATATAACTTTTTTTGTTTTATTATGTTTAGAATATAATATCTTCCCTCATGTTTATCATATACTTCATCCTCGAGAAGTAATACAACTTGTTTTTCACTTTATTATTTTAATGTAAGGTAAAAAAGATAAATTTAATTACTATAAGTGATATATAAGAAATAATAATTACTTTTTATGAGGTTATATTTAATTAATCATCCTTCCATTTCAACCTTCAATAAAAATAAACTGTGTTTAGGAGTACATATGACCGACAGTCGTAATGAATGGTGTAATCCATTTAATATATCTAATTTTATAAAATTATATAGATTCTTATATAATGAATATATATAATATTTATATAATTGTTTTACATTATAGATATTATTTATCGATGATCAATATAGGAGGATCAAAATTAATGAACCAAAACCTACATGAACAATAAAGGTATTGTCTCCTGAAATTTTTTTTAACAACTATTTTTCAAAAAATATTGGTTTAATACAATAACTAAATAATTTTTTTTTAAATTTATTATCCTGATTATTTAATAGGATCATAATAAACCATTATTTATTATAATGGATTTTTCGGCACTTATATTGGATTTAAATCAATTGGAAAGCGTTTTATGTCTCGCTTTTATGTTGGTGAGACATATTCCAAATTCACCACTTATTTTTTAGTGAATGTACTAACCCATTGATATATTATATCTTGAATATTTTTATATTTGTGTTTTATTATGGTTAAATTTATGTTGTTTTTTTAAGGGGTACATGATTCTGAATTTTTCAAGGTTTTAATGGTTTATTTTATTGTCTCATTACTGTTATATATATTTAGTATTCTGGTATCCATTGAAATAATTATTTAGTAATTATATCATAAAAATAATTTATTATCATATAAAGTGGTTAATAAGAAACATTTAATGCAATGGTACAATTTTTCCACTCTTTGGTTCTCAAAAGGATTGAGAAACTATTCTCTAAAAAGGAAACATTATTTTTCTCTTGGTTAAAAATAATTTTTCTTCTAAATGAATGTTCTTACAAAAGTTTTAGTTTATTAAATAACCTTATTATTTTATTTGAATGAAATTTCTCCCAAGATTTTAATTTTTAAAAAATCATTAAAAATTAACATTTATGTCATTTTCTAACCAATGCATGTCTTCCTTTAACTGAAAATATGAATGGAATCATTATTTTTAAATCTATAGCATGTATATAATTTTTTTACACAATGAAAAATAAATATTTAAAATAATATTTTTAAAATTTTCAAGGTTAATTTAAAATAAAATTAATTTATAAACTTTTAGTGTTATTTTTGTTTTAAAAAGTGATTTTCAATGTACAAAGGTTATTTTACACGAGAATATTTTGAATTAAAAGTTTATAGTTTTTCTATCCATCAAAGTCATCAACCATTTATCATATATATGATATACCAGGGATATTTTAATTTATGTTATATTTATTCATTATATGGATGGTTTATGATTAGTTTGAGTGGGGATTTTAAATTTTATTACCAGTTATCCAATTACACTTGGTGGATAATGGTTGTGTCCATTGATTGGGGTATTTATTAACATTAGGTATTTCAGTTTTTCAATATGAATTTTTATATTTATTATTTTTCAACCCATTCATATGTGGAATTAATTTGAAAAATTATGATATAGTTTAGGCTCGATTATAGATTTCCCCTCTATGCATCGACAGGTCTAATAAATCAAATTATTTGGCTAAACTTTTGGGGTTTTACCAATAGTTTTAAACTATATTTTGAATGTCCATGATAATATATTTTAGATGCATTAAATTATCCATTCCCCCATTATGAGAATAGTTATTTATGTGTATATAATTTTTTAATTAGTTATAATATCATTTGATAAGTTTCTATAACATTTCATTTTTGATATAGATTTATTGATCATCATTTATACCAACCATATTATTCTCATGTTATTGATTAAATTTCACAGGTTTTAGTTTTTTATCAAGACATATTAATTATGCTTATTTATTCATGGTAAAATACATTTTATGTATACACTTAATGAGTATCTTATACCAATCCTTTTTTATGTTTTATTTTCACCAATGATGCTAAGAATGATATTTTTATTGATATGTTCGGATTCAATATGTGGAATAATGTTTCTCTCAATGAAAATACATTATATATTTTTTGTTTAAAAATTTAATGTGAATTTTATTTATATGTCTAGTTTAGAAAGAATATTAAACTATTCACTCCTTTAGGATTTGATTGATTTCATATAGTTCCAATAAAACAATGTAACCACTTTCTCTGGGTTACTAGATTATGAAACATTATGGTTAACATCAAATATTGTTCTTTATGTACTGATGAACACAATTTTGGAAAATAATGACTATGTAAGTTAAACCTATGAGTTATGCTATTGATTCGTCTATAAGTATTATAATATATAAATTTTTTAATGTTGTAGAAATTTTTTGGTTTTCAAATAAATAAATCCATTTTTTGATAACACAATTGGTCATTGTTCTGCCAATTATTTACATAGGAGTAATAACACTATAACAATGTAATTTTAGTCATGATTCATGTTTTACCTAGTATATGAAAATGGGCCTTATTGTGACCCTTCTTTGACACTCCTCTCAATATTATTTTGATAATTAACATTTTAAATACAAAACATTATGATGGATTTGACTAGATAGTTAGCCATTAATGACCAAGGATTAATATTAAACCAAATTATATTGAATATAAATTTTTATTATTTATATATCCTACAGTTTATTTTTCATGATTATGTGGTTTCTCACAATGTCTATTGTTTCTTAAACTATTATTCTTTATTTTAGTTAATGCAGGGAGAAGAAGGAACTCGGTTGACATTGAATGTTATATACATTTTGATGATATAAAACCAAATAAGGTATTGTTGGGTTGAATCATATTATGATTATTCATAATCATTTATCATGATAGATGATAAAAACATTCACCTTAAAAACCCATAAAACTCACCAAAGAAGAGGAGGATAAAGATTTCTGATATCTTTAGTGGTGGAGACCATGGAAAAAAGAACATTAAGCTTTTTATATATCGACTACATGGTTAGAAAAATCGATGTAAATTTCTTATAAGAATAATAAGCTATTTTCATTGTGGAATATAATGACACAATGAATGTAATTTCTAAGTAAAATTGAGATGTTTTGTTAATGAAATGGATTAGAATAATTTTATATCTATGGTATAATTAGTTGATGTATTGATAATATTTGGAAATTGTGGAAATCTTGGAAATTTATGTCCTTCACAAAAAGCTCATAAGGAGATTCCTAAATGTGTAATGATAAATGTGTATTCTACGGATGATGATGAGATTCTAAATTTCATATGAAATTAATATTTAATTTTGGTACACAAGTATAAAGCTTAGTTAATTGTTTAAGAATTATTTTTTCATGATTGTCATTCTTGTGTATTTAGATTCAATAATTTTGTTAGTTTGGTATTTTAGCAATTATAATTTTTTCAGAGAAACCTAAAATGTCTACAGATTTAATTTTTATGGTTTTTATTTAGGAATTTGAGTACAAAAATTGAATGGTACTAAGAAAAGTGATTCACTTGCATATTTATGTTTATTGTAATACACATTAATACTAGAATATAAGACATCATATGTTATCAGTGTTTTTATAACTATTATAACAAGATTATTAAAGGTTATTATTGGTGACCGTGTAATTGGTTACATATTTTTTCATTTATATTTTCTTTTCTAGAGTTTAAGTCTTGTCGGTATTTATTAAAAGTATTCAATAGTCCTAGATTTTATTTTCAAATCTAATCATTTTTTCTAAAAACACTTGTGGTGATAATGATATTAACATATATGGAAAAGGAAATTGTGATCCACAATCTATTATATAGGAATATAATTTTCAATTGTTCACATGAAGTATAAATTATAAGAATCTGAATTTGGAAAAACATATTTTAGTTGATTCTTAAGAATAACTATTTATTATTTGGATTTTGTTCAACATTGGGTGTTATTTGATAACTTGTGATAAAAATTTGGCTCTAGTAAAAACATGACAAATAGGTTGTAATTAATTTATGGATTTAATGATCTATTAAAACTTAATTTTAGTGAATTTTGAATGAACAATTATTCCTAAATATTCATCACATATAATAATTGTGATATGATGGTTGAAATTATTAATTGGTGAAATTACACTATTCATATAAGTATACTAACTTATGTTGTTAGTCAAGATAGTTAAATGATCACAAAAATATAGGAAAGGGATATTGAAACAAATTCGGTATTATGGTATTTATATCATATGAATCAAATTATCTCCAAACACATTATATATATATATATATGATATCATGGTTATTTATGTTCATGTGATCAATAATATTTATCACTATTCATAATTATTTACACTCTTCTTCCCTACCCATTTCTTCACTTACGAAAAATGTTATCCAACATAGAAATATATTTTTGTGATTATTCCAGATGAAATTATTTCTTCCCATTCTCTCTTATAATATGGATTTTTTTAACCCTTATCACAATGATTGATTTAAATAAATCTATTTCCAAATTTTAATCCATTGATTACAAAGATCAATATTAAAAATTTTGGACAAATTTTATTTATTTGGGGTATAACGAAACATCGCAATATTTTAAGTGAGTAAAATCATGTTTTATAGTATATATGATAAGAAAAAATAATCAAATAAGTGAATGGAACATCACAAGAGGGTATGATATCTTTTGATAAAAAAAATTACTTTTATAGCATTGAATTCATGCAACACTTGGTTTAAATAAAATCTAATAATTTATTAGAATGTTATTTATTTAAACACGATCATTATTAACAAGTCCTTTAGATGGTAGGAATGAATAAAACAAACCTAATCATGAAAATTTAATGGTTAAAAAATGCATAAAATTAGTTAAATGGTTATATCTTTTTAAAAAATAAAATAAAATCCATTTCATATAAAAAAGAAATATTTTTGGATGAATATACTTTTCATAAATGGATGTTTATTATCTCATTTTAAAAATAATATAAATTTAATATTTAACTAATTTAAAATATTTATTTGAAAAAATAAACATTAGTTTAAAACTATGTTTTATAATTATATTTGTTTGAATTTATTATTAATTTATTAGAAGTAATTTTTTTAAAAATAGTGGAAATAATGAATAATGTTGAAAACTACCATCACATTCATTTTATTTAAATAGTTAAAATATATTTTGAATTGGTTTTAATCTAGTAATAATTAAAATAAATATAATTTATAAAATATATTTCATTGGAACAAATTTCATATTTATTTTTTATATAAAAAATTTTCAACCATTTTAGTGATTTTCTTAGGAAAAACTATTTTTTATCATATATAGGATTAAATTTAAATAAAATTATACCTATTATATGAATTCAATATAGAAAAATTAATTAAATAATTTTTAAAATAAAAATTTATAAAATATAATATGTTAAAATTATTTTTTATACATAAGTAATTGTGAAAGATGTTAAAATTAAATATTGTGGTTATGGTGAATGTGGGTTTATAAGGGATTAAAATAATTAAATTAGGGTTATAAATTAATTATAAAATTTTTAAGACCAAATTTATATTCATATTTAAACTTTATAACCTTTTATGTTCAATAAATACACATTTTAGAGAATTTTTGAAATTTAAATATGTGGTTACACTTTAATTATTATAAAAAATTCCCTGTGTGTCCTCTTTTCCACTAAAAAAATTCCACCCCACTTCTATTATCATCACACATATTGGAACATCTAGTTTATAAATACATTCAAAAATACGATCTTAATTCACTCTCAAAATCTTGGATGATTTTTTTAGAAAAAAATGATTCCTAATAAAGATTTTAATGCAACACAAGATAGGTTTTTTGGAAGATAGGTAATGTTATTTTACAAGGATTTTTTTATTTCTTATTCATACTCTTTAAAATACCCTTCACTCATACTAAAATAAAAAAAATATCCCATATAATTACATTTAATTATATTAATTTCAAATCCAAAATAAAATTCCAATTTTATAAAATTGAAAAGGAAACCATAGTTTTTGTGTACAATTCACCTCTATATTTTGAACTAATGTAATTTATCTTCTATCAAAAACATTAAATTTGGGTAATAATAATGGATTTAAAAAAATTCCATGATAATTATGACATTAATATACCCATTGAATTATAATATCTCATCAACATTATTATTTTATAACATGTTTGAATACAATAAAGTAACTCAAGTTTATGTAGAACTACCACACAAAATATGATTTGCTTTATTTTTACCATTTCCATTTTATATGGATAAAAATAATGATAAACAAAATAAATTTATATTAAAATTTTCATATATGAAATCCTCTTTAATAATGTTGTCACATATACTTTCTTATATTCTGTTATATTTAAAATATTGTAACATCACTCATATATAAGCAGAAATACAACCTTCTGGATAAATTTAAATCATTTTAAACTATTGATTTTCATGGAATATAATATTGATAAATTTAATCTTTTATAAAAAAAGTAAATATTATTCATTTGTTCTTATGAAAAACCATCTTTTTTAATTATGTAAACTATTTTTCACCCCTAATATTTATAGATTACTCTAAATATATAAATTATGAATATATATGAATTTTATATCATTTATATAATTATAGTGATGATTTCACCATGATGAACATAAAATAATCAAAATTTAAATATATATATATATAATCCAAATCAATTATCACCAAAAATATAGATTTTAACAAATAATTTCTAATAAACTACTAATAAGAGTCTATAATTAAATTATATACAGTATTATATATGAATATGGTTCGGTAGTCAATTTAAGATAATAGTATATTTTTTTGTACTAGAGTTTCATACACATATAATTGAATTTGAATAGGTGGTAATGGTTTCTCATCTCACTTTTACATCATCAATACATATTTTATATTCACCTCTTAATTCATTGATGTATTGTATATAATTCTCTATTTATATGTTATATTATAAGTCACTTTAAATTTATTTTATTTATATTTTCATTGCATTTCATTTCATTTATGGGTCTTATGATTCAGATTTTACCAAGGCGGTATGTGTTTATTTAACAATATCCTCATTATTCTGGATGTATATTTTTATGTCCACATTATGGGTATTATTTGGTATTCAAATCATAAAAACAATATATCTTCATATCCTTTATTTATTCATGACATTTTCATGTAACACTATCATTTTCCCTCTCATTGGCCCAAAAAATAGCTCAAAAAATGTTATTAACACAATGGTACATTATTTCACATTTTAGTTGAAAATTACATTTCCTTTAAATCCATAATTTCTAGAAATTTTCAAAAACACTTCTAATAATTATCAAAGTGATATATTAAATAAATGTTTACCCATTTTTTCCTTTTTATAAAATGTTTTTAAAGAAATATAAATGATATTTTTCAACCAATAAATGTTTATATTTTACCTAAAATTTTAGAGGAAACATTTTTAACGAGTGTGGAATAAAAGGAATTTTTTTCATTTATGAATAATAAATGTTTGGATTCCTATTTTACATGTTTAAATTTTTTTCAAGGAATATTTTTTTTCATTATTTTTTCAGTTTTTTTTAAAAAGTCATTTTCAATTATCAACATTAATTTTCTACAAGAATGTTTTGGTGCCATTTTTATGGTATTTCAATTCAACAACAACATCAATCTATTATTTAAATTATGATCTAATTTAGATTTTGTGTATTGATATAATCCATTTTAATTATTTTTATATTTTATGATATGTTGGACCAATTATTTTCAATTTTAATAATATTCACCATATTAAACTTGGTGGTTTTGATTATGTTTTTGATTGGTGTAATTATTAAAAAAAATTATGTTTAATTTTTAATAGGAATGTTTATTTTGATTATGATTCACCACTCTAATATTAGGAATAAATTGGAACTATCAATTTATGGATGGGGCCAAATTATAGATATCCTCCTTATGCATCATCTGATTATATGAGCCAAACCAGTTGGCGAATGTAAATGGGGGTTTACCCATGTTTTTAAACTAAATTGTAGATGATCATGATAATATTATTCAGATGTAGAAAATTATAAATTACATAATTATGAGCTTTGTTATCGATTTCCCTCTTATTATTCGATTAGTTTGAATATTCGTGCATAATATTCCAGATCATGTGGTTATTTTTAGGGAATTATTTTATCATAATTTTTTCCATCTAAATTATTCTTATGTTATTATTTAGGTGAAATGTGTTTCAGTACTAAAAATTTTCATATTGATTATCAATATTTATTCATCATATATTCTGTTATAATCATTACCCTCTTAAGGATTTGATATCACCCCTATTTTATGTGTTATTTTTCTCTTAGATACAAGGAAGTGTTTTGTGACTAATATTAAGGGATCCAATAAGTGTAATAATTTTGTTCTTGAAGAAAATAATTAATGTATTTTATATATAAAAATTTAATTTTTTCTTATTTAATGTATTTTGTTTAGCATTGCCTAAAAATCACCCCTTTGGGAAGAGATTACTTTTATCATGTATAAAGTAACCAAATCCTCTAGGTTACTAAGGACATATAGATTAAATTAAGGATAAAACATACATGTTTCAATGGGAATAAAAGGTTCACCACACCCCAATATGATTATGGATAAGTAGATTTTTTGAGGCACTGGATGTTGAGAATTTTTTAAAAAGTAAATTGTTTTAGAAAAAAATTCAATAATTAAAAATAGGGTTTATATTAATTTGATGAAAATTTTAAATTTTATACAACATAACATGATTTATAAGTTGACAAAAAATAATATTATTTTAAACTAGTTTAAAATAAAAAAAAATTATTCTGTCAAAAATTTAAAAACATCTTCCTATAACTAATTTCTATATCCAGGTATATTTCACCATTGATTATATTTAAAATAAATAAAATTCGGTAAGGAAGTCATTGAATGTAAAAACATAGTCTTTAAAGCACACCACAACTTCCTTTCACATTAAACGGAGTAAAAAGGCTTCAAATATGACACCAATTACTATATTAAATAATATAAGTTTTTGTAACACTCGATGTTTTTAGGACATATATCACTCTAAATATATATTATATCTTTAATATATTGTCTTACATGAATCACTAGGTCTAAATGAAACACTATATAAATATTATTATATAGACATGATTATTATAATTTAGTCTTTATTATTATTATATTAATTAGAAAACCCACATTTCAAAAAATATGTATAAATTTATATGTGTAACAAATTTCTTTATTATGGTACAATGAATGTGAAATAAATTTTAATTATGGTAATTTTATTCTTTAAAAACTATTTTTCATAACAAATTGTTTTTATTTATCTTTTTTAGGGAATATTATAATTAATTTATACAGCTAACATAAATTTTATATATTATATCATTTTTTAAATGTTCATAAGAAAATCAGTTGAGGGTAATATTTGGGGATTCTTATGAAAACCGTTATTCTTCAATGAATAAAAAATATATTTTTTTGTAAAAATATCAGTTCATTTCATTGAATAGAACCATATCACTTTAAAATTCATCCTAAATTTAATTTATACTTATTTATGCATTAATAATGTCTGTACTTTCATAAGAACCAACAATATACATTATTTTTGTACAATTTTATTTCTTGGAATAACATTACTTTTTTTAAAAGCTATTTTACTTGAATTTTATAGCTCTACATTAAAATGAATTTATACCAAATATATAAATTTAATATTTAAAATTTAATTATATATTTCGAATAATCATAATAAAAATAATATAATAGTTTCAACTAATGTTTTTGGTCATAATGAATAGAAACCATGGTAACAATTTTCCACCTTGGTAAAAGAGGTAAAATTATGTTTAAATTATGTGTTAATTCTTTATAATATCACAAAAACTATTCTTTATCCTTTATTTTAATTATTTCTCTGCAAATTACATTTTAAATAAATTATTTAATTTCTTTATATTTATTTTGAAATTACAACCCAATGTACTTTTTACATAAGGTTTGAAATTAATCA
Source organism: Viscum album (assembly GCA_963277665.1). NCBI lineage: Eukaryota > Viridiplantae > Streptophyta > Magnoliopsida > Santalales > Viscaceae > Viscum > Viscum album. The sequence continues at coordinate 1,561,084,507 of OY728133.1, read as the reverse complement.
TTATTTTAACTATTCTAAAATTAATGAAATTATCCACCATCATGATAGGTCAATGTTTTGAAGCATAATTGGAATGTGTACATGGTCATATTAATATAAATATTTCCAAAAATATATTAGAAATACAAGGATTTAAAATATCTTATTTCGAAATTAAAATTGTACTTTCCTCAACCAATATTCCAATAATATTATAAAGAAATTTCAATCTTTGATAATATCATTTGATATTAATTATTATTTATAGGGGATGTGAACTAATGATACTATCAATATAATTTATCTAAGAGGACTTTGAATATAATGATTATGTGTTTAAAAATATAATTTATTCCCCAAGGGTCATTCTTTGAGGAAATGATGAACTGTTAATGAAATATGTTTTCTTTACATTTTTTATGATATTTTGATATGATTATTTATTTATGAACTTATAGAATAAATTTTTATTGTTTTCATTATGCTAATGGTGGTATAATTAATATATTTCTCTTTAATTTATTATAGAATGATTGATATCGCATGTGATAATAATGGCTATAATGAATAAAATACCTAGTTCAATAAGGTAATATATATAATATGACTTTATTGGGATTAAACATTAAAAAAATACATAATGGAATGGGTAATGATCCCAAAACCCATCATATTCATCTTAGTTTTCATTGAGTATGCTAATAATTTTTTAATCTTATTTGTATTCAAAAAAAATATGTTTTAAGATTATTATATGTTATCATGGATCATGGTTGTTCATTTATGGTACCACGCTCTTAAAAAGTATTTTTTTATAATGTCTTATGCTATAATTTATAATTAATTATCTTTGAGATATTGGGTATGATTATTATATGATATGATAATTTTATCAAAAAATTATATGTATCACATGATCACTTACAATTATCGATTGATATCTATTTGTTTACCCATATAGATCATTTGAGGTCACCATTTATTTTTTTTTCTATTCCCCATATTTTGAAAAAATGTTTTAAGTTCGTAATTTTATAGAAGTTTCCTATTTGAGAATATCATTTTTTGTGATATTTAATATTATTCCTAAAATAAGTGGATTTTTTTATGTAGTCTAAAAATAAACTAACCCTTTATTTTATGGAACTTTTTTAATGAGATATAATGTATATTAATCTAATTAGAGAAATTATTTATGTACAAATAGTATTGGTCACTGTAGTTTGTATTTGAACAGGGTTTAGAAAATATATAAAGATTACAATAAGTATAATTATATGAGATCATTATAATTTTTTTATGTTTAAGGTTTTGTGGTTTAACTAGATATACACCTCGTCTTGGATACTATAATTACATATTGTTTTGGAATAGATGTATCTCATGGTAATAATGCCAAAAATATTTGGTCGAATATACCATGACCATTATTTTATTGAACAGTGATTATACCCATATTGTGCACAAGTCTTGACACTCCCTGTGGATATTCTAGAGTTTAATCATATTTTCATTATAGTAAATAATGTTTAATTTTAATTGGAGTATACCATGGATATTTTAGGATAATCATAGGGTCATATAGATTGAAATGTATATGTGATTAATAAGGCATGAAATATATAATTTTTCTATATTATGTGGTTTCATACTATGGTTATTGTTCCTCAACATATTATTTTGCGTTTTGTTAAATGGTTAGACCCAAAATAACCATGTTAATACTTACTTCAAGGGATGATGCAATTATTTTATTCCTGAAAATCCAATTATTGTGAGAGTTAGAACGAAAAATCATATTATTATGATTATGTAGCTTTCTTAAAATATTAATCATACTAATCATCTAAATGATAAATGGAGGGGACATGTTCATATTTATTACATCATGATGTAATATACCGCAACATTAATTGGGCTTGTGGATCCACTAGTTTCTCTAGGAGGGATTAGTACCATTGAAATGTTATTTTCTTTTCTTTAGCATTCAGATTATTAAAATTTTACATTAGCTGTTTATTTTTTGGAAGGTGAAGTGGATAAATAGTGGAATCTTATCAATCACATGAGGAAATATGTTAATATTTACTATATGGTGTGAGATTAGGTTTGAAGGTTATTTTTCAATAAGTAAATTCCTCATATTTTATATATTGAAATAGATAAGAAATTACATCAATTAATGAAAAAGGTTGATGAATACATTAGTAAAAATGAGGAATATTATACAAGACTCACTAGGTAATATTCTATAATTATCATAGAACTATAACATAATATTTACCAATATTTTATTTTAAAAATATTAATATACCCAATAGTGTATATAACCAATACCACTGAGCTTAAATGAACCATAAAAATATTATTATTTATATATAACCATTATAACATAGGCATATATTTATAGGGTATAAACATTAATAACCATGTAATCAAATACTTATAATTTTCATAATAAATAAAAAAATAAATACTCATTATTTGTAATTAAAAATTCAGTTTGTAGTTATTTCATTTTATTCTTTAAAAATGATTCTTAATGCTTCCTATGGGAAAATACTATAATATTTTTTCCACTTACAGAAAATTTATCTGATAAAATGAACATAATTTTATAAATAATAGTATTAAAATTACGTTTAGGTTAATTTTTTGTATTTTTCATAAAAAAACTTAATTTTTATTGAAGAGTAAAAATTATTGATTTTAGTTGAAAATTATTTTTTTTAACTAGGTAAGAAGACACATTTTCTTTAAAATTGATTAAATGTAAAATTTGATTTATTATATTTCATTTAACTAAATTATGTTCATTTGATGCAATTTTATGATTGTATTTGTTAGTAAAAAAATTTATAATTCATAGGGAATTTTTTAAAAATAATATCATTTAGTTTTATGATTTTATATTAAATTATTTTCTATCACTTATTTAAATTAATTCATGAAAATGGATTCTATATTTTGGATCATGAGGTCCAAATTTTTAAAATCATCCAAATTTATTTCTTATAATTTTGAATAGTAACCATAACAAATATGTGTTACCACTAAAGTGGTAAAGTGAGTAATTATGTCTATAAATAATGTGACATGGGATTATAAATATACCAAACACATGAGTTAAATAGTATTTATGTGTCTATTTAATGCATAAGTTTACAATATTATAAAATAAGACCTTTTGTTTCTATTTGGCTATTATTTTTAACATTATAACATTTTAGTGAGAGATAAACACAAAAATAAGAGTTTTATTCTTTTAATATCTATAATATTTTATGTTAAGGATAAAAAAACATATATCATCTTCAACATATTTATTTGAAATATAATTTATTATTTCCATGATAATTGATTTTTTATTTTTAGTAATGAAATAATTACCTTAAAAACATTCAAAATATCAATATGTCGTTTATTTATAAATATATTAGGTGCTTGGGGGTACAATTACATCAAACACACACACACACGCACACCTCACTCATACATTCTTAAAATGAAGGTCATAGCCCCTCCATGGTATAATCCATGAACCACCCACTTTATTACATTATATATATTTTTGGCCTGAAGTCACAGTGGGCATGTATCCCATTACATGGCTTATAGGGATAAAAATTTCTCCCAAGGGCCATTATGTGAAATTTAATGTTAAGTACCTTGACAACTATATTTCCAAAAATAGTACCACCACCACTATAATACTCACTACATTATTTTCCAGTGTTATTGCGCCCACTGCTACTAAAGCTATAGTACCCACCACCCCTATAGTGTCGTCTTTCGTACAGTGCCTCTACTGCTACAATACAAAAATATTACTACTACAACTATAAAACCTACACCCAACCGATTTTCAACCCCCATTTTGCAAGTAGTATTACCGGGTGCTTACCACTAATCCAAACCCCAACTACAAACATCATTTATTTAATTAATAAATAATACAATAAATAATTCTAAAAAAATCATTGAACTAAAATTTGAAAAAAATATTTTATTATATGCACTTTATACATAAATATAAAATTTTAGTTGTGTTTTAATGTAGAATATTTAAAAATCATTTTTCTTGATGTATATTATGTAAAATTAAATGGATATTTTTAGAAATTACATTAATGATATTTTATAATAAATAATATTTTATTTAAAATTTTAAATCTCATAAATATGTTATATTCTACCACATTAATTTGATACGGTTGAAAAAATCAAACATGGTCTGTTTATGAGATTTTTTTTCATTTTATATAGATATTATTTACCCATAATGTAAAGAACATTTTAACACTTTTTAAATTCTAAAAAAGGTTCGAATTGGTTAAAACAAAACTATAAGGGTGAAAACATAACAAAACCATATCCATATTTTCTTGGATGATATTATATCCACTTTTATTCATATTATCTTGGATTAATATCTATTTTTACCCATTTGGACATCAAATTATAATTTATAATATTTTCATAATTTTGGAAACACCATGAATGCCCCTCCCCTCAAATATAAAAAGGCACACATTATCTCATTCATTTACCCACATTTATATACATGGAAGGGATAAACTTAGCTAAAATGCCTTTTAAATAACCTTATCCACATTATAGAGGTCATTGTAAGGACCCAGCCTTAAAACATTACATAATCATGAATTAAATGAATAATTCACATAGAGGATCTTTTCAGGTTTAGAGTTTTAGAGAATTAGGGAAAAATTATTACATCTCAAAAGATTACAAAGTAGACAGTTATACTATGTTTCCATAAAATAAAAACTCTTAAAAAGAAACATTTCTAGGTCCATGTTTTATATATCATGTCTTTCCTTGATCTCATCTTTGACCCTATTCATCTTTACGTCCTATGGAAAACATTTCAAAAACATGGGATGAGCATAAACATCCCAGAAAAGGATACACAAAGAAGGAAAATTGTTAGTTTTTCCAAAACAACAAGTAAACCCTGAACACTTTATCAATGTAATAATTTTTACCTTTATGAAGTAGTAAATACTCTTCACTGAATAAAATATCATTACTTACCCTTTTGTAACCAAAATATTACCATAAAACCCATATAAAGATCGCATAACATATAAAGGTAACTTGGGACATAATCATACTTAAATGGAATAACCATACGGTCGACTTCCACACATATCACTAAATGGAATAGCCATATGGCCAACTTCCATACCCAATGCATTGGATATTATAACGTAACCACCCGTCCTCGTATTCACGGCACCACCAGTCATATTTTTTATCACATAACCACCCGTAAAATGTCTAAGTACCATTACAAATTCATAATACATAAAACAATTATAAAGGAAAGAAAAAATTTCCACATTTCAATCACAAGATATCACATCATGATATTATCATAAAAACTTCTAATAAAATCATTAAATCTCTATGAGAGAAAAATCCCTTTATACTTTGAAAATATTAAAAGAAGACATTTAAAAGAGATTTTAGAATCCAAGTTTCCCATACCACTTCGAAACTTTTGAAAGGGTTTTAAAAAATTCATGTCCCTATAAATAAATCCTTAAAACCATTTTTAAAACATGGACATGGATGATAAATGTTTAAAAGAATAAATCTTTAAAAGCATTTAAAACAATGTTTTAATAAAAGAGTCCTTTTCTATTTTAAACATTTAAATTATAAGCCACAAGAATGTAGACCATTTTAGAAACATTTAAATGACTTTAGTATAGACATAATATGTATATGTAATGTCAAAGGGGCTGTATATACACTTTATAAAAGAATAAAAGTGCATATCATTAAGAAGTGTCTCAATGAGAAGAAATTGAGATGTAATCCCAATCAAGGATCTTTCCATTAGAGCAAGGATAAATAAATGACATAATTATGTGTGACAAATATAAATACACCAAATATATGTGGTTATTCAGTGTAAAACAATCAGATTTCATCCACACATAGTCATATCATGACATAATCAAGAAGTAGAGGTTTAACCCAAAGAATTGAAATTGGGTTAAGAAGTTCCCTTACAGAAATCCGACAGCCAAACGGCGTCACATTAAAATTTAGAAAATGAGATGATGAGAGATAAAAATGGTATCTCATCACTTGGACATAAAATTTACATCAATAAGGATATATAAGAACATATTGTAACATAATAAGATGTAAATTAAAAGGTATAAGAAAAGAAGTCTTTTAAAGGAGGAGGGTGAAAGGTTCCCTTACCGATTTGGGTAACTTTCGAAACGTACACCCCATGAAAGAAGGGTCATACAATGATGATGTAAATACCCATAAATTAAATTATATTACACAAAGAATACAATCATGGGCAGTACATACACCACACAAAAGTAAATAGTGGCAAATGTAGCATGAATCTCACGAGAACAAAAAGTGAGATAAAACCCCTTACCTCGTTGTGATCAATCGAGTCGTATGAACAAAAGATAATAAACCCCAAATGAATCACATAATACCATGAATATAAATATAATCATGATAATATGTATGAAAGGGCAGTAAAAAATACACCAAATGCAATAAATAAGTTGTGAACAATGGAAATCTCAGAGAATTAAAAGTGAGATAAGAAATCCCTTACGAAAATTCGGCAGCCTAACGGCGCCACTTAAAACTTCCAAAAAATGGTTTCATGAGATCAAATAGGGTCTATCATCAAATGAACATAAAAATTACAGTAATATGGATATAATATAACATCCCCCAACATAAGAAATATGATCTTAAAATGAATTTCATAAAAGAGAGTACTTAAAAAGAAAGAGAGAGGTAGGATCCCTTACCTCAAGTCTGACTTGTCTTGTTCGTTTCTTTATATTCCTGAATAATAAACTTTGTTAAATTTATAATTTATTAAGGATATCCTTTATATATTATTATTCAGTTAATATCACATATTATAATTTTATAAGAATTGGTTAATAATGTGAGTTCATATCAGACGTTTTTGTCGATGTTCGGTACATGAGTCAAAATTGAACTTGTTGGAAAATAATTTTCCATGTAGTTATAGGTACATCATCTCCAGAATAGTATTAATGATTTAAATATAATATATATCCAGTATATATTCATTTTATACTATTCCATAACATTTGTAGATAAAAAATGAAATTCATCGTTCATGGAGACGGTAGGTCGTACGTACGCATGAACGCTACTTTAATTTGTTTGTCATATTAATGGAATTAAAACTAAATGAGAGATATATATATTATACTTAAAGAATTATATACATCATTTAGATGTAATATATGATATATATATATCCATTATATATATGTACTTATAATAGTACATAACATTTGGATATTAGAAATGAAATGTACCGTTCATGGATACAGTAAGCCGTACGTAAGCATGAACGCTACTTTCATTTATATTTCATACATTAATGGAATGAACAAATAATGATACATAGTTATATTATAATTAAATTATAATATAATATATAACATCATTAAATTCATCCTTTATACATCCCACATATGGCATTAACGATTCAAATCACTTTGAGGGGGCGGTAGTCCGCACTTCCTAAAATGAAATTATCGCGTTTACCCATTATGGAAACCATAAAGGTATGACATAAATGAAAAATACCGAACCATAAGAAATATATAAACATAATTTATATGTCTTATATAAATATAGTGACATCTTAATGTCCACCATGAGAGATTTTAAAAGAAGATTGAACAATCATCGTTTCGTGAGGCAGTAATTTGCCACCCACAGAAACAGTATGTTCTTTAACCATCAGATTGAGGTGTGTATAAGTGTAGCTCGAATAATCCTCATAACATAATCCTAGTATATTTAATATACTGGTTTTGTTACAAAAGAAAGTAATAAAAAGAGTTTAGGGGGTTGGAGAAGAAAAATAAATCAAAAGAACATAAGAGAAGACATTACCTTCACATCGGATAACTCTTTTTGATTTGAGCTCAATGGATACCTTAGAAAGACTTCTGCCCCAGGTGAGGCTTCTATGAGTAATAGAGGGATGTGGAGAAACAATATGAGCAGATTTTGGACGAGCCAAGGGCTTGAGAGGTGTGGGTAAGGAGGTAGAGGTGGGGGCCTTTTATAAGAGGGAGGAGGGGCACTCTTGGAAAGTCATGAAATGTCACTTTATTTTAAAATGATTTTCGGATTTTAAAGGTCCCAAAAAGATAGATTTAGAGGATAAGGTAATAAGGGTTTGAAATCCACCCATCCAATAGGTTTTTGACAAGTGTATGTCTTATAGTTTACATTATCTTTTCATTTTATTTAAATCATTCATTAATGATGTAATCACTGCATCATCATGGTGTCATAAATAAATTAATTTATTTAATGTCTAAAAATTATTTAGAAAATACTATGATGTAGGAAATATTTTTATCTTTCCAATTAATATTTATAGTCAAAAATATAAATTATATAACCTCATTTAAAAAAAAATTAGTAAAAAAATACATGTTTGTGACATTTTTATTTTAACTTTAAATAAAAAGTTATTAATGTCATTTTCTTACCCAAGTGGATCCATGGGGTCCCCAAGTTGACCCATCTAATGTCTTGGTCGGCCATGACTCATAAAATAAGGTTGGGACATGTGTCAAGGTCATTTCATATTATTATAACATTATCATTACCTTAAATTACACTAATTACCTTTAATGGCGATTAATAAAACATAAAAGTTACTATTCACCAAAAACTATTTTCATCCCATTGAACCACATTTTACATCCTAATGACAACCATGTATGTCGGATTTTTGAAATTCAAATCACAGAGGTGGTAAAATTTCATTTAAATGAAAAAAATCATATTTTTAACTACCACTTAGTGGTTTCACTATTCATCGAAAATTGAAGTTTTTCAGAAAAATACCAAAAATTCACCCTAAGTTATATATAATATTCCAAATTCAAAAATGATTTCTATTTTAAAAACTTCAAAACATATAATTTTCATTAATCAATTTAATAATTAATTCTCGTTGTTAGAACAAATAGCGTGTTTTTAAGAAACAAAATATATCAAAAGTTTGACACTAGTTTAAGTTCAATTTCAAAGTGAAATTAATTCCAATGACCACCATTAGATTAAATATTAAAAATATATTCTAATTTCACATTAAAAACAATTCAAAATATAATCTAATCATATAAATAAATTTGATTAAAAGGAGGTTTTGAATTAAAATACAGCATTTTACACTATTTATTAAAAAATGAATGTTATCGAAAAAATACCAAAAATTTATACAAAGTAAATTTTGATGTCCTGATTCTAAAAATAATTTTATTTTTTCAAATATAACATATAAAATTGTCAAAATTTGTATTTAAAATGGGTTCTCCATCAAAATGAGGTTAATCGATCCTTTAAAGAATATTAGAATATTTACGCTTAAAATTGGATTTATTCGCATTTTAACCATCTAACATTTATTGAATAAATTTAAAAATAGTTTACAAGCATATATAATCACTTTTTAGTTAGTTTTGTTCATTCATGCCATTACATCGGCTAGGATATTACTACCATTTACAATAATATTATTATATTATTAGTGCGCATCGTAAGACTTCAAAGAAACTCGTTGTTGCGTATTGGGTACGCCATCGAACATAGCATCCCCTTTAAAGTAATATTAATATTATATTCACAAATATTAATAAATATGAAAAAGTAATATTATTTATTTACCTGGGGTGTTACATCCTTCCCCCCTTTTGGGAATTGTGTCCCCGTAATTTTAAAATTGGTCTTGGAAACTTCATTGAAAGCCCCACATCGGAAATGAAGTAAATTAAACTGTCACTTTAAAAGAAAGAAAGGTAAGTAAAAAGTTCACCCGAGTTAACCCATACTGAGATTCCATGTAGGAAAACATGGACATGGAAGAGAAAACAAAGGGTCATGTTCTGATGGAGAGTGATAGAAAACATGATTAGGAGAAAGTTAACCACAAGAAAATCACAAACTTGTGATGGGTTAAACGGTATTTGATTCCCCAATAGGAAAAGTTAACAGAAAACATTTTTGTTTTAAGATACTTTTAATTGAGGAATTTATTTATGAGATTACCTAAATACTAATGAAACATACTTACTTGTCATTTACACTTTCATCTTCTACTAATTTCTTACAAAAACTAATATTTTCTCCAAAAGACGAGTATTTAGGATGACTTGTTCACATTAAGTGTACTATAATAAACATATTTAGAATAACCTAATCCATAAAAGAGATTTATATATTTCCCATGTCTTTAGACCTTAACCAAAACCAAAAATTGTTAGTTCAATATCAGATAATACCCAAAAAGGATAATCCTTTATAAAAAGAAAATCTATTCTTAATCTCCCAAATTTGTCCAACAAAACCCAAAGTTCAACGAAGACCATTCGATAAAAAAAATTTCCATAAAATTATTCAAAGTAAACCAAACTAATATTGAAACCCAAATATTTGAAGGATTTAATCACATAGTCTTCCAAGGTAAAAATTAACATTTATCTCCAAATAACATCAGTTTCTCTTAAAGTCTCATATTGAAAAGTAATTAACCTAATCATATATCCTCCATGATAAGTCAATATTTTCCTAGATAACCCAAAATAATCTTATTATTGATTCATAAAATTATATAACTAAAAATAATTTGTCATACTAACCAAGGACTTCACGTAGTCCAGTGTTAGGCGATAAATACCAGACACACTTTGGTTGGGGATTTGATTCCCACAGCTTTGTCCGACGTGACGGGTTGTCACACGGTCTGTGTGTTGTCCTTTTTCCAAAACTATATAATTCTCAAAAAATTCCCCAAAAATAGATAAAATCATAAAAAATAACCATAACATAATTTAACCTAAATTTTATCTCATGCCTTTCAATTTCCATCATAATATATAATAACCCATAATTACCTCAAAAGTAAGGATCATATAAACCCTAATGGCTACCTTTATAATTATTACCTGAACTTCTACATCGAGTTGGTCATCTCATACATGATGCATTAGAGAACCCACCAAGGTTCAAGTGGTTAATCATACCTCCTGATAGATGGTTTAGAATAACCACAAGATTTCTCATTGAATCCCCCATTTCATCCAGTCTCTTAATCATAGAACTACCACAGTTTCCTTCAAACCTGTTGTCACTTTGGGCCCTGCTAGATCAATCCATTTACTAAACCAAAAAGGTCAGTGTGAGTATATCATTAAAATCATCATTTAATACTAAGATATAATTATTCATTTTATCTTAAACTCATTCACTTTTTCTAAAACTATGACCCTTTCTGAAATCCTAACCATTATGGTAATGTCACTTGTTCTTAAAGTATACCCTAACCTCTAAAGTTATCTAAACAAACCTTTGATACCAACTTTAAGGACCCGGACTTAAAACATTACATAATCATGAATTAAATGAATAATTCACATTGAGGATCTTTTCAGGTTTAGAGTTTTAGAGAATTATGACAAAACTATTACATCTCAAAAGATTACAGTGTAGACACTTCTACTAAGTTTCCATAAAATAAAAACTCTTAAAAAGAAACATGTCAAGTTCCATGTTTTATATATAATGTCTTTCCTTGATCCCATCCTTGACCCTATTCATCTTTAAGTTTTATGGAAAATATTTCAAAAACTTGGGATGAGCATAAAAAGCCCAGTAAAGGATACACAAAGATGGAAAACTGTTAGTTTTTCCCAAATAATAAGTAAACCATGAACACTTTATCAAAGTAATACTTTTCACCTTTATGAAGTAGTAAATACTCTTCACTGAATAAAAGATCATTACTTACCCTTTTTTAACCAAAAGATTACCATAAACCCCATATAGAGAACACATAATATATAAAGGTAACTTGGGACATAAACATAATTAAATGGAATAACCATATGGTCGACTTCCACACATATCACTAAATGGAATAGCCATATGGCCAACTTCCATACCCAATTCATTGGAGGTTATAACGTAAGCAACCATCCTGGTATTCACGACACCACCCGCCATATGGTTTATCACGTAACCACCCCTCAAATGTCCAAGTACCATTACAAAATCATAATACATAAAAAAATTATAAAGGAATGAAAACATTTCCACATTTCAATCACAAGAGATCACATCGTGATATTATCATAAAAACATTTAATAAAATCATTAAATCTCTATGAGAGAAAAATACCTTTATACTTTGAAAATATTAAAAGAAGACATTTAAGAGAGATTTTAGAATCAAAGTGTCCCATACCACTTCGAAACTTTTGAGAGGGTTTTAAAACATTCATGTCCATATAAATAAATCCTTAAAACCATTTTTAAAACATGGACATGGATGATAAATGTTTAAAAGAATAAATCTTTAAAACTATTTAAAACAATGTTTTAATAAAAGAGTCCTTTTACACTTTGAACATTTAAATTATAAGCCACAAGAAAGTAGAACATTTTCAAAAAAATTAAATGACTTTGGTATAGAAATAATATGGATATTTAATGTCAAAGGGGATGTATATACACTTTATAAAAGAATAAAAGTTCATATCATTTAGAAATGTCTCAATGAGAATAAATTGATATGTAATCCCAATCAAGGATCATTCCATTAAAGCAAGGATAGAGAAATGACATATTTTTGTGTGAAAAATATAAATACACCAAATATATGTGGATATTCAGTGTAAAACAATCAGATGTCATCGACACATATTTATAGCACGACATAATCAAGAAGTAGAGTTTTAAACCAAAGAATTGAAATTGGGTTAAGATGTTCCCTTACAAAAATCCGACAGCCTAACGGCGTCACTTTAAAATTCATAAAATGAGATGATGAGAGATAAAAATGGTATCTCATAACTTGGAAATTAAATTTACATCAATAAGGATATAGAAGAACATATCCCAAAATAATAATATGTAAATTAAAAGGCATAACAAAAGAAGTATTTTAAAAGGAGGAGGGTGAAAGGTTCCCTTACCGATTTGGATAACTTTCGAAACGTACACCCCATGAAATAAGGGCCAAACAATGATGATGTAAATATCCATAAATTAAATTATATTACACAACGAATACAATCATGGGAAGTACATACACCACACAAAAGAAAATAATGGCAAATGTAGCATGAATCTCATGGAAACAAAAAATGAGATAAAAACCCCTTACCTCGTTGTGATCAATCGAGTCATATGAAAAAAAGACAATAAACACCAAATGAATCACATAATACCATGAATTTAATTAGAATCATGATAATATTTATGAAAGGTCAGTACACAATACACCACATGCAATAAATAAGTGGCGAACAACGGAAATCTCAGAGAATTAAAAGTGAGATAAGAAATCCCTTACAAAAATTCGGAAGCCTAACGGCGCCACTTAAAACTTCCAAAAAATGGTTTGATGAGATCAAATAGGGTCTCTCATAAAATGAAAATAAAAATTACAGTTAGATGGATATAAAATAAAATCCCCCAATATAAGAAATATGAGCTCAAAAGGAATTACATAAAAGAGAGTACTTAAAAAGAAAGAGAGAGGTAGGATCCCTTACCTCAAGTCCAACTTGTCTTGTTTGTTTCATTATATTCCTGAATAATAAACTTTGGTCAATTTATAATTTCTTAAGGACCTCCTTTAAATATTATTAGTCAGTTCATATCACATATTATAATTTTATAATAATTGGTTAATAATGTGAGTTCATATCAGACGTTTTTGTCGATATTCGGTACATGAGTCAAAATTGAACTTGTTGGAAAAGAATTTTCCATGTAGTTATAGTTAAATAATCTCCAGAATAGTATTAATGATTTAAATATCATATATATCCATTATATATTCATTTTATACTATTCCATAACATTTGGAGATAAAAAATGAAATGCACCGTTCATGGAGACGGTAGGCCGTACGTACGCATTGACGATACTTTCATTTCCTTTTCATATTAATGGAATTAAAACTAAATGAGATATATATATATATATTATAATTACATAATGATATCCATCATTTAGATGTAATATATGACATATATATCCATTATATATATGTACTTATAATAGTACATAACATTTGGAGATAAGAAATGAAATGTACCGTTCATAGAGACGGTAAGTCGTACGTACGCATGAACGCTACTTTCATTTCTATTTCATGCTTTAATGGAATGAAAAAATAATGATAAATAGGTATATTATAATTAAATTATAATATAATATATAACATCATTAAATCCATCCTTTATACATCCCACATATGGTATTAACGATTCAAATCACTTTGAGGGGGTGGTACTCCGCACTTCCTAAAATGAAATTATCGCGTTTATCCATTATGGAAACCATAAAGGTATGGCATAAATGAAAAATACATAAGCATAAGGAATACATAAAAATAATTTATATATCATATATAAATACAGTGATATCTTAATGGCCACTATGAGAGGTGTTAAAAGATGATTGAACAATCATCGTTTCGTGAGGCAGTAATTCACCACCCACAGAAACAGTATGTTCTTTAACCATTAGATGGAGGTGTGTATTAGTGTAGCTCGAATACTCCTCATAATAGAATCCTAGTATATTTAAGATACTTTTTTTGTCCCAAAATAATGGAATAAAAAGATTTTAGGGGTTTGGATAATCAAAATAAAACAAAAGAACAGAAGAGAAGACATTACCTTCAAATCGGATAACTCTTTTTGATTTGAGCTCCAAGGCTTCCTTGGAAAGACTTCTGACCAAAGTGAGGCTTTTAGGAGTAATAAAGGGATGTGGAGAGACAATATGAACAGATTTTGGACGATCCAAGGACTTGAGAGGTTTGGGTAAGGAGGTAGAGGTGGGGGCCTTTTATAAGAGGGAGGAGGGGCACTCTTGGAAAGTCATGAAATGTAACTTTATTTTAAAATGCTTTTCGGATTTTAAAGGTCCCAAAACGATATATTTCTAGGATAAGGTGATAAGGGTTTTAAATACACCCATACTATAGGTTTTTAACAATTTTATGTCTTAGAATTTACATTATCTTTTAATTTTATTTAAATCGTTCATTAATGAGGTAATCGCTGCATCTTCATGGTGTCATAAATAAATTAATTTATTTAATGTCTAAAAATTATGAAAAAATACTCTGATGTAGGAAATGTTTTTATCTTTCCAATGAATATTAGAAGTTAAAAATATGACTTGTATAACCTCATGTAAAAATTGTTTTAGTTAAACAATACATGTTTGTGACATTTTTTTAACATTAAATAAAAAGTTATTAATGTCATTTTCTTACCCAAGTGGCTCCATGGGGTCCCCAAGTTGACCCATGGATTTTATTGGTTGGCCATGACTCATCCAATAAGGTTGGGACATCTTTCAAGGTCATTTCATATTATTATAACATTATCTTTACCTTTAATTACACTAATTACCTTTAATCGCGATTAATAAAACATAAAAGTTACTATTCACCAAAAACTATTTTCATCCCATTTAACCATATTTTACATCCTAATGACAACCAAGTATGTCAGATTTGTGAAATTCAAATCACATAGGTGGTAAAATTTCATTTAAATGAAAAACATTAGTTTTTTAACTACCACTTAGTGGTTTCACTATTCATCGAAAATTGAAGTTTTTCAGAAATATACCAAAAAATTCACCCTAAGCTATATCTAATATTCCGAATTCAAAAATGATGTCTATTTTAAAAAATTAAAAACATATAATTTTCATTAATCAATTATATAATTAATTCTAGTTTTCAAAACAAATAGTGTGTTTTTAAGAAACAAAATATATCAAAATATTAACACTAGTTTAAGTCCAATTTCAATGTGAAATTAATTCCAATAAACACCATTGGATTAAATTTTAAAAAAATATTCTAATTTTACATTAAAACCATTTCAAAAGATAATATAATAATATAAATAAATTAGATTAAAAGGAGGTTTTGAATTAAAATACAGCATTTTACACTATTCATTAAAAAATGAACTTTATCGGAAAAATACCGAAAATTTATACAAAGTAAATTTTGATGTCCCGATTCGAAAAATAATTTTATTTTGTCAAATATAACATATAAAATTGTCAAAAAGTGTATTTAAAAGGGTTTCTCCATCAAAAGGAGGTTAATCGACCTTTTAATAAATATTAGAATATTTACGCTTAAAATTGGATTCATTTGCATTTTAAGAATCTAACATTTATTGAATAAATGTAAAAATATTTTACAAGCATATATAATCACTTTTTAGTTAGTTCTATTCATTCCCGTCATTACATCGGGTAGGATTTTACTACCATTTACAATAAAATTATTATGTTATTAGTGTGCATCGTAAGATTTCAAAGAAACTCGTTGTTGCGTATTGGGTACGCCATCGAACATAGCATCCCCTTCAAAGTAATATTAATATTCTATTCACAAATATTAATAAATATGAAAAAGTAATATTCTTTATTTACCTGGGGTGTTACAATTATGTCATACCAATATACAATCTCAAAT
This sequence comes from Viscum album, assembly GCA_963277665.1. Lineage (NCBI taxonomy): Eukaryota > Viridiplantae > Streptophyta > Magnoliopsida > Santalales > Viscaceae > Viscum > Viscum album. The sequence continues at coordinate 1,561,067,931 of OY728133.1, read as the reverse complement.
TTCTATAAGATTATCTAATGGTATCCTTTGAAAGAAGACGTAACTATCATAAACTAATATTTCAAATTTAGTTATTCTAATTATTCATATAATTATATTATATAAATTATAAAATAACATATCATTTGACATAAATGTGATAAGAATTTTTTATGATCATGTTATGACCAAATTTTATCACTTTTCTGTCATATGAAAAGGGAATCTCTTATATGGGCTTCTATAAAGATTACCCTCGCCACAGAGCAGTGTATTATTTATTATCATCACCACTTTACAAGGAAGTTTAAAAATATATTTATAATGAATATATATAATATTTATGAAATAATAATTAATCTAGATTTATAAAAAAAATATAAACATTTACACCTTCAAATTCATTGGAAAATGATTACATCGCTCGTGAATGAGTATGGACTACTCCCTCCACGAATTGTTATGATCCTTTTTTTACTCAAAAATTTTTAATAATGGAAATCAAGATATATTTAATGAATACAAATAATATTTATTTTATAATATTTATTCTAGAATGATTTAGTATTATTTATCTTTATTTTTTTCAACCTGTTGAAAAGTGAAATCGACATTTAGGTGTACATACAACCTATTATATTCAAGAATGGTGAAATTAATTTTTTCACTCGCTATTTTTTTAATATATTGTATATATATAAATTGATTATATTTTATAATTAAATAATTTATAAAATCCTAGAGTTTTGGATCCATTATAAATGTAAAAGAACAAAAACTATTGAATTGAAGCATACATGAAAGATGAAGCAATTACTACTAAAATAATGATTTTACTAAAAACAATTGTTGATAAATGTGTGATACAATATTTTAAGCATATAATATTGGGTATTATATACATGATTATGATATGTAATATATGTTAAATTAGTAAAAAAAATTATAGGGGGTTTGAAAACATATGATGAAATTCTTTCCTAAGGTAAGGGATTTCTTCTCAATTTCCACTTGTGTGGAAAACATTTGGTATTATGCACCAATATACTTTTATTTGGTGTATATACTACAGTTTTAGAGTATTTAAAATGAATTTCCATCTATTCATGATGATTAATGATTGAATTCTTGTTACTCTATCAAGTTTTATAATTAAAATAAATGATAACATCGTTTCTATTTTTCATCTGGTGCATTTTTTTCCAGGTCAGTAATTTTAAAAATAATTCTACAGATGACCTTTTTATTATTGAAATGAGTTATTTGGATCACTTAATTTTTTATTAAATTTATATATAGTTTAAGTAGAATAATTCTAATTTTTTTCTGAAAGGTTCATTATAAGTTTTAATTACAAAAAAGTCAAAATGTCTTTATAAAAACTTATACATTATTACAAACCTCTTATCCAGAAAAACCATTTACACACTCTAGATTCATTAACATTATTTGTAAAACATAAAAAACTATTTTGAGACTTTTTTCCTATAAATTCAGTTTTGTCATCCAAAAAAATGTTTTTATTTTAAAACATGATTATTTGATGAAATAAATATCTTCCTTTAACTTTGGATTAATTTTGTGAATGTGGACTATCTTGTTAAATAGTCACATTTATGAGATCATTGGGACATTAGATTATTTTAAATATCCATATTATTTATATCATGTGTATGATTATTTACTAAACCATATAACATTTTTAATAGTGGTGTTTTACATTGAATGTAACAAAATTACCTAAGGAATTGCAGATAATTTGTTTTCGTTATGTGATACGAACATTTTTTAATAATCCATAATGTTCATTAGTAAAATTTATCATCCCATATATAGGGAATTATTTGTACATGACATGATGAGTGGAGGATAGGATTATATATTCCCATGATTAATCAATATGTATCTTGAGACAAATCAATAAGTTAGAACTAAAATTTTTTTTATGTATGCCTACCCATTATTTAAAATTTCATTTTTAAATTTCTAATTTTAGATATATAATGATGTATAAAATTATTTCATGAAATATTAATCATTAAATTTTTGTAAATTGAATTATTATCATCCATTAGATTACTACATTGATATCATATGTGAATGCATTTTGTTGTCAACATATTTTTAAAATGAATTTTTTTTTATTTTTTTCCTTTATATAAGGACTATTGCTTATTCACCCATGATTGGTTTAGTTATACACAACCATTATTGAGAATTTTTATAGACCTATTGTTTGAATTTCATTCCCTGTGATATGAAAATTATATATTTAAATGTAGAAGAATAATTTCTATGACTATGTTTTAAATTTTATTTCCAACGTAAAATGGGAAGATGAATGTATCTATTTATTCAGTAATACTTGTCAATTAATCCCATTTGGATAATATTTCTTAGATGTTATTCTATTATAATAAAGAAGATAAGAAATCCTGGTTACTGGATATGGGGTTATTATAGTTTGAATTGATATTTTTTTAGTAGAAATCATATGAACTAGATTTTAAAAAATATATATTAGGGATCATTACCCAATATGATGCATTATGACACCAATGAGATCCATCACACACATACTAATACTGATAAGTTTTTGGATGCTGGACTTCATTAGACATATCATCTCTCGTCTAATGATTTTATGAAAAGGATAAATACCTTGATGATATTTTAGATATGCTTTCAATGGATGTATTCTACCAAATTATCATCTAATTGTTTTTGAATGATTCAAAAGATGAAAGTATATTTATGGTAGAGTGGTTTCAGTGGTTTATATTTTTTAGTTTGTTTAATGATTAAAAATGAGGATTCGTTAATTTTTATTCAAATTGTACATTTCTTCAGAATGAGTATGTCATATAATTAATATGGATAAATGTAATGAGATATATACTGTCTTCCATATGTTTCTATCTTAATTAAGAAATTCAGAATTTCATGTATAAAAGACTAAATAAAGTCTAGAAATATTAAGGAAGGATGATGTATTGAGAATATTATAGGGTATTTTAGATGAATAAATAAGAGTTAATGGTGTCATAATATAGAGATGAAATTTAGCAGAAATTAATGTTTAGGAAAATTTGGTTAAGCCAGAAAACATTTCAAATTCCCACCAAAACAACTTTTTGAAAACCTATAAATAGAAAGAAGTTAAATTTATATTCAATTGACCAAGGTACTATTAACATGTGAATAGAGAAGAAAAATATATAAATGTTTTATAAGAAATTATAATTTTTAATATTGAGCTTTCTTATGGATGTAAACTGGACATAAGATATGTATGAAAGAATAGTGTCCAGAGTTACAAGATTGAACCAAGCCATTTGACTGACCAGTACATTTAAATAAGAAGTGTTTTAGAATTGTTTCAATGATATAATTTATTTTCTTTTTTCTAGACTAAGTAATAAAAATTGGAAATTGCTTTGATTCATTAGAATGTGTTTTCATTAAAAATATATTGACATTTTTATTCTACCTGCTACTAGGTCAGATGGTGTAGATGTTTTTTTGAAGGTTATATGAATGAAATTTTATTAATTAGAATAATGACATATTTTGAAATAACTAGTGATGGTTTCCTTATATGTTATAAAAAATATATATTACATTATTCGAGCTAGTTAACTACAAGAACATTTGTATTAAAAGTAGTTCTATAAAAATTTATTTTTATATCTTAGTTGATGTATCACCCAAAAAGGATTATTCTATTATGTATATTTTGGTAATAGATTTTTTCCAAACCATGTAAAATAAATTTTAACTCTTTTTGATTAGTGATAATTGTATATATATTTGTTCATGTGGATATGTCATTGTTTTATTTTCATAAAATTGATAAATCATTAATAGGAGGTGAAGGATCTTTCAAATAATGGACATTTAGGAAGAAAAAAGGATCCAATGATTCACCACATCCCCATATTAGTGATACATTGATGAGGTCTTCACACCAACAAAAGTAATAAATATAGGTTGGTAAGTGCATAAACCCAATGAAATGGGTGGAATACTCTAAAAATGTACACTCCAAGTACTATATGATCAGTAAATATTCGACCCTCAGAAAATGAAACATTTATGTATATAAATTACCAAAAATTATTTTTTTGAAATAATCCTAGGAAATATACTCAGGAAACAATACTTGAATACTAGTGTCCCGCTATCTCATTATCAGTCCATCAAACATATAAGTGGAAATATATATAATAGTGTCCTTAAAAGATGTTATGAAGTTGAACATCATTTCAATCTAATCAAAAATCCAAAATTTATTTGTTCCCTTTATCACCATAGTATATCTGTTGTTTCTTATTAAAAAATTACAATCCATAATCTGCCATTCATCCCATGGGTCCAAAACCTATCTCTCCTAGAGTTTGAGTAGTTCTAATTACAACTTCCTCTAATTTACTGTCCATTAGAGTACGTTCCTACAAAACTTTCCTACTATATTTTACACCCTTATTAAAAAGAGATAACGTATGACTCATTGAATAATAAAACAAAGATAAAAACTAATTAGTTTGAGAGAAATTACTTATTCATGGTCCAATATAGAATATGTATATTTATTACTTTAAAAAGTAAAAAATTAAATAAGTAATGGATATTATGAAAAAAGTAAAAAACTTAAAATATAGTAGTTATATTTAGAATAACCCCAAACCTAGTTTATTTAAATAACCAAAAACACAAAGTCTGAAGCTTTGAAAAAATTCCCAAACCACTCATAGTAACTCAATTTCAGGCACAAAATTGAGATGTCCAGGAACCATTTTATAGTTACTACATAAATATTGATATCTTATCTCCTATCTATTAAAGGACCTAAACGAAATATAGGCTATTTCATAAAATTATATGTTGGATAACCCATTTGATACCATAATCTATTTAAGCATCATGGCACAACCTAAAATGTCACCCTAATAAGAATACCGCATGGTAGAGAGAAATGTGAAAAATTTAAAATCAAGAGGGATTTACCTAATAGAAAAATAAGATTATCCAAAATCCAAACTACTATGTCACTATTCATCCCCACCAAACATTCCCACTAAAAATGCAATGAAAAACAAGATATGATGACAAACTAAATGGTATCATTCCCATTACCTGAGTCTTTAAAAAATATCTACAAATGAACAACTAAAAATGTAGGGTTTGTGAACATATCAATGTCAGATTTTATGAAATAAAATATACCATGTATACTACCATGAAAAAGATAACTCTATAATTGAAAAAAATACTAATTTATAAATCCTTTTCAATGAGAATAATTTTTTTGTACATATATTGTCTTTTTAAATCCTTTCATATTTACAAAACTAAGATATATATAGGTACAATAATGAAAGACTAAATCTATAAACATTTCCAACCAATTATAATATATATGATACAAATTTTAGAAACCAACTTTGAAACAATCATGTGAAAAAAGGACAAATGTAAAAGATAAATATTTATAATCTATCCTATGAGAATAAATATCATATATTCTAGGGGAATCCATTATTTATACATCATGTGAATCCAAATGATATTTAATATGAACATAATTAATCAATATCAAGTATCAAGTGGAATTACCAAAACAAAAGTGAAATGTCTATTTCCTGATACACCCATGGTTCTCAATGTTCTATGATTTCTAAAAAAACATTTGAATACTATTCTTACCATTTAAAAAAATTCACTTTGAATCATTATCACTTCCAGGTTTGAAAACCCATTTTACTATAATATGAAACTTTAATGGATTTCATTAAACTTGTTGTGTTAATATATATTATTTTAATGAAAATATCATTTCAAAACATATACTCTCAGATGAAAATATAATTTGATATCAAATCAGTACTTTTCATAAGATTATAAAAAATGCATATACAAAAAAATAATTAAATTAATGAATAATAAAATTTGACAAAAGACAAAAACCATCTAAATGGAGTTAAACAACCATGATTTAATCCATATAATGTATTTTCCTATATCCTTCACAGATTAGAAGCATGATCTCATTTGGATAATTATGATGTAGTTTCGAAAAACTACTAATAGTTACGTTAGGTTGTTGGAGAAGGAGACAGGTGGCTTGTTCAAGAATAAACATATAAATATTAAAAGGAAATGAAATTATCATGTTTTTTAGTTTTTGATAAATTAATTATAATTTACTGGAATAATTTACCACCCATGTAAGTGGTGTGAATTTTTTGATGATTTTCATTAATTTGATAGTGGTAGTGGCATAAACACTAAATAAATAAGGGTAAATAGGGATTACTAGAATGTAATGTGATAAAATTTATGCATGTGGTTTGATATATTTTTTAATCTAGGAATAATTATATTCACATATATAATTCTTTCAAACAACTATTTCATAGATGGATCCTAACTAAATCTAACAGAATTAATTTTATCTATCTAGCATAGAGATTAATTTCCAAGCAATTGTAGTGTATGGGAAGGTGATGTTCACATAAAAACTTATACATCATCAAAGGGAAAAGTTGAATATGAGGATGATGATAAATAAATCCACTCAATGGAAAATAATCATGATATCATTTTTACATTTCAATCTATTATGCCTCTATTTCATATCATATGTGTTATTATATTACCATTTTAGACATTCACAATGCACAAATTATTGGTGTATATGATTATTTAAATCCTTTTAATCATTTTAATTATTTATTTATTCCTTATTTACTAAAATTATCTATTCCTTGTAGTTATGCAGTCAATCCAACCTTCAATTTGTTTGAAGATAATTAATCATAACAAGGTAGATTTTAATTATTTTCCCACAATAATTAATTGAAATATTTAGATAATGGTTCAAAGAATAATTAACATTGATAATTAACTTAAACTTTCCCTTCTTGAATGATCTTTGATAACATCATTTTATAATTATATATTGAAAAAGTACATACCAATGATTGAATTTGATATAAATAAGCAGTGATAATTATCTATGGATATTATTAACAATTTTTATGATATGATTAATAGTTTTCACGAACCATTTCTTTTGAAAATAACATATTCAATTTCAATTTCAATTATATTTCCCAAATTTTTTTCCAAGATCTTACAATTAACATAGTCTAATTCTATCACTATTAATAAGTCATTTAATATCACACATAGATCACTTATTTCAATCCAAACTAATCCCTATTATTGAATATCATTACTGAAATAAATACCTTGGTGTAAATCAACCCATTAAATTTTGTACAACCATGGTCACCACTATTCTAGTGTGTAGTAGGACATATAAATTATATTTATATGATGTTCAGTAACACTCATAAAAGAGAACTCAAACCAAAAAAATATTCTTGTGAAGCACAACTTTTCCTTCTATCACAAAGTATGTAATATCCCTATTCTTTTTCTGGGATACCTATAATATTTGAAAAAGGAAAATATTCTCATATACCACTTTTAAATTCACCATCATATAAACCACTTTACAATATCCCAGACCAAAGGGACTTTTTACCTAACACATGGCTTCATATACACCAAAGGATATAATGTAAAAAAATAGTATTCCAAGGTGCCCTTATTAGGATACTATATAATTTTATTAGGGTAAAAATAGTATAAAAATAAAAACAATAACTAAAAATCATCCATCAAAAAAATTATATTCCACATATTTAAAAAAACATATCCATGCTCTTTCAAATTTATATGCATCTCTATAAGCATACATCCCAATAGATTAATTATTGGGTTTATCTCATATACAATGATGCATGAAAGACAAATTTAAGGAGGCCATATTATTGTCCTCGAGCCTCATCACATCATAGTTTCATTTTTCCCACCATGTTCCTCCATCCTGATTATGGAACAATGGGCCTCATCTCTACCTCATCCTAAAAAAATGATGTTTTCTCAAGTACTAATTCTCTATGGCCTCCTAATTAGAGTTTATGAAACACTAAAAAAGCCACAAACCTTAGTTTATATATCATAACTTTGAATATAATAAATAAAAAAATTATATTCTATGGGTAAAAAATAAATAACATATTTGAACTAAAATAAGTACTATACAATATCAGTTTCTAAGGTGAAACCCTTATTAAAAATTACCTACATTATCCAGTTACAAAGTGTCTCTAGGAATGTCACATAATCATTAGGAATATAAAGTCATACCTATCTTCTATATGGAAACTTATATCCTTCAATTATGAATAGAAGGGAATAATCACTCCCTAAATAGAATCATAAATTCTACCATTGTGAGTCATATCATCATACCCAAACCCTCCCTAAAGGCATATATCATATCATTAAGAAACTAGATAGGGTTTCTACCCCAACCTAGAGGCATATATCATATCATAAATAATCGAATAGAATACTCACTCTCCTCATAGAAACATATATCCTATAGTCTAGAAACATAAAAGTATACCACTCCCCAAATACAATAATATATCATATCTGTTGGAAACATAGATTAATTATAAATCCAATCCTAGATACATCTATCATATCATTATAAAACATAATGGAATATTCACTACCTAGATAGAATCATATCATATCCTTCAAAAACACAAGGTCATGCAAACCCCTTTATTGGAAAAATATCTCATTTCATTATGTATAGGGAGAATATTTTCTCATTTCTTGAAACATTTATCATATATAACAGGTTTATACATTCTAAAAAGGATCTTCTACCACATACCATACACTAGAGGAAAAATCCACCTTGTTATTTCCATCAATTTTTATGATCACAATGGATGATCTCTTTCCTAAACATGATACATAGTCCATATGTTATCCACTAACTCACCAATCCTCATCGTTAAAGCCACATTATGCTATAAACACACAATTCTATTTTCACTACCCTCATGTGGATAATCATAACACTATAGAACCCACCATGTCCTCTATGATACATCATAGTTCAGGACCCCTATATAGGATGCTCCATCTTATTTCTAACTCTATGACCCAAACTCATCACTTAGAGGGTAATAACATCCATAAAATATTTCATGATCACATCATGGAATATTTAAACTATTATGAAATAAAATACTATAATCCCATTAGAGTGAGTGACAAAATTCTTTCTCCCTACCAAGATAAACTAGGTTTATATTCTCATATAAAAATATCATTTTGTTCTACTCAGGGTATACCCGAGGAATTAATCAAATAATAGTGTAAAATGATCACTCTCCCCATATACTAGAAAACTAAATTGAATGATATTGGGAATATTTAAGTTTAAAATGGACTATTTCTAGGATTAATATTCTAATCAATAACTATCTCAAATGAAGAAGTGACTAAGAGGATGTATAATATGGACCAATATGTTCATTCCTTTAATTTATACAAATTCGGTGTTCATATATCTCATGGAACACATTAATAATTACCCTACATCTATCATTAATCAAGCCCTCATGTTTGTGTTCTAGATCCATTATTTCATTGATAATTTGGACATATATTGGAAACTTATGAAAAAAAAATATTTTTATTTAATGTAACTCTACCATCACCGTAAAGAATACATATCACACAATATATAAGGTGAGGCATACACTATATGGGTATTTTCAGGGACCACATACCACACACATTCAGTTAGTACCCTCAGCTACCTCTACTCAAACATGGTTGAGCATTAAAAAACTCTATAGATCTAATCTCAACCCATTACTCCTAAACATGATCTATATAAAATTATTTAATTTAATCACAATTAAAAAAATTCAAAAAAAATCATCAATTGCTTCCCACTCACAAGAAATTATGAAAATAAATACTAATGTCCAGTAACATTTTCCTTTTAAATCACTTAATAAAATCCCTAAAAAATTTATCTCAATTAATATCCAAGTAAATATAATTTCATAAAAATCATAACTAAATAATATAGTGACAAACCTCTAATATAATTTTGATTAATTATATTCATTCATTCTATCTAGAAATCCTTAATCTAAAAAATGTAAAATATCTATTATTTTGACTTGATTCAATTATTTCTTATTAGGACCATTTCCAATCCTTATCCTAAGATAAATCTAACTGAAATGTGATGAAACTGGTAAAAAAATATGAAACTGGTGTGAAAAATTAAGATATTATAATCTAAATGTCGATAAAAAGAATATAAATCCTCATGTATAAATTTATGGGATGGAGAATTAATAAACGAATAAGTTGAAATAGACCTCCTAATATGGTTTCTTGAAAAAAAACCCCAAGAAGGATGTCCTGAAATTTAAAGGTCTTCCCCTATTAAAAAATATAAAGGATCTTAACCCTAGTTTGACCATATTTAGTGAAGGAACAACCAATACTAGGTAGAATTATAAACAACAATGATTATATAAATCATGGTCTCGTCCCAATAAGCCAGAAAATGATTTTCAAAGGTAATGTTTTGGACTACCAAGTATCCACTGTCAGTACACAAACTCTATGGTTTGTATTGTGAGGTTCCATCACTTGGAGAAGCCAATTACCTTGTGTGTGGTATCCTATATCACTTTAGTTGGTTGCCTACATAATAAATTTTCTTCCTAAGTTCATAGACACTAACTAGTTCATGATCTGGGGTTGTTCCTAATAGACCTCACATGTGCCTTCTCATACCTCTGAAGCTACATACTTTCATTTTATTTTTTTGTGTAGATATGAGGAAATATGGTTACTATATATTGAAGTATAAAATAATTTGAATATAATACAAATATTGTCCATTGAAAATAATAATTTTAAGAGTTTTTTACTTAAATAAAATAGAATCATTAATAAAAAATGTAATGTGAAAGCACAAAATAATACAGATTCAACAGGCACCCATTGAGATGACCACATATAAAAAAATAATACAGGTTTAAAATGTACAATAAGCTCAAATACATCTGTAAAACTAATCTTGAACCAATATAAAATTGCATACTATCTATCCCATTTTATCATGTAACCCTAGGACTCTTCCCAATAAAAAACTATAATTTATAAGGTCTTCATAGATCACTATGTGCCATGACCACCTGAAATGGGAGTGAGTACAACTTAATATGGAACCACAAATTCAATCCCTTTTATAACTTTTAAATATTGAGTAAAATTTTTATATACACTGTATAAATAAATATAATAAATTTTAAAGTTTAAATAATATCCACTATCGGCCCTAGGTTCTACCATTGATATCAGAATAGACCCAAACATAATTTAGGAAAATTTTGGGGTGTCTTAGTATACATCATATAACTATTACAAATCAATATCATCCCTATAAAAAGTAGGAAATCCAATGATACATAATGATGTGGGGAAACATCCTTGACCGGCCTTAGAACTAGTGCACCCTCTATAAAACCCAATGAATCATAGATCTTAGGACAGTTGAATCTAATACATGGAATCCAAATATATGGTATATCATCTCAACATTGACATTGATATTTAAGGAATCCCAAATGTTGGTAGCCACAACATCAATCCATGGTATCAAAAACCGCGGTACATCATCAAAACTCCGAAAATGATTTCCATGGAAACAAAAATCATGGTATCACATCTATAATTCCATGGAATTCCAAATGATAGTACAGTATATTCACTCCAAGGATCAACTCCAAGGCATCGTAATCATGGTATCTCATATCCAAATCTATGGTTTCCAAAACTATGGTACCTCAATGGATGTACCAACCACCATATAGATCTATGGACTAAGATCCATGCATAAAAAAGCATTGAAAAAATGGCTCAATAGTATAATATTAATAGAATCTCTTATGTTTCCCATGTATTTCAAATACCTGAAAGTTGGAAGTTCTTCCTACAAAAAAAACAATATCAATTTAATCATGAAGGGTTAACCATCTATCTAAAACCATCTTACAAACTGAGTTCCACCTCTCTTGGACACGACATCCCATCCGCAGTTAAATCATTAGATAAATTCATTGATTTGTGTTCTATGGTTATACATAACACAATCACAAACATTTTCATTTACACATAATATCTATAGTAAAACTATTACGAGGGAAGCCATCATTTCCAAATAGGTATCATCAATCATAGAAACCCTTCATGGTTTCTAACATCTAATAATTTCTTCTTAGGTTAGCACCCTTAAAAAAATATAATAGCACACATTGAAATTAGTAATGTAACATCAAGATAAGATATCATAATAATTTTCCCAAGAGAGATAACATCAACCCCATACCTTAACCAAGAAACCCTATGTTAGTCAAAAAACTCAACCCATCCATAAATATCCTTATGGAAATAATTATTTCAGTGGGTGAGGAACACTCACCGCATTCTCATATTAATTATCTGAATAATATATGGCATCTCAAGGTGTTAACACGGAATATAAGAGCCAATCATTCTCAATTCATCACTATATTTTATGAGGCATACAATGAAACTTCACTATCATAATTCATATTTTTTAATTTTTTTATATCCCACCCTTCCTTCTATGTTCTTCTCAATGTAAAATTTTTTAATCATGGTCTTGGAAATTAGAGAAAAAGAAAAAAATCCATTTCCCATGAACCCTCATGGAATTGACACATTGATGATATCATTAAAGAATTTCATATTAAGGTAATCGTCTTGTTAATAAAGGTAACTCGACATAGTGGAGAGACCACATATCGCATTTCACTAAAATAATGAATGATACCACATGGGATGTTTAATATAGAACACACAAAAAAAATATGTTCCATTATTAATGTGTAACCCTACAACACTACCCAAGATCATCCAAGTCTATCAAAGTAAAATGAGCCACTACCCTCACTATGAGACCCTATGATATGCCTATACATCCAAAATAATTAATTATGATAAAATAAAAATTAATTTAACAATTCCAAACAATTATAAAAATTAATCTATTTTACATAATTATTGTAAAAGATCACTGGTTGACCTCAACACCCAAAAACTAACAAAAAATATCACCAACACCCTATGGTATACCTTCAATCTCCTTTTAGGAAAACCTCATACAATATAATAATAACAACACAGCAAATATTTTAATTTTATATATAATTATGAAATAAAACCATAGTGAAAGATAAATCAACTCGAAAGACATGTAGTGTCATAAAGAAATAATATCATGTATTCTAAACGAGGTGAGAAAAGGCACCCAAATATAGAGGATTCTTCCTACATATCATGGAATTTGAACCAAAAAAGGACCTGAAATGTCTAAAATTAGTAATTATGAAGGAAAAAATCATGGAAAAAAGCATATAAATAACCAGAAAAAGAACATATTTTTATAATAATAATATATCACAACCAAAAAAGTAAATATAGGAGATGGGGAGTTTCATCCATGAACCCCATTCCGCACACACCAAATAATCCATAAAAAATATAGGATGATCCCCTTTAAAAAAAGAATTAAGTCTCATTCCCTAAATGAACAAATTATTTCTTACATAAAACTCCATGGAAGTTTCACATAAAAAATTTTCAAAAATTTATTCCATTAATACCTACATAATCATATAAATGGTCTATAGTTGGTTCCTCCTGAAGTCTAGACTCTTTGGAACCACTCTTGTTCTGTTTTGAACACTCTGGATATCCACCCAACCTTAAATCTTATCCAATAACACCCATTATTGTTATTAATTTTCATATAACCTCAATGTGTTTCTTGTATCCCCAAAATGAATCCCCCACAAAGTAAAAAAAAATTAAAATTCATTTTAAAATCTATAACAGATATGGACATGAGGTACTACAAACTCCACCCACAAAACATATCATCTAGAAAAAGTATCATAAAATATTTACTTAATAATCCTATCAAACTACAACCACCAATACAATATCAATCAACTATATTATACATTAGTATAAAAAACATGATCCCATTGTGCAACTCCAAACACAATGCAGACTATCCATCATAATTTGGGCCAAAACTCACAACTATTCCATAAAAATAGAGATGGTTCATACAACTTCCCCTATAACCCAGGATACCATAGTTTCATGAATAAATTAATCCCAAATATTATGGTTTTCCATACCATAATCCTCAACCAATCCTATCTAATTACGTCCAATGATGATCTCTACCAATGGAATGGCATACCAAAACCTATCTTTATTGTTCAAAGGTCATTATTAGTGTAGTTACCATTTAAACACACAAATTTTTTATTAAAACGACATTTAAAAGTTAGTAAACCTAACATCATGGATTGTGAACTAGATTGGAAGATTCTAAATCGAACATGCATATGGTCGGTAAATGTTAAATATTTCAAAAATGATCCAAAATCTTCTCAAAATACAATAAACATTCTAAATATGATGTATCTGAAAAATAGTATTAACATCCCTTGCATTTCATAGAAATTTAATTCCAAAAGAATCCTTCATTATTTATCATCACATGAATCACGTGAAAAAACTTTTTTACTAATGAATATTCTGATGTAACATGTTCACCACAAGAACCAAATCATGAATCATTGGTTCACACACTGGACCCAATCATAAATCACTTTATCACATCATTAACCAAAAGAAAAATTATTATTCACCTCATGTGTGACCATCTTATCACAATGGAATAATCCTAATCTTAATTCCAGATCACTAAATCATCCAATTAACATATCTGAATCTAAAATCATGTTTTTAAAAGAAGAAAATATAATTCAGATTCATTATCCCACTATCTATAACTATCTTCCCAAACCGTCAAATAAGTATTTTCATTACACATATAACTACTCTCTCATGTGTTTTGTGTCTCCACAACTCATTATCCCTTATTCTCCCTTTATAATGACTACATGTGAAAATTTTATATTTAATTATGAATAAACAAGATCATAAACCAATTCCCATTCATAATTTATGGAATCTTAACTACAAATAGTAATTTACATTTTTGTTTATAATAAGGGTCGTTCCCTCAAACGGCCAATGGTATATTACCCACCATAAGGATTATCTTGCACAACTCCATGATTCAAACCTAAATATATTCCATTATAATACATGTGTATCCCATAAATATCGAAAACCAACTAATTTATAAAATGAAACTACACCTTCCTTACATTAACTGTTATAACACACACAAAGTTTGAAACTATAGCACACTAAAAATTCTAAAATAGTATATTTTAATTTGATAGTGTGTTCGAAACACAACATTAAATGAAGATTGAAATATTACCTCTTAAAAAATTATAGTATATATAATATTTTAAATACATTTAGTATATCTTATATCTTTCAATGCATGAAATACTGAGTTAGCTTTTATCACGCGAAACAATGAAATTCTTCAATGACTTTTTTTTAAATGAAAAAAGGAGTTTTACCGAACAAAAATATATTATTATGAAAAATATTTTTTAATATAATAATATGTAACCATGATTTTAAATAATAGTTTTTGAATAGTGTTATGTAACTTATCATAATATACATAAAATCGATTTATAGGTTACCAATTAATTGGAAATGAATATAAAAACCAATTTAATATAAATGATTTTTATTTTGTCTAACAATTTTTTTATCCAAATATATTAAATGAATTATTATTACTAATTGATATTAATTAAATATATATATTATATATTTAATTAAATATTTTTTATACTCATCGAGTAGATTTTCTAGGTATAAGACAAGTATGAATCTAGTTTTACACTTGAAATTTGTTTTTTAAAAATAATTATTATCAACTTTTAATTGCGTGATTATTTTAAAACTAGTTTTTGGAAATTTTATATTTTAAAATAAAATTTATTTTTTAAATAAGAGCATAAAAATTATCATAGGGTAAATTTTTTGTATTTTTGTGTGAAGTTTTATTTTATTAATTAATAGTGAAAATAAAAAAATTACCTGAAAATTGCCTTTTCATTTAATTTATTTATCTAGTTAAATTAAATTTCAATTTGGTTTTAAATATGAATTTAATTATACATAAATTAATCTAATTTAGGTCATTTGAATCTGTTTCACAATGAAATATGATAAAAAAATATTTCAAACCATTGAATATTTTTACATTAGAAACCCCATTATTGTCTAGTCTATGATATTAATTTTAATATAAATTATTAAACTTCAATGATTGGAATTTAGAAAAATGGATTAAATATTTAGAATCAGATCAATTTCCAATTTCTAATAATTTCATCTTACTTTTTTCCAAAATATATTAGTTAGAGTGATTAAAATTAACTACAACGATTAAGAGAAAACATAGATTATCAGGGTACTAAACCATAAATGTATGGTTCAAAAAAGACATATAAACATGAAAAAATCCATTAGAGGGAAATATTTCGACCATATCCACCTTTTTCTCATATTTAGTTCTTTATTGGTTCCAATGAAAATTAAAAAAAAGTTGGTGGAATTACCTCTTTCATAAAATCACAAGATTTCCACTCCTAATCCACTATAAAATAGTACTCAACCTGCCCACTTATCCACACATATAAAGCCATTTTTCTCAACAAAACTCTAGAAAAAAATCTTCCAACATCTCTTACCTCATACTATAAGAGTATCATTGGTCATAATGAAACCCAATCTAGTGTTTTGGTATAAACCAAAAGGAGTTACATGAATATGTGGAAACTCTATTTAATAGTCACTTTTTCTACATTTACTTCTATACCCATTAAATTATTTTCATATAATTTATATAAAATATTATAAATATGTTGAATATAAAAATATTTTATTATTATAATTTTTTGAACTACACAATCAAACACATCCATATAATGGGATACACAATCATTATTTTTGTGTACGGTGGACTACCACCTCACAAACCGACATCATTTATTCTTCCATTTACCATCATTCAGGGATTGATATAATGATGGATTTGTAGTTTATATATGATATTTATTTTAATATTTTTAATTTATTTATGCTTTTTTAATTTTTATACAACACATACCTTTATGCTATTCATTTTCTGCGAATTTGATAACATTATTTTTGGATGTGTGGACCACTACCACTTCAAAGAATTGTGATTCGTTCACGGTGTTCATAGAATTTGTTAAGGATGGTATTAAAAATATATGTGATATATAAGAAATAAATAGGGTACTATAATATATATATTCAAATTTATATTAATTTTTTGAATACAACAATGAAATGGAAGTAGCATTCATGTGTACATACATCATATCGTCTCCAAAAATGGTACGTTTGATTTTTTATCTCCAAATGTAATGGATTTTTATAAATACATATATAATACATATATAAAATATTTAAATCATGTTATAAAGTATGGAGATGATGAAATCATGATTAACTTCAGAGGAACAAAAATATTAAATTAAAACATATTCAAAAACCCGGAAATTAACACCTGAAATAGTGGAAATATTGAATCGTTGTTAACAAAAGGTTAATAATATATTATAATAAGATAATAAGAGATATTTTAAATATTATTATCATTCGAGTATAATTTATTAACATTATTAAAACTATTGTACATGATGTAAATGTATTTTCACACAAAATGTTATGCAATGTAAGGGATTTCGTCTCAATTTAAGTTCTATTGAGACTTATTTATTATTGTAAATGAAGTCAGTTTAATGTGGTGCATATTAATACCCTTGATCATTTATTATGAAGATTCACACATTATTTATGTTATTTTTAGTTTCACTTGGATCTATCTCATCAAAGGAGTTCTGACTTGAACATTATAATGTGGTAAAAGTTATCCTTGTAATATCACATTATTTTGCAACTCTAAACTGTATTTCGAAAATATATCTTCCTTGGAAAAAAAATTTCATTTCATTTTTAATATCCATATTCTCATTAATTTTATATCATTATTTCCTAAACTATATACCATTTTTTCATATATTTTTCACTTTGACAATTATTTTAAATGTTGATAAATAAGCATCCATTACTTAATATGAATATTTTAGACTAAGGAATGTTCTTTATTAATTAAAATGATTATTTTATTTTAGAGGAATTATTTGGGAATTAATTAAACGGGTTTGGGACCAGTTAATGAAAACCCATCGAGGCTTCGATAATCTAATGATATGAAATCCACTTGTGAAAAACCATTCAACTTAATTTCCAAAGAAAATAGATGGGTTTATTCCCAATGATTTAAACTGTGAGGAGAGTATATCATGAAGGAAAATATATCATGTTCTTGGAAAAAATTACTTCCAATAATTATGAATTGACATTATTGATTATTCAGTTCTTATTAACTATGATATTTTTTGACATTATCTATGGATTAATTTTTATTCTTAGATTGTTGATTTAATGGAGTGTTTGTTCTGTTATTTTTCAATACATATTAATTATTTGTTATCCCGTTATTTGAAATTTAATGTGGGATCTTTTATTTACCATTCCATGTTCTTTACACACATCCATCTCTATTTACTAATTATACTGATTATGTCTTCAGTTATTGCCTATCCATATAGACTCTTTTCATTGATTCATTATTGTTTCTACTATACTTAACAACTTTTGAGAATTTGAGCTGAAACTTGTTTTTTTTCATCTCTAGAAATCAATTAATTGTTCTAGGAATGATATTAAATGATTTATTAGTGTGAAAAAAGTTGTTATTAAAAAATTGTAATTATGATATTCATTTTTAATAAAAGAATCTCATATGCATCTTATTTACCAAGACAGATAAACTATTTGGTCTTTCATTATTTTATTTATTATAATCATTCCAATATAATGGTAGAAGATGGTGGATCCTGGCTAACTAGGGATGGGGCATTAGAACTGGTATTAGGGGAAGCTTAGTAAGAATAATTAAAATTTAATTTAGGAAAAACTACATTAGGGAACATAACTCTATGATAAAATTAGAGGATTAACATAGAATCACATATGTATTCCTTAACATAAAATTTAAGGATACCATATTAAGATTATGATATTATGGTTAATAAAATTTTGTATGTCTTAAAACAAAATTTTAAGGTTTTATATAATGGTATTCAACCAAGATTAAGGTCATTTTAGAAAAACATAAAGAAAATATAAGTTTTAGTGGAAAAATTTGTTTGAGTAATAATTCATTTATAGTTTATAGGTATTATATTAAATTTATTTGAGTACATTAGTGATATTATGATCATTATTGATAATGTAATAATAGTAAAATTATATTATTAGCTTTTGAAAAAAAATTGTTGAAAACCATAAATAGAAGGTTATTAAATTACAAAATTTAAAGCATGTCCATATTACTCATTTTAAAAATAATACTATTTTTTTTAGAAAATGGAAATCCTATATATTGTTGGGGAATGAAACAATGTCTAATTGAATATAAGGGTTTCATGCCTCCGAAGGTCCTATGCTATTTACTCGTTAAGGGGTAATTATTTTTTGTTAAAATTTTTTATTGATAAATATTAATAACGAACCATTAATGTTAATTTTTGGATATAGATACCAATTTCATAACCATAATGTTTTTCAAAACAGAATGAGAAAAATATAATTTCTTCTTTATGAGCTTTAGGATTTATAAAAATAATGGTTTATGGTATAATAAAAGGGATCATTCAAGGATATATATTTCATAGAGTAAAAGATGAATTAGAATTTGATCTAAGAACAACCAAAATATGAAATTATTCTTATTGAATTGAGACATAACAAGTATGTATATTTCTTAATATTCGTGGTCAATAAAACAATTCTTTAAAATTATGAAAAGTATCTTAAAACAAAAATGTTATCATAATACCTTCAGTTTTGTTGATAAAATTATTTTTAAGTCATCGTAGTTTTATTAATTTAAGGCCATCTATATTCCATTTATTTGCTACCAATGTGTGACCAATAAACACAATCACTCTGTAATTGTTTTTATATTTTACCACCACATCCATGTATTCTCTTTCCACTAATTTTTTTTCATATATAGAGACCGAATTATATTTTATTTTGTCTGACAATATTACTTATCATTCTCACTTATTAAGAGGATATTTTATTAAATATTTCTAAAATAAGGGTTTTTAAAAAAATAAATTTCAAAATATCAAACAATTGACTACAATGATGATGTTAAAATTGGGATGACATAATTTTTTTTATTGTGGTGGGAATTAACCCATTGAAAATTCTAAAAGTGTAAAAGTTATCTGATAGCATGTATGACATGAATCATCAAACATATAAAGGAATAAAACATCTTGACACATTACTGTACAATTCATAATTTTATTAGATGTAACATATTATAAATATTTTAATGAACACAGTATTGAATTAGCATTTGTCGCACACAAAAATGACTTTTTTTGATGATTTTCATTACATACAATACTGTGTTTAAAAAAATGATAATAAATTGATAAAAAATTAATTCTAAACATAATACTATATAATCTAGACATAAAATTGTCAGGGATGGATAGAATTAACTATCTTATGAAAATATATATATAATTAATTCATAGGTTTCCAATTGATTATAAATGAATGCATAACCCAATTAATTATAAAGGAAATGTTTTTATACATACAATGGTGTTTATCATAAAAAATTAAAATAATTACTATTAGTTGATTATATTACCGAAACATATATATTATATATTTATCCAAAAAAAATTTACATTCATCCAAAATATTTGATCGGAATAAGATAATAAAATTCCCACTATTATAAATAAAAGCTATAATTTTCCAAAAAGAGATTTTCCTCTTTTTAATGACAAGCCTATTTGAAAAATAAATTTTTGAAATATTAAAAATTTTATATTTCAAAATAAAATATATTTCAAAAATTCAATAATCAAGATTAAAATTTGATAAATTTTTTTTCTTTCTCTACAAACATTAATTTTTTAATGAATTGTAAAAAATACAAAGTTTAAATTTAAAAATGAATTTTCTTATAATTAATTTATATATGAAATTTTATTTTAATTTGTTTTTAGAGTATATTTAGTATAATTATAAATTAATTTAACCAATTTTATTCATTGGAATCAATCTCAAATTTAAATTTTATATTAAAAATGATCATGATTTTGAACATTTTATCGTTAAAAACCCACTTTGTCATCCCATCTATGAGATAAAATTTAAATTAATTTCTACCACATCATTAATTATAATTTTAAAAAATGTATTCCATGTTTTGAATCTTTATAACATATAATTTATAATATTTTCTTCTTTTTTTAGACCATAAAGTTTAGTGGAAGCGACTAAAATAAGTTACACTGATCTAGAGATAAATTATCTTAACAATGGATTAAGCATTAAACATAAGAACCAAAACATCCTATAAACTTTTATAAAAAATATTTTCCCAATATTTTAGATATTTCCCTCCATTTATTGAATTGGGTTCATTAATGATGACACTTACATTTTAAAAACGTGGTTGAAATTCCCTCTTTCAAAAATTTACAAGAATGTCACTCCCCCTCATCTATAAAAAGGAATGAACCCCTCATACTTATTCACACCTCTCAATCCTATTGTCTCACCAAAAAACATTCCAAATAAGATCCCAATATCTATCCATTAATCCAATAAGTCTCACATTGGTCATAAATAAAACCAAACAAGTCTTCTGGTACAAAACAAAAAGGAGTTACCTTAATAAGAGGTAACACTTTTCAACGATCACTATTTTTTAAATTTTCTTCTAAAACCCTTCAATTATTTTTATACAGTGTTTATATAATGACCTAATAATTTTCAATATACTTAGATATTGTTATTTTAATATTCCTAAATACACTTTCATGCACATCTTTCAAATTGAATACGCAATCATTGAGCTTTTGTATAGTGCACTACCACCTCACGAATTGATGTCGTTAATTCATTTATTTCCACTATTAAATATTGTCAATAATGATGGATTTATAGTTAATATATGATAAATATATATAATTTAAAATTTAATTACACTTTTATGATTTTTATATAACACATAACTTTATGTTTTCCATTTTTTAGTAATAATTTAACATCGTTAGTGGAATTACGGACTACCACCTCATTCATACAATGCGATTCGTTCAATTTGTACATGGAATTTATTATGAATTGTCTTAATGAACATAAGTGAAAAATATGACCTAAATATTACACTATAATTATAATATACACACATATATCTTTTATCTTTCATTCTTTTCAATACGAAATATAAATTGATGTAGTGTTCATGTGCATGTATTGCCTACAATCTCCATGAACAATGTATTTCATTTCCTTTATCCAAATATTATGGATTATTATAAATCAATATATAATAAATATATATATGATTTAATCATCCTTTAAATTCAGAAATTGGAGAAATATTTATATATATAAGAATAAAAAAACAAGGTAAAACATACTAAAAAACTAGGCAGTTAACACCATAGACAGTGAAAATAATGTATGAGTGTTAACCAAAAGAAAATAAGATATTATAAGATTATAATATATGATATTATAAATATTATTTTGGGTTTTTATAAGTTACCTACATTCTTAAACCTATTTTAGAGGAGGTTATAGTAAATTTACCCAAAAGGAAACACAAGGTAAAGGATTTGGTCTCAATTTTAATTCCATTGCACCTTATTTGTTATTATACACCAATTAACATTATTGTACGTTATGTAATAAAACATTGTCATTAAATATAATTATTCAATCATACATCATGGTATTTTTAGTTTCACATTGAACTATCTCATCCCAGAAGTTCTGACATGAATATTACTATGTGGAAAAAGTTATCCTTGAAAATTACTTTCTTTCATGATTGTAAACATTATCTTGATATAATCAATTACTTATGATTAATTTTATTGTACGTTACATTTTAAATATTAATATTCTCTTGAAATTGGTATAATTATTTACTAATCCATATCCCATTTTTACATATGATTTCACTTTGATAATTATTTTAAATGTTAATAAATCCATATATTTTAATGAATAATAATATTTGATGATAATGAAAGTTCTTCATTAATTAAATCGATTATTATATATATGTGGTATTCCTTAGATATTATCTATACAGGTTGGAAACTAGTTAATTAAATCCCCTAGATGTTTTAGTAGTCTCACGAGATGAAATTAGTTTGGGAAAAATGGTTCAAGTTTGTTTCCAAGAAGAATAGATGGGTTTCTACCATTATAATTAAACTATCTTGAGACTCGATCTTGATGATTAAGGTATCATGTCCCTAGAAAACCTGACATATAATAATGAATAAATGCCTTTATTGATAATTCAATTACTGTTATCCATGATATTTATTCCTTTTTAATATCAATGGTTACATATTCATTCTCAGTTTATTGATTTAATTGCATGTATGTTTAGTTATTTAACTTTTATATTAATTATACCTTATCCATTTCATTCAAATATAATGTGTATTCAGAAATTTACATTTTTGTGTCATTTATGAACATCATTCTAAGTTGATTAATTATATGGATTGTTTGTATAGCTGTTACCATTCCATATTGACTATTCTCATTAATTCATTATTTCTTCTATTATACTTAACCCTTACCAAGAGTTTTACATAAACCAAATTTTTTTCTTCCATAAGTGTTCATAAAGTATTTTAGAAATGATATACAAGGATATTATATCAGGTAATAAAGTTATTATTTATTGTTTTGGTAATTATTGTATTCATTTGTAATACAATACTCGTGTATGTGTTTGGTTTTACAAGACTATTAAAATCATTGTTCCTTTGGGACTTTATTCTTTGTAATCATTCCATTTTAATAGTAATATATACTAGATATGTGTTTATTGTGGTAGGGTTTTTATAGACATGTAATTGTTGGGTAGTATATTTTTTATGCCTCCTCTACTATAGAGGGGCATTTCAAATTTCATCAAAAACTAAAAAAACATAATCTCATTATTTTCTCATCTATATCGTAAATCCTTATCCAATATATGATTTATCACTAATCAATGACTCAACTAAGCCATGTGTAACTGATGAGTACAAAATCTACCTCACCCAAACCCAATTGGTGTATACTTTAGTACCACTTTACAACATAACCTAACTCATGATTAATGATTTATATCTCATCATGAATCGATTAACCTTACTCTGTGACATGTAGATACCCAATCCAAAATCCCCCTTTGGGATCCCTTTCAAAACCAGGCATATTACCTACCCTTATTCTATATCAAATTCACTCACTATCTGGTTGGATTTATAAAATCACTAGCATCTTTCCACACTCATATACTATTCCAATCAAAAAATGCATCCAAAATCAACAAAGTTGCATAGTGAACTAATACTAAAAATGAATAGAAACATTGATTATGATGACAAGAACTCAATGTTCTTTTCTCAAAAACAAATCTACTATATAATCATTCCAATTCCATATTTGGCTATATATCCAGTGCACTATCTATATGGAAAAGAACATAAAAATTCCTTCCACATTCACACATATCTATTTAATCACCATGCATATATCCCATAATCAGCAGCGACTCTCTTTAATAAATCTCCACATAAATCATATACCCAAAATTCTATCTCTTAGGGTACTCAGAATCCCAATACAAACCCTCTTACAGGTGACCCTCACATACCTATAATCATATGATCGATAATACCCCTAAAAATCATATGTTATGTTTAAGGCTCTAGGATTTCCCACCAATTGCATACAATAAATCTGGAATTGTTAGAACTCCTGGGAAAATATTCAAGGTACCTATGTCATTTCTCTAAGAAACTCACGTGAAAAAAGTATATACTCTGTGGTCTCAGATATCCATTTTTAGCAACAAAATCTAAATCACCACCCTTTTAAATAAATAACTATCACCAAAACACTTCATATGGAACTAATCCATTGAGAATAATAATATTCGACTAATCCTCAATGGGTCTCCACATAATAGAGTAACCCCCCTCCCCCCTCAAGGATGGAGTTATTATTTAAGAGAATATGTATGACAACGTATCCCTATAATGATCTATGCTGATTATCATATAGTAAGATGTTTTATATAACTTGAATGATACCAATAATCCATATAAGAAAACTGTGTATATTTTTTTGTTGAATATATAAATTGATGAGTCAATTGTTATTCCCTGAAACTGCATCATCATCACCCATTATGGGTATATCTCTAAAGAATTACATGCCTTTACTAACCCACCATGGCAATTACACCTTCATTTCATCATGGAACTATAATGTTGTCATCTAGAAGCCTCTCTCCATTAATTTACCTAACATTTCTTAAAAATAAATATATACTTGTATAGCTGTGTACATTTTCATTCAATTTTTTTACAGTAAATCACTATATATTTTTTCACCATAATAATAAAAAACTAAGACATAAAAGTCATGACATCAATAATTTAGGAATAATCATTTACTATGATTTCTACAAGTGAAATTTGATTAATTAGCACCAAACTCTTGGAAAAGGGACAATAAAATTAAAATCATTTAATTTACCTCTTACTAACACGAGAAGAGAGATAAAACCAAAAGCCCATAAATATGAAATTTAAATATCATCACCAAAGGGGAAAGTCAAATAATTATAAAATAAGAGGCAAAGAATATATGTTATATTCTATGGTAACAAATACATCCTAATGTAAAAGTTGTTCATGATGCACCAGTCTGATATCCATAAAAAATGTGAACGCCTTCTTATATCACCTATCCATCATTTCAATATATAGTAAGACTATACATGGAAACCAATACTCTATGATTTTATTCACATGTGAAATTTGATACCACTTTGTAAAATCCATCCCCTAGTTGGCAGAAATTAAGTATCTTTGAAATTGTGAAATGTGGAATTAGACCATAGGCCCACCTCCCCATATACCAGAGTTAGATAAAAATTGCTAGGGTCTAGGATAGTAGCAAGGGAAGAATATACCCCCATATAAGAGTGAAAAATTATGACTAGTGATGTATACATAGGGACCTAGGTTCCATGTTAATATGGGATGGTTGTGCGTGAAACTCATTAGGGAACCACTAATGTGGTTATATACATGGATATTAAATGTAGTGTATGTAGCTTCTAGGTGTAGTGGAAGCATGCAATGGGTCATTAAAAACCTTTATTTTTTAAAATATTGATGATCAATATGAGATTTAAATGATAGAAAATTCCATAATCAATGGAATTGAATCAATGAGAATGGCTAAGGGATAGAGCATTAGATACAATCACAGAATCATCACTTGTTATTTTTATTTAATTCAATTAATTAAATAATTAGATTGCATGAATTATTTATTCATTTTTGGATTTGAAAAAAAATATACATTAAACATTCACTAAATAGTAATAATAAATAGAATATTTCCTCTATGATGAACCACATTATTCTAAAAATATCAGAACCTTGTTAAGGGAATTTGTATGTGCAAGCACAACAGATCCAATCACATGGGTCGTTTTCCATTGATCGCCATGAGAATCACTTCCAAATCATTATCCATGATCTCTATGTACTCAAGAGTGGGAGACTGTGTAAGATCACTATGTATTCTTGGGGGGAATTCATGGAGAAGGTAACTCTCTAGATTTCTCTATGATTATCCAAAAAAAATTCACAACCAAACAAATTAATTGGCTATCATAGATAAATAATATAATTATGTTTAAATACTACTAGGGTTTAGAAATAGATATTTTCACCTTTTCATTTTAATATTTTTATAATCTATTATGGAACCCCATGAATAAAATAATTATAATATTATAATTTCCTAGACATGGACATATCATTAAAATTAAATTAAGTATTATTTACTCAAATAATATTCAATATATATATTATTTCTGACCAGACATAAAAACATGGTCCTTCATTCCTCCATAATATTTATCAGCTCATGAATAATTACAATTTATTTAATAAATAAATGTCATGAAATTGTTCCGCCATAAATAAATAAATATTATATTCACAAAATTTCAAATAAAATTTTATTAATATTCCTCACACATTATATTCTCTTGAATAAATGATGGTATAAAATATTTTATCAAGAAGACATGAATCATTATTAAACCATTTGCACCAAAAATATTAATTCGACAAGTAAAATAATAAATAATAATATATTATTCAATTAGTATTCTAGATTCTTATTTGGTGGCCTTCTATGGAACTTTCTTATTTGTATTAGGCAAAGCAGACTAAAGTCCATGTTTAGTATCTAGAAACACCACAGGGAACCCATAAAGAAATAATTTATCTCTATAATGAACAAATACCTTATATTGATGTTTACTCTTTAATATAGTCCTATTTTCATTATATATCTAATAATGAAGGATTCATGATGATGTTATCCACCTATGTTCTAGTGTTTGTTTCTCTAAATTTTCGGAAATAACGCTTTCATGTTGTACCCCATGGATAATTATTTAATTAGTTTGGATCATTTACATCCAGGGGCCTAAAATATAAATTTACGTTTAATAACATGAGTCACATTTCCTTTCTTGCATTATTCAGTATTGAAAAGTTACTAATGACACACCAAATGTATCCTACCTCATTTTGAACTTATGTCATTGTGGTTTTAATTAATACATTATAGTGTGAATCACCTAATGATCAATTATAATAATCTTAAATTTTATGAATCATTGCTCATTTCAACAAATAGGATCATCTAATGAAGCATATAAATGTTGATTTCAAAATGGCGGGTCTTTTTCTCATAAAATCTTACACATTATATTACTAAGGGAATACCCCCTAAGAAGGTGCCAAAATGTACTTTTAGTCTCCACCTTTGATATCATTTATCATTTTTTTCTGCTAAATTTTTTAATATGGATACATAAAATATATTTGAGAATAGTTTAATATAACTTTTGAGTTCTCATCATTGCATGGAAATGCCATGACCTTTTAGTGGGAAAAATACTCATTGAACATTATAACATAATATGTTACACAAAAGAAAAATCATGATGTGATTAGTTGATTATTAATATTAAAAAATATGAATACAAATTTTTATAAAGCACATAGATGTTGGTTCTGTGGAACAAAATACAGCAGTCTCTTAATTTCACTAGAGGAAACTACTAACAATATTTGTTCCTCTAGATTTTATTTCATACTCAGGATTATTTTGAGACATGCCTTTAATTTAGGCATCCTATATTATCTCTTATGTGGGTAATTTTTTTTACTACAACTCCACAAATTTGGTAAATATCACTCAATAGGTGATACTTTTAGAGAATATTTTTTCCTTTTGGTGTGACCTTTGATATTTTTCAAGTTCCACCTCTACAATATTATAAAAATGAATTTTGATAGGGTATTTAATGCTAGGTACCACATCATGGTCATTAAATAAGTTTCATATAAAAAAAGGATAGCTTTTCTACATTCTATTATAATATATACTCAGACTCTTCTATAGAATAAGTGAGAAATGGATATTTGAACTCTACTAGCTCAAGACTCAACCATTTCCAAAGAAAACATATCATTACTATGACATCAGCTCATTCTGGTCTATCTAGAATCTATCATCAGTACAACCCCTAATGACCAGATCCTCATCTCCTCTATACACATGGAAGATATCTTTATTTTCTATACGATACTTTTGGATATCCATAACATCAAACCAATTATGTTCTCTTCAATCATCTTGTTATTTGAGTACCATTTTTAATGCATAGTCAACATCATGTCTTGTACATAACATGACATACATGAATGTTCATGTCACTGAGGTGTATGGGATCATACTCATTATCTCCTTCTTCAATTATGTTTGATGATAAATTTTCATAGAAATATGTAAACCAAGTGGCACTATAACTAATACCCTCTTCGATTATTCCATAATTAATATATTTAGTATAAAATAAACATATGTAGATTTACATAGTCCATGTAGCCTATTAGACCTATCATGAATGACTTGGATCCAAACAATATAGTCTATATAATCTTTGTACTTTAGGGAGAAACATTTTTTTTTCTAATGCATAAAACAATATTAGACAGGTATGTCACTTACTATAGGAAATATTTTGTGAACATATACTTCTAGAATAATGAGTGAATTTCTACAAAAACTCATTCAAAAAAGTTATCTAATTCCTTCTTAATTTAAACAAATTATTTTATAACTTCATAAAATTTAATGTCTCATGACATATATGAGTTATTCAATACATAAATGGATCTATTTAAATTGAAAATATTTTAGGCATCACCTATAGTCAAAAAACCTTCAAGTTATATTATATAGAGAACTTTATAAATGATTCCAATAAAGAATGTAGTTTTGACATCCTGTTACAAAATCTCAAGGCCATGGTAAGCTATTATTGAAAGAATTAATACGATTGACTTAAATATGGAATCCTTATAAAAGGAATCATTGTTGTAAATACATTAATGTTGTTTAAACCCTTTATCCACAAACCATTTTTTATAGTTATTTACTTTACCTTTCTTGTACAGTTTTATCTAGAATGTCCATTTTCACTATACAGGATTTACAACAACCTTTTCGTTGACCAGAACCCAAACATGATTTAGATATATAGAGTTTATTTCATAATTCTAGGATTCTTCACTTCATTTATCTTTTGATATCTCTACTATATCTTTGTTGGATAGATGTTTATTGTATACAAAAAATAATGATTCACCACATTTAGTGACTAGAAAACCATATCAATGTTGTTCTCTTACCACTCTTGTAAAAATACATTGAAATTTTGTTCCAGGAACTAATTCTTTCATGAGGACATATGAAACTAGTTCTTGTAATAACTCTTATTTATATTGATCACCGAGTTCATCAATTTCAATCTTTCTCTAACTATACTTTTTTTGGATATTTTCCCTATCAATAATGATTTATTTTCAGGAAACATTCACATTATTTATTGAGGGTTTGTATATGATATTTTCCCTTTACTTCCTTAGGATACCCTAAAAATATACACAATTTCCCCTAAGGTGAATGTTTGTTGCCTAATAAGGCCTTAAAAATTCCAATTTACTACATACACTTGTATGTGATAAAAAAGTTACCTTCCACACAATAACTCAAAGGGTATTCAATTTTCAACATTATTTTGTAATTATTTTAATGTTTATTCCATGGTTTTAAAATTATATCCCCAAAAGGATAATGTAAGATCAACATGGCTCATTATCCCCATTATCATGTATGACAAGGTATAATTTCTCCTTTCATTAACATCTTTCCAATTTTGTGTGTAATGTGTAGTCAGTTGATATAAAATATCAAACTCCCATAGAATGCTGAAAAAATATTGGTAAAGATATTCACCATTTCAATCCAATGAAAGAATCTTTATTTTCATGCCAATTTTACTCTCAACTAAATAATTTCATTCCTTGAATATATCAATGTTTTGGGACTTATAACTTATCCAGTAGACATAACAATATATAATAATTTCATTAGTAAAAGATATGAAGTAAGAATACCTACCTTTATCTTAGACTAGAAATGTTCTACACAGACCAATGTGTTGTAATCCTAGAGGCTTTGTGTCGCTTTCATTATGTCTAATGAATGGGAAGTTTGGTCACTTATCCTTGTAAAAAATCATGAAATCTTTCTAGTGGTTTTATCTCGTATGAGTCTTACTAACCATCTTTGTAGATAATTTTAAAATGATTTTTTATTACAAGACTAAGGTGGTGATTCCATTGCTGGGTGTTATATGATTTGTTTTAAAATGACTCATAATATATTTCCAACACATGGTATTTACAATTTAATACATACATACTGTCATTTAAATGTTTTATACCAATAAATATGTTGTATTTATATGATAAATAAATTTTATTTCCAAACCTGAAAACAAACACTTCTTCTTCTATTCATGATACACAAATTATTGTTTTTGTATAATATGGTACATAATCACAATATTTTAAAACCAAAAACCATCATGATGGTAGTGAAATTTCATAGTCACTAATGGAAAGAGTAGTTATTATCATGAAATTTGAAACTCTTGAATACTCATATCCATTAGATTTTTTGGAATTTACTTTGTTAATTCATTTGGATACATACATGATCACCAAAAGTTGTATATAATACATAATGTGTACATATTAAAATATTATACTCAAAAATGAATTCACCTTTAGATTCCCCATGCTTATGGATGTAGTTCATCTTTCTATTCCACGGCTTCCCACTTTCAAAACATACATCCTCCTATCCCATACCCTACATCTAGATCATTCTCTTCTTAGAAGGATGGTGCACAGCAGTTTTAGACTTTTTATGTGTCCTAGTCTCCTTAACATTATTGCTTGTTACATTATTCAACAAATGTACCATAGGATTATCAAGACCTATGTCCTTATCCTCTTCATCAATCTGATTAAGATGTTCTGAAAGGCTATAATAATTATTTCTCATATTGTAATTATCAAAAAAACATTATAATGTCTTCAGAAGTCAAGAAATTATGAGATGTATAACGACCCATACTTTACATACATGGTTATTACTTCAAAATTGAAGCATACTTATTAAAACATATAAAAAACCATGAAAGGACCTTATAGGTATAGTGTCTTTAGAAACTGGGAAACATAAACAACTACTTCATAAATCATCTACGTTGTCTCCCATTTATTTCATCATATCTAGAGTCCCTTTTTGGCATATCCTAATTAATATCTTTCATCCTGGACTGGGGAAAAGAAAACATACCAAAGGGGTGAGCTCAGATGCTCAGTAAGGGTAAACAAAAGAAATATCAAACATATCATATTTATAAGAACATAACATTTTGAAAATATTATCCTGCAAAAGAGATCATAACATGGGATAAATCATAGAAGTGAAATGTAATTTCCAATAATAATAACTTAAAGCATGAAGCTTTTTTTCATACACACATAATCATATAAAATCATTTCTTAGTAGTCAAGACTCATTTCCAAGACTATCTTAGTGGACAAAGTCCTTTTCTGAACCTAGTTCACTCCTCGTTTCAGTCCTGTTTCACTAAACCGGTTTAACCTGTCGTTCCAGCCATGTCTATCTCATGAGATATAAATCCTCACCCAATGCATTTTAGGGAGATATAGGTCCCACCCATCTCATAATGATACCATTCTTATGTGTGTCACAAAATCATAAACCATACATCATAGCATAACCCATGTAATAAAAATGAAATTCTTAAACATCACGTCATCATAACATAATCCATAAAAGGATATCGTAAAAATAATTCCATCATAACATAATCAAATCAATGTAAAAATAGGGATATAAAAAACCCTATATTTTCTTAGATGGAAAATAATTTTGATAAAACACTTTAACTCCATTCTTGAAGAAAATATCCTTTCTACTTCAAAAAAATTTTCCTTTCTTAACATGTCATATAATTTTGAACTAAAATAAGTTTATTAAAAATAAACATGAAAACTTGTAAAGTAAGCTTCATGGAAATAATGTTCTAAAAATCCATTCATTCCCTATAAGTTAAAAAAACATTCTTCCCTTACTTTGGACGGAAAAGTCAAAAAGTACCTCGTACGAAAAACGACAAAAGATTCCTTTCATATCTTTTACTAAAAACTCACCGAAGGGTAAAATTGGATTTAAACAATTGTAGATGGATGGAAATAATATTACATATTGAGGAAACATGGATGTGGATGATAAATATTCCCAAGTAAATTCTGAAGTATAAACAATCTCGGATAAAAATGAGATTGTGAGATTTTCCCTTACCTTAGGTCTGATTTGCTTCGTAAGTGTCCAAAACTCCTGTATAATGATTTAAATAATGTCATTGACTTATTCCAAAATCATTATTATTTTTATTATATCATATATGGTCATATTCTTAGCTTCTTATTAGTAATATTTTATTACTACTTGTTATTTGGGTGTTTATTGCTTTATGTTCGTATGTGTGTTTTGTCGAATAAATTCTTATTCCTCTTTTTAGGTTATAGACACCTAATTTCCAGAATGGTATTAGTGTAATATATATCATATTTATTCATTCAATTCATTTATATAATCATTATTCAATTAAGATTATGTAGAACGAGTTGCATCACATCGTGGAGATGGTATTCCGCACGTACCCACGAGCGATGATATCATTCCCATGATTGTGGAATTTTATTGGAGTGTATGTATACTATTTCAGAATCAATATCACTTTAAAATAATCATATATAGTCATTATTTACACCATTATACCCATCCAAGTAAGGTGGTGGTGGAAAATAGATTACACCACGGCGTGGAGACGGTATTCCGTATGTACGCACGCGTGATGATTTCATTTTCCGTAGGATGGATAGATGGTGAAATAGGGTTGTTTCATACTTATAATAACATATCAGTATATTAGTGATACTGATGTTATTACTTTATAATGAAACAACTAAATAAGAATAAGTAGAAGAAGAAATAAAGTTGAAAGAATCAGTAACAGACATTACCTCTTCTTTGAAGCACCTCTTTGAGATCTCCTCTTAGGGCACTAAACTTGGTCTTTGAAGAAGACCAGGACCTCTAAGATGTTTATAGGGAAGTGGGGAGGTGAAATGGGCAGGTGTTTTCGGAGATTGAAGGCTCAAATTGGTGTGAGGCGGAGAGCGAGGAGGTTCCCTTTTATAAGGGAGGAAAGGGGCACCTTTGGAAATATAAGAAATATCAGTTTATATTAAATCCCAACCCCACATAAAAACTTCCAAAATGACTCATATCTGAATATTAGATGATATAGGGTTTTAATCTCATAAAACAATAAAATTTAGACATGTTATGAATTTATTTTAAACATTATCAACTTGATTTATCCTTATTTATCAATTTAATTTTATTTGTGGTAATAATATTCTAAATTTTAAATTACTATAAATAATTACATATGTGTTGTGAATTTTACATAATTTGACACTTTATAAAATTTTTGACCACATAAATTTTAATTTATAATTTTTAAATATTTTTTCGATTTTTAAACAATTTTATAATATGTTATTTTTATAAAATAACAATAGTGTCAATTTTGACACTATTCATTTATTTGAATTTAAATAACATGTATACAGAAGATATGTTCGAAATAAAGCTTTAATATATTCATAAAATGTCATATGTATCTATAAAATTAGTGGGACACATTAAATAGTTCATATAATAATTATTTTAATATTTTTAAAACCATTTATTTGATATTTTAATTAATAAAATAATTTAAACATCACTATTGTGTCATAATTAATGATAATTATTTAATCCCTAAAAATTCTAAATAAATTCATATGATGTAGATAATTATATTATATTTTTTTATACTATTCATGTTTGAAGTTTCATTAAGTTTATCACTAAATTAAAATTATTATACTTATAAGATTTAAGAAAGTGACATGTTGTCACTTTCTTTGGTTTTAATAATAATTAAATTATTTTCATGAAAAAAAGTCCATTAAATGAATCTAATTAAACCCTTAGGTGATATGGGTATACTTTTAGTCATCCAATAGGATTTTGGAAGGAGTTAGGGTAATTTTATAATCTTATATTTACCCTTAATTACCTGATTTACTTTTAACTATGGTAAATAAAATTTACCGTAGTTACTATTCATAATGCCAAAAAATAAAAAGTAGCCTATTAACATAATTTGGACCCACTGATTCCAAATATGGAATCCATTTTTCAAAATTCAAAACACATAAGTTGCAGTAATTAATCTAAAATTAATCTTGTTGTTAAGAAAACGGGTTTTAGAAGTTAAAACATTGCCAAAGATTGAAATGTATTTACTTGTGAATTCAAGGTGAAATTAATTCTAATGATATATATTATATTAAATGGTAAAAAATATATTCTATTTATACTTTAAAACCATTCAATATGATAATTTAACCATATAAATTATCTCAATGAAAAAATTTGTTTTTAATTAAAAATTAGGGTATTTCTACTATTCATCAAAATATGAAAGTTATCAGAAAAATATCAAAAATTTAACCAATGTAAATTTTTATATCCTGATTCCAAATAAGAATTTTATTTTTTCAAATTGAACTTATAAACATGTCAAAACTGTATTTAATGTGGGTGCGCCATCAAAAGGCGGCAAAACTGCATTTTTTGAAAAATACTTATTTTACCCGAAAAAATTATTTTGTTCTCTTACCATGTTCTAGAAAATATGTAAGATGAATAATAATGTTATAAAATTCAAAATTTAGTTAATAATATTCATAACAGCTAGTCCATAATAATATATCTTTGTTTAGTGAAACCCGGTATTGCGTATTACACACACTATCGAGGAAGGTCGTGATTGCATGTAATGCAAGACAAGTCACTATTGTGTGTTGTGAAAGATTCCTTTGGTGTTGCGTATAACATAAGACATAAAAAAATATTTCTCATAAAATCTCAGGGTGTTACATTATACCCCCCTTAAAATGAATTTCTCCCTCGAAATTCGTCACTTCATTACAAACAGATGAGGATACCTCTCCCTCATCATATCCTCAAGTTCTCTTGTAGCTTTTTAAAATTGTTGGTTCCTCCATAAAACTTTCACCAAATGAGTGGTCTTGTTCCGTAGGAATTTTTTTCTACGATCTAGAATCTCTATCGGTTGTTCTTCATAAGAAAGATCTTTCTCCAGCGGTACAACTTCTGAACTGA
Source organism: Viscum album (assembly GCA_963277665.1). Classification (NCBI taxonomy): domain Eukaryota; kingdom Viridiplantae; phylum Streptophyta; class Magnoliopsida; order Santalales; family Viscaceae; genus Viscum; species Viscum album. Next base: position 1,561,032,057 of record OY728133.1, on the reverse strand, counting down.
GTACATGTGAAGGATCTGGTATGTACTTTCTCAAGAGAGATACATGGAACACATCGTGAACTTGAGATAGATTCGGTGAAAGTGCCAATCAAAAAGCTACCTTCCCAACACGATCCAAAATTTCCAAAGGACCGATATATATAAGGCTCAACTTTCCCTTCTTTCCAAATCTCATGACCATCTTCCAGGGAGATATTCATAAGAACACATTATCACCCACTTCAAACTCTAGGTCTTTTCTTTGGTTGTCGGCATAACTTTTCTGTCGACTCTGAGCTGCTCTTATGTGTTGTTGAATAGATCTGACCTTTTCTGCCATCCCATCAACAAGATCATGTCCTAATAGATTTCTTTCCCCAACTTCATCCCAGCAAGTTGGAGTTCTGTATTTCTTTCCATATAGGGCTTCATAAGGAGCAATCTGAATACTAGAGTGAAAGCTATTATTATAAGAAAATTCCACCAAATATAGGTGTTGATCCCAACCACCTTTGAAATCCATAGAGCAAGCTCTCAACATGTCTTCTAGAGTTTGAATTGTCCTCTTAGACTAGCCGTCTATCTGAGGATGGTAAGCAGTGCTGAAACTCAACTCTGTATCTAGAGCATGCTGAAAAATTCACCAGAATTTCGAGGTAAAACTCGAATCCTGATCAGATATAATGGAAAGTGGTACTCCATGCAATATTACCACTTCCTTTACATATATCCTGGAAATATGATCAAGAGAAAAATCTTCTCTAATAGCAATGAAGTGTGCCGACTTCGTAAGACGCTCAACTATAACCCAGAGAGCATTATTGCCTTTGGATGTTTTAGGAAGTCCAGTGACAAAGTCCATAGTGATGTTTTCCCATTTCTATTCTAGGATGGGTAATGGTTGTAACATCCCCTTATACTTTTGTCTCTCAACTTTAACTTGCTAACAAACCAAGCATCAAGAGACATATTCAGCAACATCTCTTTTCATGTCATCCCACCAGAAGTACTCTTTCAGGTCCCTATACATCTTTGTACTTCCAGGATGAATAGAAAATCAAGAACTATGAGCCTCGTCCAGTAGCTCCTTCTTTAATTCTGGGATGGGAGGAACACAAACCCGATTCCTAAACCTTATTATCCCATCACAATCAAGGTTGAATTCAGGAACATTTCTCACCTTCTTTTGTAACTCTACATTTTTTTCTGTGCCTCTTTAATCTTCACGTGTATTGATGGTTGAACATTCATTTGAGAAAGATAATATTTTTTCCTTTCCATTATAATTCCATGATCCATCCTTTGTAAATCCATAAATATTGGATCTTTTTGTGATCCTCATCATGGATAAACTAGCATGGTCTTGTCAACTTAATGTGTCTGCTACCTTGTTTACTTTCCCAGGGTGGTAATTAATTGAGCAGTCGTAATCCTTAATTAGCTCCAACCATCTTCTTTGACACATATTCAGCTCCTTTTGTGTGAAAATATACTTTAAACTTTTATGATCAGTTTAAATATCAAACCTTTCACCATAAAGGTAATGCCTCCAAGTCTTTAATGCAAATATTACCGCAGCTAACTCCAAATCATGATTTGGGTAATTTTGCTCATGGATTTTCAATTTTCGTGAGGCATAAGCTCTCACCATATCATTTTGCATGAGAACACACCCCAGTCCCTTCATGGATGCATCACTGTAGATCACAAACCTTTCTCCACTGCAAGGTAGTGTGAGCACAAGTGCACTGGCTAACCTTATTTTTAGCTCTTTGAAATTGTCTTCACATTCCTCCGTCCAAACAAACGTAACTCCTTTTTGGGTCAACTTGGTGAGTGGGTTAGATAACCTTGAAAAATCTTTCACAAAACGTCAGTAATATTCATCCAAACCAAGAAAACTTCGGATCTCAGTTACTGTTGTTGGTCTCGACCATATTTAGATAACCTCTATTTTTGCTGGATCCACAAATATCCCCTCTTTTGAGATTATGTGACCCAAAAATGAAACTTTTTGAAGCCAAAATTCTCACTTGGTAAATTTGGCATAAAGCTTCTCCTTTCTTAGGGTCTTTAATACAATTCTCAAGTGATCTTCATGTTCTTACTTTCTCTTTGAATAGACAAGAATATCATCGATAAAGACTACCATAAACTGATCAAGATAGTCTCTAAAGACTCTATTAATCAGATCCATGAAGATAGCATGGGCATTAGTAAGACCAAATGGCATTACTATAAATTCATAGTGTCCATACCTTGTACAGAAAGTCGTCTTTGGTATATCCTCCCTTTTGACCCTTAATTGATGATACCCTGAATGAAGATCAATCTTGGAAAAGTATTGAGCTCCGTGTAGTTGGTCAAATAGGTCATCAATGTGTGGGAGAGGATATTTGTTCTTGATAGTGATCTTGTTAAGTTCTCGATAATCAATGTAGAGTCTCATTGATCCATCTTTCTTCTTAACAAACAGAATAGGTGCTCCACAAGGTGATGCACTAGGGCTTATGAATCCTTTATCAAGATTCTCTTGGAGTTGCTTAGTCAATTCCTGCAACTCAATTGGAGACATTCTATAAGGTGTCTTTGAAATAGGCAAAGCACCCGGTATGAGTTCTATTGAAAACTCAACTTCACGATTTGGTGGAAGACCTAGAAATTCATCCATAAAGGCATCATAAAATTCCCGTAAAATGGGTATATTATTAATCGTGAGTTTCTCTCCAACCATTTTAGATAAATAACCTTCATTTAGTGGAATCAAGACCCATAATATGGAAGAAATTTCCACTAAAAGGTTATGTTTATCCTTGCATCGATAGACGATCATAGATTGATCTGGAATATGAAATGTGACTTCCCTTATTTGGAAATTGACATGAGATCCATATAAAGAAATCCAATCCATGCTAAGAATTACATAAAATTCCACTATAGGAAGGATCACAAGATTTGCAGGAAGCACTTTCCCACAAACTTCAATCGGAGAAGAATTGTAAACTTTTGATGTGACTGTTCTGCCATTAGGATTTGTCATAGCCAAATCAACATCTAATTGTTGAGGTAATACGGCGATACCCTTAGAAAATTCTTCAGAAATAAAAGAGTGGGTGGATCCAGAATCAAATAAAACATTTTCTACTTTAGAGTGGATGGTAAGTGTACCTCTCACCACTTCGTTGTCGTACTCCACATCGCCGATAGTAATTGCATGTGAATTTCCTTTGTCTTCGGCCTTAAGAGTTTGCTGACGTCTATCATCATCATCAACCCTTAGATTTGGGCATTGATTGGCATAATGCCCCATCTCTTTTCACTTGAAACATTGAAGTGTAGTAGGTTCATTCTGTGTATCACTTCCTTTGTTTGCATCATTAGGCATCTTCTTCCCATTATTTCGACATTCAATTGCCCGATGACCTTCTTTTCCACACTTATAACATTTGCTTGTCCCCTTAAGACAATTTCCTCCATGTTTATTTCCACACTTTGAGCATAAGGGAAAACTCATCTTCTTTTCAGTGTGGTCTTTATATTTTCCTTTGAATTCCATTTTCCTCTTCTTATCAAACCCATGTGACTAATGGGTTACACCAATCTCCATCTCAACCTTGAGATCACATCAAAAAATTTCCTCGTAGCTATTGAAGTCCCTTATGGCTAACGCCCTTCGAAGACTTGGTTTTAAGCCACTAAAGAATAGATCGATCTTACTCTCAGGTTGGATAATAATTCCGGAAGCGTACCTTGCAAGTCATGTAAAATTTTCTTCGTAGGTACCAACAGATTCATCATCCATTTTCTTCAGTTCAAGAAACTCCTTCTCCATCTTTGTTAGAAGAATACGATGGAAATACTTTTTGAAAAATAAGTTCTTGAACTCGTCCCATTCCATGAACTCAATTTCATCCCTTTCCCTCGTATTCTTAATAAGATTCCACCGTTGATTAGCATCACCTTCCAAAAGATACACTGTTAAGACGACTTTATCATGTTCAGAACATTGAAGAACTAAAAATATCTTTTCAATGGTACTAATCTATTTTTCAGCCACTAATGGATCAGAAGACCCACTGAATAAAGGTGGACGCTGCCTCATGAAGCATTAAATAGAATTTTTCTCCTTCCATTGCTCGTTTAGAAGTCCTGCATGATTCATAGCTTGAGAAAGTTGTGTGAGCATGGCTACAAGATTTTGCATTCCAGCTCTCATAATGTTTAGTTGCTTAGGGGGGAAACCATTGCATTGCTCGTCGCATTCTGCATTAACACGGTTCCTTCGGGTTCCATCCATTGACTAAAACCAAGAAGAATAGTGTGAGCAACACTAATTATAATAGGAAAACCACATAATCAAGAATAAAATTTCACACTTAATCTCTTATCATAGGTTGTTCATGACCATTTCTAAAACACTAATATTGTGTTCTATGCTTAGACATATCCTTAGGTTTCTTACTAAGGATTTCACATCCTAGTTTCCAAAGGTTGACTATACCTTTCCTTTGATACCAACTATAACGACCCATACTTTACATACAAGGTTATTACTTAAAAATTGAAGCATACTTATTACAACATATAACAAAACAATGAAAGGACCGTATAGGTATAGTGTCTTTAGAAACTGGGAAACATAAACAACTGGTTCATAAATCATCTACGTTGTCTCCCATTTATTTCATCATATCTAGAGTCCCTTTTTGGCATATCCTACTTAATATCCTTATTTCTGACCTAGGGAAAAGGAAACATACAAAAGGGTGATCTCAAATGCTCAGTAAGGGTAAACAAAAGAAATATCAAACATATCATATTTATAATAACATAACATTTTGAAAATCTTATCCTGCAAAAGAGATCATAACATGGGATAAATCATAGAAGTGAAATGTAATTGCCAATAATCATAACTTAAAACATGAAGCTTTGTGGCATACACACATAATCATAGAAAATCATTTCTTAGTAGTCAAGACTCATTTCCAAGACTATCTTAGCGGACAAAGTCCTTTTCTAAACCGAGTTCACTCCTCGTTTCAGTCCGGTTTCACTGGACCAGTTTAACCTGTCGTTCCAGTCATGTCTATCTCATGAGATATAAATCTTTACCCAATGCATTGGAGGGAGATATAGGTCCCACCCATCTCATAATGATACCATTCTTATGTGTGCCACAAAATCATAAACCATACATCATAGCATAACCCATGTAATAAAAATGGGATTCTTAAACATCATGTCATCATAACATAATCCATAAAAAGATATCGTAAGAATAATTCCATCATAACATAATCAAATCAATGTAAAAATTGGGATATAAACATAACCCTATATTATCTTATATCGAAAATAATTTTGATAAAACACTTGAACTCCATTCTTGAGGAAAATATCCTTTCTAAATCAAAAATATTTTCCTTTCTTAACATGTCATATAATTTTGAACTAAAAGAAGTTGATTAAAAATAAACTTAAAAACTTGTAAAGGAAGCTTCATGGAAATAATTTTCTAAAAATCCATTCATTCCGTATAAGTTAAAAAAAACATTCTTCCCGTACTTTGGCCGGAAAAGTCAAAAAGTACCTCGTACGAAAAACGACAAAAGATTCCTTTCATATCTTTTTCTAAAAACTCACCAAAGGGTAAAATTAGATTTAAAAAAATGTAGGTGGATAGAAATAATATTACATATTGATTAAACATGGATGTGGATGATAAATATTTCCCAGTAAATTCTGAAGTATAAACAATCTCGGATAAAAATGAGATTGTGAGATTTTCCCTTACCTTAGGTCCGATTTGCTTCGTAAGTGTCCAAACCTCTTGTATAATTATTTAAATAATGTCATTGACTTATTCCAGAATCATACTTATTTTTATGATATCATATATGGTCATATTCTGAGCTTCTTATTAGTAATATTTCATTGCTACTTGTTATTCAGGTGTTTATTGCTTTATGTTCGTATGTGTGTTTTGTCGAATAAATTCTTATTCCTCTTTTTAGGTTATAGAAACCTCATTTCCAGAATGGTATTAGTGTAATATATATCATATTTATTCATTAAATTCATTTATATAATCATTATTCAATGAAGATCATGTAGAACGAGTCGCATCACATCGTGGAGACGGTATTCTGTACGTACGCACGAGCGATGATATCGTTCCCATGATTGTGGAATTGTATTGGAGTGTATGTATACTATTGAAGAATCAATATCACTTTATAATAATCATATATAGTCATTATTTACACCATTATACCCATCCAAGTAAGGTGGTGGTGGGAAAATAGATTACACCACGGCGTGGAGACGGTATTCTGTACGTACGCACGCGTGATGATTTCGTTTTCCTTAGGATGGATAGATGGTGAAATAGGGTTGTTTTATACTTGTAATAACATATCATTATATTATTGATACTGATTTATTACTTCATAATGAAACAATTAAAGAATAAGAAGTAGAAGAAGAAATAAAGGTGAAAGAATCGGTAACGGACATTACCTCTTCTTTGAAGCGCCTCTTTGAGACCTCTTCTTAGGGCACTAAAATTGGTCTTTGAAGAATACCAGGACCTCTAGGATGTTTCTAGGGAAGTGGGGAAGTGAAATGGGTAGGGGTTTGCCTAGCTTGAAGGCTCAAATTGGTGTGAGGAGGAGAGGGAGGAGGTTCCCTTTTATAAGGGAGGAAAGGGGAACCTTTGGAAATATAAGAAATATTAGTTTATATTAAATCCCAACCCCACTTAAAAACTTCAAAAATGACTCATATCAGAATATTAGATGGGATAGGGTTGTAATATCATCAACCAATAAAATTTAGACATTTTAGGAATTTATTTTAAACATTATCAACTTGATTTATCCTTATTTATCAATTTAATTTTATTTATGGTAATAATATTCAAAATTTTAAATTATTTTAAATAATTACATATGTGTTGTGAATTTTCCATAATTTGACACTTTATGACATTGTAGACAATATAAATTTTAAATTATAATTTTTAAACATTTTTGTGATTTTTAAACAATTTTATAATATGTTATTTTTATAAAATAACAATAGTATCAATTTTGACACTATTCATTTATTTGAATTTAAATAAAATATATACAGAAGATATGTTTGAAATAAAAGCTTTAATAGATTAATAAAATGTCATATTTATCTATAAACTTAGTGGAGAACATTAAATAGTTCATATAATATTTATTTTAATAATTTTAAAACTATTTATTTGATATTTTAATTAATAAAATAATTTCAACATCACTATTGTGTCATAATTAATGATAATTATTTAATCCCTAAAAATTATAAATAAATTTATATGATGTAGATAATAGTATTATATTTCTGGAGACTATTCATGTTCAAAGTTTCTTTAAGTTTATCACTAAATTCAAATTACTATACTTATAAGATTTAAGAAAGTGACATGTTGTCACTTTCTTTGGTTTTACTAATAATTAAATTATTTTCATGAAAAAAAGTCCATTAAATGAATCTAATCCGACCCTTATGTGATATGGGTCGACTTTTAGTCATCCAATAGGATTCTGGCAGGTTTTAGGGTAATTTTATAATCTTATATGAATCCTTAATTACCCGATTTACCTTTAACTAGGGTAAATAAAATTTACCGTAGTTACTATTCATAATGCCGAAAAATAAAAAAGTATAATATTAACATAATTTGGACCCACTTATTCCAAATATGGAATCCATTTTTCAAAATTCAAAACACATAAGTTGCAGTAATTAATTTAAAATTAATCTCGTTGTTAAGAAAATGGGTTTTAGAAGTTAAAACATTGCCAAAGATTGAAATGTTTTTACCTATGAATTCAATGTGAAATTAATGATAATGACATATATTATATTAAATGATAAAAATATATTCTATTTATACTTTAAAACCATTAAATATTATAATTTAACCATATAAATTATCTCAATTAAAAAAAATCAATAAAAAATTAGCGTATTTTTGCTATTCATCAAAATATGAAAGTTATCAGAAAAATATCAAAAAATTATCCAAAGTAAATTTTTATATCCTTATTCCAAATAATAATTTTATTTTGTCAAATTGAACTTATAAACGTGTCAAAAACAAGATTTAATGTGGGTACATCATCAAAAGGCGGCAAAACTGCATTTTTTGAAAAATACTTATTTTACCCGAAAAATTTATTTTGTTCTCTTACCATGTTCTAGAAAATGGGTAAAATGAATAATAATGTTATAAAATTAAAAATTTAGTTAATAATATTCATAAAATCTAGTCCATAATAATATATCGTTGTATAGTGAAACCCGGTATTGCGTACTACACACACTAACGAGGAAGGTCGTAATTGCGTGCAATGCAAGCCAAGTCAGTATTGTATGTTGTGAAAGATTCCTTTGGTGTTGCGTATAACATAAGAAATAAAAAAAATCTCATAAAATCTCAGGGTTTTACAAGATGTGTATGAAAAAAATCTATGAATTTAATCCCTAAGATATATAAGTGTTTAATTTAGAAAATAAGAATGGAAACATAAGGCCCAACTAGACTAGACTATCCAATATTAGTTGTAAACAAAGCATTGGAGATCTTATATCTCTATGGTCTCATAGTCTCTTAATAGAGATACAAATGGAGAGAAATCATGCTATATTCATCCATGTTCTCATGAGCTTCTAAAGATAATTTTCAATGATGGTAGTATTAAACAATAAAAATTGTATGGTCATTCAAATATTTCTCATTGAGAAAAAAATGTTCATTACTATCCTCATTTCTAGGGACATCAAGAATATCTTATTCCAGCACAAAAAATTTCCTTCCAAGGAGATAGATAATAAGTAAAATACATTTCCACTCTTGTAAATTTATGCCAGTGAGAAGGGTATCCTTCTAAAATATAGACCCCAATGATATGTTTGATTTCATTTATATTGATGTTTTCTCATGAATGATGACAATATATTTAGTATTTTATCAAATAAAATTTACACAAAACAATTAAATATTATATTTTTTATTCTCCTTCTATTTTAACAAAAATCGGTTACCTTGAACATTTTCATCAGGATATCATATTTATTGGAAGTTGTATAGGAAATAATAAATATTCCTCATTTCAATACAATAATATTTTTTTGTTAAGAAACATGATTGGTTTTAGGTAAGAATTCCAAATTCCAACTAAATTAACTCAAATTTTTTAATCTATTCAGTGTACTATCCAATACTAAAATCTATAAATTTTATTTCCTCAACCACATCCTCTCAGTTACTCCATGTCCTTCTTTAACAGTCAAACTTTTATGTGAACTAATTTTATTCAACCCGAAACATCTAGTCATAATTCCCAGATAATCGAAGGCACCCCAAAATTGTCTAGTCAATAACTTTGAACTATGGTTAAATTTTGACTGAAGTGATGGATCACTATAATGGCTTAATATTTTAAAGTCAGGGATTTTTTCATTTTGGTGTATATTTATAATTATTATTTTCATTAAAAAAAATTCAATATTAATTGGATATATTTTACTTGTTAACCATGTTTGAGATAATATTTATGCATTATCCATTTTATTTTATTTTTATCTTACATTCTTGTTAATTAATTAATTCATCTTATTATGGAAAAATATATAGAATGAAATAACCTAGAAAGATGATATAAAATAAATAATAAAGCATCATGATCAAGCGTGATTACAAATGGTTAGTTTATATAGAGGTTGATAAACTAACTGTTGACTTAGGGGAAAACTTCTTGAACCAATAAAATTACATGTTATTGATTTCCACCTATCCATGTATATATCTTTCTTGGGTTGGTTTAATATTTACTACAAACATGAACTGCCTCTACAATATTGGGAGATCCATCCATTACATTTTCATTTAATCAAACAGATATGAGGGAAATGTCTTTATATAATAGAAATTGTGGGATTGTTGGACCATACATAATAAGTGGATATGAGGCATGTACCCAACAATTTAATTTAATAATAATGTTAGTTAAACCTATCACATACAAATGTTTGGTCTATGCTTATGATCATCCACGTGCAAGAAATGAATTATATATTTAAAATAAAACTAGAATTCAATTCCTAATCATTCTTATTAGAGGTAAATCACACTCGAATCAATTAATTATCTCCCTTAATTAACAATGTTTTTATCTTAATTCTCATTTGAATTTCATTAAAACCATAATTAGTCATTATTTCAAAAAATTAAATATATTTATTTAAAATTGACTGTGTACATAAATGTACCTTGGAGTCAACCCATTGAATACCCATCCATATCTACCCAGAATGTATTATAATCATATAATATTTACTCTCGTTTCATATGGAATACATGAATCATCACATACTTTCATTACATGTAATATCTTCTTAATGATTACATAATTTGCATGATTTTTTTGTCACATGCTATTCTTCAATTCACATAGAGTAATAACTATAACATGACTCATAATAGATATGTTGAACTGATCATAATACTGAAATTAATTGAATAAAAATATATATTTTAAAACTCAGCACATGGCGTGTCCTATCAGTATAATGACCACACAAGATAACATGTCGATATGTTTTACATAGTATAATAAATTATTTTTTATTCTTCTTAAATATGTATAAGTATGCACTGTGTACATGAGGGATACAGGGAATTCACATATATCATCATATATCCCAGGCTCACGCCTAGGGCCTCATCATGTAAATAATGTCTTAGAATGTTTTCGGTACATGATGTGTACAAAGGGATACATGGAGTGTGGTCTCTGAGTTACACGGTCACTAGTCACATAGGTCGTTTAAGACAATACATGGTATTTATGTAAATTAATGGACTACACATCGTGTAAGTGGGATATACAGTATGTTATCCGGTAGATCATGTGGCAGGATAGCCTGATCAAGACAATGTGTAATAAATCTGATGAACCAGGTGTATTCAATTCACACTGTGATATTATTTATCAATTAATTCCCGGTGCACTGGATGCTAGTAAATGGAGTTTCACTGGTTATATGGTGTGTATTCTTATGTTATCTCATCAGAATCCTTTGTACTTACAGATATTATCTTCTATCTTATTTCACTCATAACTTTAATCATGTTGCTTAGATATATGATAAACTAAATAGGATAAATCATATCTGACAACGTGTTTTAAAGAATGACTAAAACTGAATTGAAAACTCTATCACAAATGCATAAATCAATCAATGATCATTAAATAATTATAATTAATAATGTGAACTATTTGATTGCACATAATGGTTACATGCATAGATGAATCATGCGATGTTTCATGCCTAACATTACTTTTTTTCATCATTAATGATATATCTAGGATTTAAATGGTGGTGAATTTCTTAATCAATAGAATTGAATCTATGAAAAGAGACAAGGTAAATAACACCAGAACCAAGAGTAGGATCTCCACATATTATTTATAATTTATCTAATTAATTATATAATTACCTTGAATGAATTATGTCTTCATTGAGGTATATGAAAATTGATCTACATTTCTCCATCATTGCATTGTAGAAATGTAAATAAGATTCCCACTAGTGGTGATCCATACATGTTCGAAAAATACATGAAAATTGTTGTAGGAATATCCAAGTTCTACTCTGCAAGATCCTATCACTTGTATCATTCTCTATTATTGATTTTTAAAAATTGATCCCAATGAATTATCCTTGATATCTCTAGATAGAATACTAGGAGGTGGAGGAAGCTCTATCTCTATTATTGGGAACATTATTACAGAAGGGAGATCCCTAGTGTTTAAAAGGATCCTCGAAATTTGTTGTGAACAAAAAACAATTGAACAGGATCTCATAGAAAAATAATATAATTGGGTTGAAATAACAAAATGGTATAAAAAAATATTTTCAAAATTTTCCTTTATTGTTTATTGATCCCTTACATAAACCCATGAATAAAATAATATTATTATTATTTAATTGACTTTATCCATTATTTCGAATCAAACTAAATAATATTTAAAATAATAAATTTCAATATTAATATTTTTTATCATAGGAAATAAGAACTCTGTCCACTATTGCTCTAAAATATTTATCCAGACTTGAAAAATAACTATTTATTAAAATAATAAATATCATTTCATTATTCTCCATAAAAAATAAATATTATATTCCCTAAATTGAAAATAAATTTGTACTAAATATTCCACTCACATTATATTCCCCCTAATAATCGATGAGATAATTTACATGATCATCCAAACATGAATAATATTTAATACATGTGTGGGAATATTATTTATTAATATTTTTAAATATTTATTAATACTATATTATTTAACAGTCATTTTGGATACACATTATGTGTGACCTTCTAGGCCTCTTATTTAGTGGAAATAGGTGATCATCCTAAAGTCTAATGGTTACATCTAGTAACACGCTAATGCACTAATAAGTAAATGATTTAGTGGCTAAATTACAAAATACCTCACAGAGACACATACTATGTAATATAATCCTGTTTACATGATATCATTAATCAAGAAGGTTGTATATTGGTTATATTAGCTTGTGTGCTTGGTATCTCATTCTTTGACCTTCTTGAAAGCGATTTTGACCATTATTAAAAGTTTCTATCGATTTATTTACTCTATATCATTTCCATAAAAGCTTCTAAGATATAAAAATTTCTTAATGACTATAAGGGAAAATCCTTCCACGCATTATTCATTAATGAAATAATACTGGTGATGCTCCCAACATATCCACCTTACCACGGACATATATTGTAATGGATTTTGTCAATACATCAAAGTATGAGACTCATAATACTCATTAGTAATAATTATAAAGTCTAAGGACCAATACATGTGTTTACAGGTAGGAATATCCAATGACACATATTCATGTTTATTTCCTTCTAGAGGGTCTCATTCTCATAATATCATACTCTAGATATCACAAAGGGAATACCCCATAATAAAAATGCTTCAAGGTCCTATGAGTCTACACCCCTAATAGCACCTATAATTTGTGTCCCTCAAATGATATATTCTAGATATATAACATATATTTAATTATAGTGTAATATCACCTCTGGGATCTCATCATAGTGTGGAATTACCATGATAATTTATTGAAAAAACTACAATAGGACACTATAACATTATATTTTATGAAAAAGAAAAATAACGATGTGATAATGAGTTTATTAATATTTAAAACTACAAATACATGTTATCATAAAATGCATATAATTTTTTTCAAGGGATCAAACTCTAACAATTTACGTAATATATAATCTCAAAATAAATAGTCGTAATAATAGTGCATGTGTAAATAATACCACTATCCAATCTTCAATACTTCCATTGTATGCGAGATTAGCTAAACATTACTTTGTCAAATAATAAGTTGTCTTTGAGCATTTTAGGGAACCATGATAATGAAATATCTTATATTCCCTAAGGATCATGTCCAAGGTGACCTGAACCATGATGGGAAGGATATATTTACAACACTAGAACTAGCGAATCCTCTAAAATCGAAGGATCAGATACCAGGCATTCCATATATTATAACTTATGGTACTAATAAATTGAGGTGGAAAAACAATTATATCATTTCAAATCCATGAATCAAATACAAGGTAGCCTAAATCGTAATACAACGAATTCCCATCCATGGTATCCAAAACTGTGGTACACCATCCCAAATATAGTGATAAAATCCAAGGTAGGCCAAATCATGGAATCCTTGCTCTGAATCCATAGTATCTTAGACCATTTTACATCATCTTGACTCCAAGGGTCAATTAAAATGTATCATATATTTTTTTATCTCAACATCAATTCCTAGAAAGAAAAAACTTTGGTATCTTGGTGGATTGTACCTCTCTTTATAAGGATTGAAGAACATAGTATTAGGAAACCATAACTATGGATAGTAATGTGGAACTATTTCATTATATGTTCTCATCGTGATTTTTAAGATATGATAATAATTTTCACTCAAAAAATGTTTATACATTGTTATGTTTTTTAATATGGTTGTTTTTGTGTCAACATGTATAAATTTAATCTTTTAATGGAAGCGTGATTTTTTTAGTTAAAATTATCAATTATTTTTTTTAATTACTTATATTTTTGAAACTTGATTTTTATTAGTTTTGGGGAGAAAATTAAAAACATTATTTTTATTTTCATAAACATAATTTTTATATTATAATTTGGTGTATTATTTTATAATTAATTCATGGGTTATATTTTTGTAAATAGGTTCTTAAATATTAATTATTAAATTTCAATTTCAATTTTTTTAAAATTTTTTGGATTTGGTTTTTTAATTTTGGATTACTAAACTATGGTATGGTGTCTGCTAATAATAATTTCCCTACTTCTATAAAGCATTCCACTATACACCCTTGTTACTATGACAGTGGTGTGATACTACCATCAGAAAAGATATCCATAATGTCATTCAAACATTCATTATAACATAAACCATATCATGATATTGTTTCTATGAGTTTTAATGGAGGAGAAGCCTATTGTACTACATTTATAAGGGCTCCTAACAACAATGAACCTCAAATCAATACATCCTACATATATTATCCACATATCACTTTTATGGGATCCTATTTCATTATACTATTCAAATCCTTTCATGGATATACTCAAATAAATAAACCATTCTTTTTTTATGTCTTCATCCTAGTGAAAAATCCTTTCCTATACCAAATTTAATCACATTGTTGCTGAGGTCGAACTGATTCCAAATGTAGATGTCTAGATGGAATATGTTAATTTAGTTTCATCATTAAACATACATCAAAAAACGAGAATCTAAACATTGGGAAAATCATTGAGCCCTTTATCTTATATGTGTCCCCATAATGAATAATATCTTAATATTCCCCATTAAATTAAATACATCAAAGGCTAAATAAGAAGGACATAAAATAATTTTATGAATCATATATTCCAATCCATATTAAAGAAAATTACAAGAGTTGGTATATCGTAGCTAAATCAATTTTAAAATATATATAATAGTTACATCATTCTTGGATGATTAGGAAGTGGTATATACAACTAAATACGATTCATATAGAGATGAAATGAATGTGGGATTGAAGAAGGGATTTCATTCATTTTTCTACTCTAATGATCAAATCAAATTAAATCCATTTTAAAATATTATATATGGTTATAGAATAATTCATGACCACTTAACTGATGGAGATTTCTACATATTTTTTGAATATCAGATGTCACCAATGATTATTGAAAATGAAATATTTAGTTTTTTTTCTAGTCAATCATATTGTATCATTGGATTCTACAAAAGTTGTTAGTGAAATTTGGTGATCACCGGTTATTTCTTTGTTTACAAGTATAGTTGCAGATATTTTGGTGTTATTTTATCTACTATAATCATTATACTATGTGGTAAATGATATATTTAAGTAATATGTTATATGTTTTTCAATAGGGATTTTTTTTCGTTGATGTATTGTATACTATATAAACATATTTTTGAGGGATTTTGATAGTGAAATCTATTTTGAGTTGGAAGAAAAATTGTGGTCATCTACGAATTACCAAGATTGTTTAGTTAATTGATTATTTGTTGCTATAAAATCAATTGATGAATATGGATGTCTATTATTAGTGATTTTTTATGAGATTCTACATTTTATGTTATAATAAAGAAATCAATTAATATCCCATTTTAACTGATTGAGTATAAGTAAATATCAATAATTATGATTATGGAAATTTCTCAATGAAGCAATGGGAATTGTTAGTGATGCTTCTGAATAGTGTATAGAGCATGGATTATTCCTTCTTTAATATTTCATATGGTCTATGTTATGTTACATTAGTCTATGAAATCAGTTTGAATTGTAAAATTACTATCACATGACAAAAATAAAAATATGTGATGAAATACACGGATAATGATTTCATTTGGACAACTAGGACTATGTGGTTGATAATTAGATATTGATATTAAAAATATTTTCTTGATTTCATGTTGGTGGATGGTATGATCATTAGTATCACATGATAGAAGAGTGGATAATATGATAATGATAGAAGGGGGATCTAGATATGGTTCATGTGGAAGAATTTGATTTGAAACAAAAGCCTCTCTTTATATTTATTAATAACTATTGATGTATTTTACAAACATTTGTATTAAACTATATTAATGGAGTAATATTTTTAGGTATTAAAATAATTAAATATCCCTCCTCTTTTCTGAAAAAATTTTCATTGTATATTTTTTTCGTTGAAAAATTTTCCATTTTTAATGAGCATCATTTTCACTACATTATAATATAATGGGTGATGATAGTGAATTCATAAAAATGGAACATCACCTAAATTACTAAAAAGAAAAAGGATTATGATTTCATTAAAATTTTCTAAAACATAAATTGCCTAAAATATTTATAGAATAATAAATTTTTGAGGAGTTCACTTATTTATTCTAATCACATAAAATAGATAGGTTAATCATTGTAAATTTATAGAAAGCACTGAAATAGTTTTGATATCATTTCACCAGGGAAGAAAACATCTTTTACCAACTCATGCGAGTTTGATTTACCTAATTTCATTATTTTCTAGTCTCCCTCTCTCTTGAGGTTATTTCGATTTCTTCCAAACCCATACTACACAATCACCATCAGTTCTATAACACCATTATTACCCAAGGTTGTTTGCCTTGTTTTTATTTTTAATCCCTATTTCATTCTCTATAGGTACGATACCCTACAAACCAATTCTTTATATTTATGTAAGATGAAAATAATTAATTATTCATGATTTAATAACAATATATTAAAATGAATTGAGTTAAATATTCCAACACAAAGAGAATTTCTTTTCATACCCTGAATAAAAAATAAATCATGATATTTAGATCATCTCACCTAAAACACGCTATCAATGTCATCAAAATAAGTCATTTTTCTGGCATATCATGTCCTATAAATTGAGTTTGACTACTCTCATGATTTTCCATTCATTTTTATATCCCTCACATTATCAAATTATAGTTTAAAGATCTATATAGACAATAATATTATTCTTTAACCATTTCCCATGTGCACTATCACTAGGGTAAATATATCATAGGGGTGACACCTAGGTTATAGAGACTCAGGTTTGGCCATGTAAGCCTTTGGAATATTCCTAGAAATAAATTTGGAGTCAGGAACTAAGAAGGTTCATGATTCTAAGGCCTAGTGTTCCCAAAAGTAATTTTATGAAAATATTAAATATATTTCTAATGCATGTGCATGGTTTTTTAGAAATAATTGAATATATAATAAACAGTTGATCAGATAAGAAATTTGAGAACATGGCTAGGTCTGGAATAGTAACGACACGACCCCAGAAGCCTAGAGTCGGTGCATTATTACATATCATTGGAATGATCACAAAATATCAAGTCTCGACAGACCGATCTGTTTAGTAGCCATGGAAGTACTAGATATATTCATAATGATTACATTACATCATAAAATGGAAAACTACGGCAACATTGTTTCCATAGACAACACTGAGATACCATAGACTATCCATGCAGGTCTGTCATAATATACTTCTTCGCATCCTGGGAAAAATAAAATATAGAAAGAGGTGAGATCATATGCTCAGTAAGGATAACAATATAGCGGAAACATTCATAAATAAGTATAAACATTTAAAGCAATGTATAAGACTAAAACAAAATCCTTTTAAACTTGAACTTCGGTATAATATAGAAATGATACAATCAAATAATGTCATTTACTTATTCACATGGATATTATACTAGTCAAATGATCACATGAAATATCAATATCCACTTATATAATGATGGAATCCATAATGCTAGACTTTCATAACCACATAGTCAAAGCCTTGTGCCAAGACTACAAATAATATTTTGTCAAGGCCTTGTTCCAAGACACTATTTTGTCTCATGAGACCTCCCAATGCATCTAGAAGCTATAGAAGGGTCTACCCATCACTTACTAAGTCCAATTCATTCCTCATATGAAATGTTTGAAACATAACATAAACATTTGTATTAAAATTAGCTTATGAAATTTAAATACTTTAACAACAAACCATGAATAGTATAAAAATAGCACGTCCACATTCAAATATAACTCATTCAATACAATATGGAAGATTTTAATGTAATAGATTAACCTCAATCGATAATAATGAAGGATACTAACATAGATGAAAATAATCATCAAAACTTTTTGAGAGAAATATCCCTATTTTTCTTGAAATCGTTTAAAAGTCAAACTATTGTTCAAGAAATCCAATTAAAAATAGATTTTTGTATCAAAGGGCCCCATACCAATTTTAATTATTTAAAAGGAATTTTAATTTTAAAAAATTAATGTCCATATAAATAAATCCTTAATACCATTTTTAAAACATGGACATTAATGAGAAAGATTTATAAGAATGAATTTTTAAAACATTTAAAATGATATTTTAGTTAAAGTTCCTAACCAAATGAGAGATACTTGAATAAAAATAATTGAGTTAATAAAAACTTTATAATATCTTGAAAATAAAGGCTTTCATGATATACTATGTCAAAGGACAGTATATACACCATATAAAAGTGAATTGGTATATAACAACAAAGAAGACTCAAAGGAATGTAAATTGAGATGAAATCCCTTATAAAGATAGTATCCTTAGGTAAAGGATAAATCAATGGAATAATTATGTGAAAAAAATATAAATACAATAAATATAATTGGATATTCAGTGTAAATCAATCAAAGTACATTCAAACTTATTCTTGTAAAAACTACACCAATGACTTGGATGTTTAACTCAATGAATGGAAACTGAGTTAAGATCAAGTTTATATCAATAACTTGAGAAATTATGAATGGAGAGATTATGTGTATCAAACTTATATCCACACAAAGGGGAGTGTAAATTAATACATAAATAATAAATTGTGATTCCACACATAATCATGGAGTAAAATTATCAATGAAGTATGCATAAATCCCACTGAGTGGAAATTGAAAATTGAAATTCCCTTACCGAATTGGTAACTTTTGAAACATACAAAACTTGAAAGAAAGATCATAAAATGATGTTTTAAATACCCATAAATTTATTTATATTACACCAAGAATTCAATCATGGAAAATACATATGCCACACATAAGGAAATATTGGCCAATATAGCATGAATCTCAAGGGAATACAAAGTGAGATGAAAAACCCTTACTTCATTGTAATCAATCGAGTCATATGAACAAAAGTTAATATCCACCAAATTAATCACAAAATATCATGAATATAAATAAAATCATGATAATATATATCAAATGGCAGTACACAATACACCACATCCAATAAATAAGTGGCGAACAATGGAAATCTCACAGAATTAAAAGTGAGATAAGAAACCCCTTACCTTGTACTTTTCCTTGGTCGAGGGTAGATTAACCTCTTCTATAATGGTGAAATAATTTTTATTAAAGTATAAAACAACAATATACATTAATATGATATCATATATTATCTTTCAATATTAATTTGTTAATAATATTTTAGTATTATCATCGTTTCGGGTGTTAACTGATTTTTTTTCCTTTATATGCCTTGTTACGTTAGAAATGATTGTTCTAGATAGCATGTATCTTATTCATATTAACAATGATATTAAGTCTTTAAACATTATTTTTAATAATATATTGAAAATAATTCTTGAATGGATACGATGGGGAATGAATCTCAATGCGTTCGTGGAGACGGTAATCCGTACGTACGCACGAGTGGAAATATCATTATTTTCATTTTAAAATAATATATAATTAGATGTTATATCATATATAAATAATCATTATAATTTTATATTTATTATTTACATCAATTATATATCATTATTATACCCATCCAAATAATAATGTATTGAATAACAATTAAACCATGACGTGGAGACGGTAAGTCACCCATACGCACGTATGGTGAAATGTCATTCAAAGGATGGATAGAATAATTAATATGGTTGTACCATATTTATAATAACTTCACAGTATATAGAAGATATGGGAGTTATTATTTTATAATGGAAACAACAAAGAAAGAGGAAGTGGAAGAAGAAAAGAACATGAAAGAGGTGACGAAATATTTACCTCTTTTTCGGGTTCTTCCTTTTGATTTGATCAAAAGGGCTCCTTAGGATGGATTTCTGACAAAAGGAAGGACTCTAGGATGAATATAGGACTATTGATAGGGTATTTGGGCCAGGTATGTCTGAGAAAAATGGCTTTGCAGTTGTGAATTAGAGAGAAGGGGAAGTTCCCTTTTATAAGAGGGGTGAGAGGCACCTTAGGAAAAGCTAGAAAAATGATTTTATAATAAAATCATTTTAGGTTTCTGATGGCTCAAAAATGAATTATTTAAAGGATATGGTGGGGATGGGTCTAAAACCACTCAACCAATAGGTTTTTGAAAAGTTTGGGTTACTATATTAACTGTATCTTTTAGAATTATCTATTAGTTAATTAGTTTGACATTTTCCATGTCTCTTTGTATTTTTATATTATATGGTTAATAAACATACTATAAACTTCCAAGTGAACCTAAAGATGTTCATTAATGACATATATAATATTATTTATGACCTTTGGACGAACCATATATTTTTAGGAAAAGAATATCGATTAATAATATAATATTTTTTTAAAAACTCTTTTATGTGAATTTTGACACTATTTTGGTATTTTGTTTTTTCTAAATTCATAACAGAATTATTACAGTGAAACCAATTCATATAACCAACCCTAACATGTCATATTAAAATATAAAATTATTTGAATTCATAAAATTTCTCAAATTAAATTTATTTGGATATTTATAATATCAATTATTTTAATATTCCATTAATTAGGTAATTAGCGCATAATCATTGTGTCATATATAAATTAAATTATATAAGGTCTAAAAAATATAAATAAAATATCATTATGTATATAATCTATTTATATTTCTAATTAATCTTTATAGTTGAATTTATATTATGTATAACCCTGTATTAAAAATGTTTTAGTTATTAAACATTGATTTTAACTCTTTTAACTCTTCTTTAAATAAAATAAGAATAAATGTCCTAATATAATCCAAGTAGACCTAAAGGATCATATTTTATTCCAAAGGTTTTTTTTGGTCTAATTACACTTATCCAATAGAATTAGGACATGTGTTAGGGTAATAATAACATCATTTTTACCCTTAATTTACTTATTTACTTTTAATCATGGTAAATAAAAGTAACAAGTTACTATCCACCAAAAATTATTTTCATCTTATTAAACCACATTTTACTTACTGATATAAACCGTGTCTCTCAGAATTTTGAAATTCAACTCACAGAAGTGGTAAAATTGCATTTTATGTAAATTTGCAAATGCTCCTAGGAGGTGGGTAAAAGTCGGTAAAAAGTTCAATAAAATTTTATACATCTAATTTTATTATAAAATAAAACTAGTGAATTACATTGAAATTATATAGGTATTATACATCTATTTTGACTTAAAATAAATTTGAACAAAATAAATAATTATTTAAATAAAAATTTGGTTTTAAACTATAACGCAGTGTTTTTCACTATTCATCAAAAAATGAATGTTTTTAGAAAAATACCAAAAATATAACCTAATCTAATTTTGATATTCCGATTTCAAAAATGAATTATATTTTACCAAATTCAACACATAGAAGTTTCATTAATTGATTTAAAATTAATTCCATTTGTCAAAACCGAAAAGCGGGTTTTTAAAAATTAAAAATTATCCAAAGATTGACATGTGTTTATGTCAAATTTAAATTTGAAGTTACTTATAATCACCTAATTTTTATTAAATGATAAAAATATTATCTAATTTTACTTCCAAAACATTAAAATACATAACTTAACACTATAAATTATTTCGATTAAAAAAGTTGTTTTCAATTAATATTTAGTATTTTTCAGTATTCATCTAAATATAAAAGTTATTAGAAAAGTTCCAAAAACTTATCCAAAAAAACATTTTATGTCTTGACTATAAGTAATAATTTAATTTCATTAAATTGAATATATAAAAGTGTCAAATATGGGTTTTAAAGATGTTTTTCCATTAAAATGTGGTAAAATTGCATTTTCTGAAAAATACTTCTTTTATCTGAAAAAATGAATTTGGTCTTATATTATGACTAAGAAACACATCATATGGATTCTAAAATTATATGGAGTATATAAACATAAAAATTCAGTTAATAATATTCATAACCGCTTTTGAATGGCTAGTTCGGTAAGTCGTGGTGTGCTCAAACTCGGTGTTGCGTGTAGCGCAAGCTAATGAATTACTTTAAAGAAGATATCTTAAAATGAAATCTTGGGGTGTTACATTCTTCCCCCTTTTGGAAATCACGCCCTAGAAATTTTAAAATTGGGCATAGGAACTTTATTGAAAGTCCCAAATCTGAAAAAGTGTCAATAAAACTATCTCTTTAAAAGAAAAAAAGATAAGTACAAAGGTCACCTAAGATAACCCACACTAGGATTCCATGTAGGAAAACATGGATATGGAAGATAAAATAATTGTCAAGTTCTGGTGGAGAGTGATAGAAAACATGATCAAGGGAAAGTTAAATGCCAAGAAAACTACAAACTTTTTGATGAGATAAAAGTTCATTAGTTACCTAGTAGAAAAAGTAAACAGATAATGTTTTTTTAAGTTCCATTTCATAAATATGAGGAATTTATTTATGGGATTGACTAAGAACATAAATACATATAAATACTTTTTTATTAGAGTTTCATCCTTTAATAAATTTCTACCACTAACTCATCTATTTTTTCAAACGATGAGTATTCAAGATGACTTGGTCACACCTGAAGCGCTAGAATCAACTTCTAGAGAATCACATAATCCAGAATGGATTAACTATATATATTTACCTTGTCTTTAGAGATTAACCAAAACCAAAATGGTTAGTATAAGATTAGATGATCCCCAAAAAGGATAATCCTTTAGAGAAAGAAATACTTATCTTAATTTCTAAAATTAAACCAACAATACCCAAAGTCTAATAAATACCATTCAATAAACAATTGTCCTTAAAATCCATCAGTATAATCCAAACTAAAATTGAAACCAAAAATATATAAAAAATTTATTGCATAGTCTTCCATGTTAAATTTTATTTCTGAATAACATCAGCTACTCTTAAAGTCACATACATAAATGTAATTAACCTAATCACATATTCTCTATGATAGGTTAATAATTTCCTTAAATAACCCAAATCGCTATAGATTCTCAATAAAATCATTGATAAAAATCCACCATTACTCCTCAAATGAAATCCCATAGTATTTTATTTTCCTTAGGCATATAGTATTCCCAATATAGCAAATGTCTTGAAGAATAACATTTATCACTTAATCCCCAAATCATTTTCCTATACTAAGGATATCCATTTGATAAGACATAAGATCCCAAATAAATTTATTATTGATCAATAAAATCATTTAACTAAAATTAATTAGTCACACTAACTAGGGACTTCACATTTTCCAGTGGTAGGCGATAAATCCCAATCGCATTATAGTTTTGGATTCGATTCCTACATCTTTGTCCGACGTGACAGGTTGTCACATAGTCTGCGTATTGTCCTTTTTCAAAAACTATATTTTATAATGTTCCCAAAATGATTCAAATTCTGCAAAATAACTACAACTTAATTTCACCACAAATGTTATCTCATCCCTCTCATTTCCATCAAAAAAATTAATAACATGTAATTTCATCAAATTAAAGGATCATATAAATCCAAATGGTTATTTATAACTGTATCAACAATAAAAAACACAATTCTTCCTAAAATAGCATTTTCACATAATAAACTGCAGGGTTACACATAAGAGGAAAGTCCTCCAAAGTAATCACATAAACAAAGAGCACTAATACTTTTAAACATTTAATAATCCATTTATTTCCACATAGGTTCTTCCTTGACCAAGGGGTTATCCAAAATAATAGGGAATTCACTCGAGTAATGCCCAGGTACCCTACATTTATGGAAAATTACTATAAATGGATTCTTAGGATCATTTTTATTTTCTTCCATAGTACTCTTCATTTTTTCTCAGCAATTATTTACATTATGTCCTTATTTCCTACACCTAAAGAATTTTTTTGTTCCATTGAGACACTTCCCTAGGTGTCTCCTTCCACATTTCCTACAATATAGAAATTAAGCTTTCTTTTCTCCATGGTCTCCACTGCTATAGATCTTATCATTCACCACCTTTCTCTTCTTTGTTGAGTCCGGGAGTTAGTTAATATATAAGTTGTTGATCATATTTTTGGAAAACTGATTTGGTATGAATACAATATATTTTACACTTATCAACATTAAATTTTTTTGCTCTTTTCCTCCGTCGTTCCCACCATATACATCATTTTCAATGTTACTATGACTTCCTTGGAATCCGGCCATTGACTAACATAAGAAAGCATAGTGTGAGTCATAAAATCATTTAAAGAATATCATAACACATTATTTTCAATCTAAAATACCATAGGATTAATGACGGTTATTTATTTTCATCTTATATTAAAATCCTTGAAATTGTTTTCTAAAGAAAATGTGAATTATCTTAAGCATATCCCTCAGGAGTGTCGAAACCCAGAGTGCAGCAAGGCCCATTGTCGTGCATCAATTCTCGTTCGAGTCTAGCTTAAAGTTGTGTTTTTGGGTTTTACCCCTAGTTAAATCTGTGCCACAGCCACCTCTACCTGCTCGTATCTAGACAGGGATGTATTTCTTGGAAAACTCACAAAATCTCTATAATACCAAAATTCTAGGAAGTTCTTCTATACTAATCCTCAAAATCTGTCTTAGGGATATGTGCTCTAATCAGAGTTTATCTAAATCTAGTTTCCAAGGTTTGTACTAAACATCCTCTAATACCAAATGTAACACCCCAACCATAGAAGCCCAGAGTCAGTGCATCATTACGTATCATTGACATGATCACAAAAGATCATGTCTCAAAAGACCGATTAGTTTAGTAGCATTTGAAGTACTAGATACATTCATAAGGTTTACATTACATCATAAAATGGAAAACTACAACAACAGTGTTTCTATAGACAACACTGAGATCCCATAGACTATCCCTACAGGTCATTCATAATATACTTTTTCACATATTGGGAAAAATAAAACATAGAAAGGTGTGAGTTTAGATGCTCAGTAAGGATAACAATATAGAGGAAACTTTCATAAATAAGGATTAACATTTAAGTCAATATATAAGACTAAAACAAAATCCTTTTAAACTTGATTTTTGGAATAATATAGCAAAGATAAAATCAAATATTTCCATTTAATTATTCACATGGATATTCTCATAGTCAAATAATCACATGTAATAACTAATTTCATAATTAAGGAATTCCTAACGCCGGACATCATTACCACACAGTCAAGGCCTTGTGCCAAGACTTCAAATTAAATTTTTGTCAAGGCCTTGTGCCAAGACACTAGTTTGTCTCATGAGACCTACCGATGCATTGAGGAGCTAAATCTGGCTCCACCCGTCACTTACTAAGTCCAATGCATTCCTCATATGAATGGTTTGAGACATAACATAAACATTCGTATTAAAACTAGCATACGAAATGTGAATACTTTATCCATAAATCATGAATGGTATAAAAATAGTGCATCCACATTAAAACATAACTCATTAAATACAATATGGAATATTGTATTGTAACAGATTAACCTCAATCGAGAATAATGAAGGATATTTTCATAGATTAAAATAATCATCAAAACATTTTGATAGAAATATCCCCCTTTTTATTTAAATCATTTAAAAGTCAAACTATTTTTTAAGAAGCCATTTAAAAATATATTTTTGAATAAATGTGTCCCATACCAAATGAAACATTTAAAAGGAATTTTAATTTTAAAACATTAATTTCCATATAAATAAATCCTTAAAACCATTTTTAAAATAAGGACATTAATGAGAAATATTTAGAAGAATAAATTTTTAGAACATTTAAAATGATATTTTAGTTAGAGTTCCTAACCAAATGAGAGACACTTGAATAAATAAATTGAGGTAATAAAAACTTTATAATATCTTGAGAATAATGTATTTCATGATATACTATGTCAAATAATAGTATATACACCATATAAAATTGAATTGGTGCATAACAACAAAGAAGTCTCAAAGGAATGTAAATTGAGATGAAATCCCTTATAAAGATAGTATCCTTAGGTAAAGGATAAATAAATGGCATAATTATGAGTTAAAAATATAAATACATTCAATATGATTGGATATTCAGTGCAAATCAATAATAGTACATTCACACATATTCTTTTAAAAACAACACCAATGACTTGGATGTTTAACTCAATGAATTGAAATTGAGTTATGATCAAGTTTATATCAATGACATGAGAAATTATAAATGGAGTGATTATGTGTATCAAAATTATATCCACAATAAGTGGAGTGGAAATTTCTACATAAATAATAAATTTTTATTCCACACATAATCTTGGAGTAAAATAATCCATGAAGTATGGATAAAGTCCACTGAGTGGAAATTCAAATTTGAAATTCCCTTACCAATTTGGTAACTTATGAAACATACAACCCATAAAAGAAGGATAATACAATGAAGATTTAAATACCCATAAATTAAATTATATTACACCAAGAATTCAATCATTGACAATACATACGCCGCACAAAAGGAAATAGTGGCCAATATTGCATGAATCTCACGGGAATAAAAAGTGAGATAAAAAACCCTTACTTCATTGTAATCAATCGAGTTGTATGACCAAAAGTTAATAACCACCAAATTAATCATAAAATATCATGAATATAAATAGAATCATGATAATATATATCAAATGGCAGTACACAATACACCACATCCAATAAATAAGTGGCGAACAATGGAAATCTCACAGAATTAAAAGTGAGATAAGAAACCCCTTACCTTGTAATTTTCCTTGGTCGAGGGTAGTTTAACCTCCTATATAATGGTAAAATAATTGTTATTAAATTATAAAAGAATAATATACATTAATATGATATTATATATGATCTTTCAATATTGCGTTGTTAATAATATTTTAGTATTATTGTCATTTCAGGTGTTAGCTGATTCGTTTTCCTTTATATGATTTCTTACATAAGTAATGTTTGTTATGGATAGGAGGTATTTTATTCATATTCAGAATGATATTAAGTCATTATACATTATTTTTAATCATCTAATGAAAAATATTTTTTAATGGATACGATGGGGAATGAATCTCATTACGTTCGCGGAGACGGTAATCCGTACATACGCACGAGCGACAATATCATTATTTTGATATTAAAATAATATATAATTGGATGTTATATCATATATACCAAATAATTATCATGTTATATTTATTATTTACATCAATTATACATCATTATTATACCCATAAAAATAATAATGTATTGAATAACAATTACACCACGACGTGGAGATGTTAGGTCGTACGAACGCACGTATGGTGACATGTCATTCAAAGGATGGATAGAATAACGAATATGGATGTACCATATTTATAATAACATCAAAGTGTATAGAATATAATAGAGTTATTATTTTATAATGGAAACAACAAAGAAAGAGGAAGTGGAAGAATAAAGGAACATGAAAGAGGTGATGAAATATTTACCTCTTCTTCGGGTTCTTCTTTTTGATTTGATCAAAAGGGCTCATTAGGTTGGCTTTATGACTAAATGAATAACTCTATGTAGAAGGTAGGACAATTGAGAGGGTATTTTGTCAGGGCTTTCCCAATAAAAATGGCTTTGAAGGTGTGAATTAGAGAGAAGGGGTAGTGCCCTTTTATAAGAGGGGGGAGGGGCAACTTAGGAAAAGCTAGCAATATTATTTTATAATAAAATCCTGTTCGGTTTATAATGGATCCAAAATGAATTATTTAAATAATATGGTGAGGATGGGTCTAAAAACACTCAACCATTAGGTTTTAGATAGGTTTGGGTTACTATATTAACTTTATCTTTTAGACTTAACTCTTAGTTAAATAGTTTGACATTTACCATATCTCTTTGTGTTTTTATATTATATGGTTAATAAATTTACTATAAACTTTCAAGAGAACCTAAAGTGGTTCATCAATGAAATATATAACATTATTTAATACCATTGGCTGAACCTTATATTTTTAAGAATAGAATATCAATTAATAATATAATATTTGTTTTAAAACTCTTTTATGTCAATTTTGACACTCTTTGGCATTTTGTTTTTTCTAAATTTATAACAGCATTATTACTTATAAAAAACTTCATCTAACCAACCCTAATAGGTCATATTAACCTAGATAATTATTTTAATTCATAAAAAGTCTAAAATTACATTTATTTGGATATTTATAATATCATTTATTTTAATATTTCATTAATTAGGTAATTACCGAATCATCATTGTATCATAAATAAATTAAATTATTAAATGTCTAAAAAATATAACTAAAATACCATTATGTATGAAATATTTTTATCTTTCTAATTAATATTTATAGTTGAGTTTATTTTTTGTATATCCCTATATTAAAAATGTTTTATTTATTAAAATTTGATTTTAACTCTTTTAACTCTCCTTTAAAAAAAATAATTAATGTCCTAATCGAATAAAAGTGGACCTAAAGGATCATATTTTATTCCTAAGGTTATTTTTGGTCTAATTACACTTATCCAATATAATTAGGACATGTTTTAGGGTAATAATAATATCATTTTTACCCTTAATTACCCTATTTACTTTGAACCGTGGTAAATAAAAATAAAAAGTTACAATTCACCAAAAATTATTTTATCTTATTGAACAACATTTTACTTGCGGATATCAACTGTGTCTCTCATATTTTTTAAATTCAACACAAATAAGCGGTAAAATTAAGTTTTAGGTAAATTTTCAAATGCTCCTATGAGTTGTGTAAAAGACGGTAAAAAGTTCAATAAAATTTTATACACCTATTTTTTTATAAAATGACACCAATGAATTACATTGAACTTATATAGGTATTATAAATCTATTTTGACATAAATAAATTTAAATAAAATTAATAATTATTTAAATAAAAAAGTTGGTTTTAATCTATAATGTAGTGTTTTTCACTATTCATCAAAAATTGAATGTTTTTAGAAAAATACCAAAAATTTACCCTAAGATAATTTTGATATTCTGAATTAAAAAATGAATTATATTTTAACAAATTAAAAACATATAAGTTTCATTAATTTATTTAAAATTAATTCCAGTTGCCTAAACCTAAAAGCTGGTTTTTAAAAAGTAAAAACTATCAAAAGATTGACATGTGTTTATGTAAAATTTAAATATGAAATTACTTATAATTGCCTAAATTGTATTAAATGATAAAAATATAATCTAATTATACTTACAAACCATTCAAATAAATAATTTAACACTGTAAATTATTTCTATTAAAAACGTTTTTTTCAATTAAAATTTAGTATTTTTCAGTATTCATCAAAATATAAAAGTTATTAGAAAAGCACAAAATATTTATCCAAAATAAATTTTTATGTCACAATTATAAAGAAGAATTTAATTTCATTAAATTGAATATATAAAAGTGTCAAATATTGGTTTTAAAAAGGGTTTTCCATTAAAATGTGG
Organism: Viscum album; assembly: GCA_963277665.1. Lineage (NCBI taxonomy): Eukaryota > Viridiplantae > Streptophyta > Magnoliopsida > Santalales > Viscaceae > Viscum > Viscum album. The sequence goes on along the minus strand of OY728133.1, from coordinate 1,561,002,236 downwards.
TAAAATTTCATTTTTTTGAAAAATACTTCTTTTATCTGAAAAAAATGAATTTGTTCTTATAGTATGACTAAGAAACACATAATATGGATTCTAAAATTATACGGAGTATATAAAATTCAAAATTCAGTTAATATTATTCATAACTACTTTTGAATGGCTTGTTTGGTAAGTCGTGGTGTGCTCGAACTCAGTGTTGCATGTAGCGCAAGCTGTTGAATTACTTTAAACAAAATAACGTACTATGAAATCATGGGGTGTTACCGACATGGATGAAAATCCATGACCTTCCCCTCCAGCGGCATGCAACAGTGCACTGTACCACCTTCGCGGTCGGCCGCTCTGTAGACCGACGTGGCCTAGGGCTGTGACCTCCTCCTGCGGCGCGTGATGGCGCACCACCTCCATCACGGTTGGAAGGTTCCATCCACCACCATCGCCTACTAGAGGGGGTCACCAGTGCTACGCTGGTGGTCTTCCATGGGTTGTCTCCTTCTCTTTGTGACCCTCAGGCTTGGGTTCCATCCAACGTGAAAATTAACCCATAAAGGACACAATGATAAACAAATGGATGAGGGACTGGGCCCTGTTCATTTGGCTCGTCCCCTCCACGTTAAAATCTTATCAAGGGAGGGAAAATATGATTCAACAACTCTTGAAATTTGATATGAAATAAAACCTACCTCAAGATTCGTTGAAGAATGTCCGTTCTTGAGAAGGAGTTGATGTTCGTCAGTTTGTGGTTCAGTGGATTTCGTCACTACCCACTGGAACCAGTCTTATCCGCCAAGTGGTTGGCATCGTGGTACATTTCTAGAGCTTTTTCACTTGGTGAAGTCGTTCTAATACCCCTCCCCAAGCTCCATTTAAATAGTATAGGGGGAGGGGGAGTAATTCCTTTGGGAATTTATGAGGTTCATTTAATTAAGGAACCTTCCTAATTCCAATGGTGTGGTTACAAGAAGAAAGGAGATTCAAGACATCTAATGGATTGACATGTCATTGGTCCCACCCCTACTACTTTTCCGTTGGAGGAAAAGAAAAAGAAAAATAAAATGACTTTGTTATTTTATTTTTATTTTAAATGTACAAAATCTTAATTTTTTTTTCCGACCCACTATGGTCAATGTAAAGCCTCCCTAAAGTGAATCTCAGCGATGCACATTCAACGGTGCCCTCAGATTTTTAATTCGATCACTGGTTTAAAAGATAGAAAATGATGCCCATGTGTTTACTGAATATACCTTAAAAAAGTTCAAAAATTAATTCTGGGAACACCATCCCTCAGAATCACATGCCTTTAATTTTTTCAGACTTCTAATAATTCTATATAATTAAAAAAATTACATGAAAAATCTGGGTCTTTACATTCTCCCCACATTAGGGATTTTCATCCTCGAAAGTCGCAATATAGACTAAGGAAACAAATGGGGGTACCGGGCATGAATCTGTGCCTCCCACTCTCATTTGCTCTCCTGGAGGTTCTAGTTCTACCAAAAAATGCACATTATAGGGATCAATCATCCACTAAGGACCCACTCATGTTGATCCTAAATCCCGACTTGAACCACTGGAAATGGCATCCCATCATCTAAGTCCAGCTCTACCCAATCAATGATGTGTGATCGATAATGCACGTACCTCCTCAACTGCAACACATGGAAAACATCTGGCACCCGGTGTATATGTGGGGGAAGAGCCAGGCAATACGCTACCTCGCCAACTCTACTGAGAAACTGAAAAGGTCTGATGAACCTCGGAGATAACTTGTCGCCCCGTCCAAATTTCCACAAACCTCATCGAGGTGAGACCCATAGGATGACATGGTCTCCCTACCCAAACTCCAAAGGTCTCCAAATCCTATCAGAATAAGACATATTCTTGCTCGGTGTAGTCTTCAGCTGCTCCTGGATGATCAACACCTTCTCAGTGGTAGCCCATACCAACTCTAGACCCATAAGTACAGACTCCCCTCAGTCTGTCCAGTATAGAGGTGATCTGCATGGTTGACCGTACAAGGCCTTAAATGGTTCCAAACATATGGTGGAGTGATATATTTTGTTGTATGAGAACTCCATAAAGGGAAAGTGATCCTCCCAACTGTGGGAAAAATATAGGATGCAAGCACGAAGCATGTCCTCAAGTGTATGAATGGTCACTCTGTTTGACCATCCACCTGTGGATGAATGGTGGTGCTCAAACATAGCTGAGTCCTGAATGCCTCCCGTAATCCCTTCAACAACCGCGATGTAAAATGTGCGTCACGGTCATATAATATCATCAATGTCACCCTATGAAGCCATACAATCTCATTTTCATATAGGCATCCCAAGCCCTCTACTGATCCCTACTCTCGGATGGGTAGGATGTGGGCCGACTTTGTGAGTCGGTCATCGATCACCTAGATGGAATCACGTCTTCTGGACATTTTTTGTAGCCATGTCACAAAGTCCATGGAGATACCATTCCACTTCCACTCTGGTACCTCTAGTGGCTGCACTAAGCCTATTAGAACTTGATGCTCAACCTTCACTTGTTGACAAGTGAGGCATCATGAAATAAACTCTGCCACTGCCTTCTTCATCCTTGTCCACCAGTGTGGATGCCGGAGGTCATGGTACATCTTCCCCACACCAGGATGTACTACCATAGGAGACATATGGAACTCCCTCAACACCTCCTCCTGTAGCACCACTGGGACCATGATGCGTCCACTGAAAAGGATGACATGCTCCCTACCTTCAGAAAATCCATCAGGTGCATGTCCTGTGGATATCTATGTTCGTTGAGCATCGTCGTCAATGTCACTAAATTGTGCTTCCTAAACTCACTGAAGAAGTGGGGAGTGATAATAATAGAATGGAGGTAAGCTACTCCATCTCCATCCACAATGGATATCTTCAACGCGGCTAGCTGCTCTGTCACCTCACTCAGCAATTGTAGACCAGACCTCCTACTGAGTTCATCTGGTACTATGTTCCCCTTCCTAGGAGTGTAGACTATCTCAAAGTCATAGTCCTCAAGGAACTCTATCCAACATCGATGTCTCCAGTTTAGTTCCTTCTGTGAGAAGATATACCGGAGACCCTTGTGATCAGTGTGGACTGTGAAATGTTCTCCCATCAAGTAATGTCATCACATCTTCAAGGCGAAGATCAATACTGCTAACTCCAGTTCATGGGTCACGTAGTTCTGATCTTGTTGTCTCAACTTTTGTGAAGCATAAGGGATCACCAATCACTCCTGCATTAGGACACATCTAAGTCTGGTCCCTGATGCGTCACAGAATACTACACACCCAACACCCTCTTATGGTCTCCTCAATATGGGGGCACTCTTTAGTATCTGACTCAGCTACTAAAAACTCTATTGGCATCTCTCCGTCCATACGAAGGGATTCCCCTTCTTTGTCAATGATGACAAGGGTGCATCAACTCTGGAAAAGTCGGGTACGAATCTCCTATAGTACCCAGCAAACCCCAGGAAACTCTGCACCTCGGTCACACTTCTGGGTGGCTCCCAAGAAAGAACAGCCTCTATCTTTTCCGGTTCTACCGAAACTCCAGCCTCTGAGATAACGTGTCCCAGAAATTGGACTTCCTATATCTATAACTGGCACTTCGAGAGCTTACCATAAATCTGGTGCTCTCTGAGTGTATCCTGAACTATCTGAAGATGATAGGCATGCTCCCCCACCGACACCGATTATATCAAGATGTCATTAATGAAGACCACCACAAAGCGATTGAGGTATGGCTGAAATATCATGTTCATATGTCCCATGAACACTGAAGGGGGGTTGGTCACGCCGAATGGCATTACCAAAAAACTCATAGTGTCCATACCATCATCTAAAGGCCATTTTCCGCACATCCTCATCTCGTACCCTGAGCTGATGATAGCCTGATGTGAGTTCTATATTTGAAAACCATCAAGATCCCTTTAGCTGATCGAAGATATCATCAATCCTTAGAAGTGGATACTTGTACTTTACAATCACCTAGTTCAGGCGCAAATACTCCACACAGAGTTTCAAACTCCCATATGCCTTCTTGGTGAACAAAATTAGGGATTCCCATGGAGAAACACTGGGCCTTATGAACCACTTCCTCTAAAAGTCCTCCAGCTATACCCGTAACTCATGAAGCTCCCTGGGATCCATCCAATATCCTAGTGTAGATATCGGTGTCATCCCAAAGTATAAGTCCATGTAGAAGTCCACCTCTCGGCCAGGAGTTAGTCCCGGAACATCATCAGGGAAGACATCAGCATACTATTCCACCACTATAGAATAGATTGAACTCTCAACATCAACTACTCCAAGGGTAAGTCTAGGTAACTAATGTGTGATTGGCTGCACCCCCCTCTGGGTAAGTCCATCCTGTGCTGCAATGGTTCCCTTGTCACCAGTGAAGGAAAACATGTTACCATCCTCGCGAACACACCATAATTTGCACCTAATACTATCAATTTGAGCATGGACTGTGGATATCAGTCCATACACAAGATGACCTCATATGGCCTTGACCCCGCTACTAGAATATCCCAGCTGATTCTCATGCCTCCTAGAGTAAGGTCACACTACTGGAACCAGTGTGTAATCATCGAATCTTCTCCCGTAGGAGTCTCTATCCATATGGATTGAGCTAACGGCTCCATCAGAATCTCCGAGCTCCGAACAAGGGTTGTGGAAATAAAAGAGTGACTCATACCAGTGTCTATATGTACAACATATATGGTAGAGTAGACACAGATCGTACCTCGAATCATCTCTGGATCACAGTGGTCATAGGTCTCAGCTACCTGGAGCTGAGCTTGTACCTTTCTACCTACTCCCTGTGGTTGGGGTGGATCCTCGAGAGGTGGTGGCGGTAGAACCTCAAATCGTCACCCACTACATGCTGCATGGCTAGCTCCTCTACCATGTCCTCCGCCCTGAGGACCTCCTCGCTCAAACCTCTACCTCTTCCTTTGCGGTCCCTTGACCATCTTCTGGTCGTTTGTATGGTGGGTTGGGTAGTCACGAGCCATGTGACCCTACCCACCACACAAGTAGCACTTCCTGCTCCTAATCTTTCCTCCTCAATCCTGTGATACTCTCACCACTGACCCTATATACTGATGTCATCCACTAGATGTTCTGGCCTGCTTAGGCCCCTACATCATATGCCTACTTCTTTCTGCGGATGAATCTACTACCTGACGTCTGGTGGTAGCTCTCGTTATTGGTTCATGCTCAGCTAGGAATCTCTCCACCAAAAGTGCTCGCTCTAGAAACCCATCCTACATCAGAATGCTATGCAATATCATAGATACTATGATCTCCCATCAGATACCCAAATAAAAGTTTCATGTCCTGAAGAAAGTGTCTTGTACCATGTAGGTGGAGTAACGGGAGAGATTAGTGAACCTCACCGAGTACTGATCCACAACCATGTTGCCCTGTTGTAAGTGCAGTAGCTCTTGTATACACACTGAGCGTAGGGTCTCTGGGATGAACTCTACCATGAAAATTCCCTTGATGTCCGGCTAGGTGAGGGTTGCATCGTCATGTAACTGGAGGGTCAGACTCCACCATCTCCCAGCTGCTCCCTGGAAGAGACTGGAAGCTAGGATCACCATCAGAGCAGCCGGTGTCCCATCTAAGTGAAAGTCTCTGGCCACAGCTTCCAGCCAGTACTCAGCAGCCTGTGGATTCATCTCACCTCAGATCCTTAGAGGCCTCTACCGCTGAAACTCATGAAACATGCTCAGTCGGCATGCACCCTCTGCCGGTGGGGCTTGTGGCATCTGCTGCCCTACAGGTGGCGGTGCTACTGGTGCACCACCCGATGGTACTATCTCCATAAGAGGGACTTGCATCGAGGCTTCATCGCTCAGTGTGCCATAGTCGTGTACTCTCTTGAGAATCCTAGGTAGTTGTCTACGTGGCGGCATCCTGAAAGAAAGTAGGTGCACCACGGTCAATAAGTTATACCAGGTGAGATGAATCAAGAGATCAAAAGAAAAACTTTTCAAAAACACATGCAATATGTGTTTTTGTGCAGTAAGTTAGGAATCATAATTCAGGGTCCTTGGGTATGGAGACATCAGCCGCCACACCAATACTATTTTCTCCAAACTGAAAACCACACCCATAACACTTAATACTATTGACACATAGAAAAGATCAGATTCCTAGTTCTTCGGAAGAACTGACTCCTCTGATACCACTTTTTCACGATCCATCCACCAGGTCCTATGCCGTGACTACCCCAAGCCGGCTTACCAAAGGCCAGGGGCTGGTGACTAGCACTAGAAAGAAGTATCCCTATAATGGGAAATCATTTCCTTTAACCCTGTATAAACACACAATCCAAGAACGCAACAAGGTGCAACACTGAAGTAAACTGTTGTAGTAAAAAGTGTACTGAAAGTAAAGGGGTTGGAATAAATGTCCAACTATAAGGTACAAGTACAACTGAAAAGAATAAACAACTCTTGGATCATCCACCGAGGATCATACCTGAATGGTAGGTACAACTCACAATCATTAGTCACTGCAACTCGTCACATCAAATGGTCCGCCTCTAAGCACCGTCCAGTCCTGGCTCCCTCAGCCTCAATCAACACAGTTCGTTGTCTGCAAAAGACATAGAAAGGTGCAGATGTAGCCCATGCAGGGTTGATTATAACAATACTTAGTAGGGCCCCGAGACCCAAAAGTCTTCCAAAGTTCCACAATAGAAAATACCACAAATCAAGACATCACACACAAAGCACGAAATAGTCATCGACTCTTATTAGGTATATTCCCATACATATACCTAAGTTATAAAGATATACTCATCTCACACATGAGGAAACATAAGGCTCCAACTTTTAATCTTTTACACAACTGATCCACAAGGGAAGAATACCACAAGGGTAACAACACAATGGTAAAAGTACCACAAGGGTAACACCATGAAGGTAAAAGTACCACAAAGGTAACACCCCAAAGGTAACACCATGATGGAAATATTACCAAAAAGGTAAACACTCAAATCATACCAGTTATATAACTCAAGTACAAAATTATAGATGATTAGTCATAAATCTAGATCATCTTATTCTGTTGAGAGGCTCTGCTACTGACCCACATAGGATCGATAAATGCTGACCCACATAGGATTGCTAGGAACTAACCCACATAGGATTGATAGATCCTGACCCACATAGGATCGCTGAACGCTAACCCACACAGGATCGATAGATGCTGACACACATAGGATCGATAGATGCTGACCCACATAGGATCGATGTTCTTTCTCCACATTACAGCTAGCCACGAGATTCTCGCACTATGAAAGCTTGATTCTGGGAGGATTTGCTCCTCAATCCATCAGTTTTATTTCAACTAGAAAAAATTCCAACGTAGATGTAACTCAGAGAACAGCTATGTTGTAAGGGTTCCAATGCGACAGACGATGTGTCAATCGGACGCCCGGTATGTGACTTATAAGCATTTTAGTACTAAGGGCTCGGTTGGATTCGGGTATGATCCAACCCTACCATACTTGAAATTTTTCCAAAACCCAAGTGGAGTATACCAAAAGGATCATAGCTCCCCAATGACCCTAGCACTAGAGATGGTTCGTCAAACAGATGTCTGGTTTAAGAGATAATTCCCTTTAAGAGAATCTAGGCCTTAATGGGTTCGAGTTCGGTCCGACCCAGTCGGACAGACACAGCCCGACACGGTCTGGGTCTAGCGAGGCTGGTCTAGGATATGGCAGGCCCAGCCCACTAGGCCGCAGTCCGGCCTGGCCCGCAAGGGGGGCATGGCCCAACCTGTGGAGGGCATGGCCCGACCCACGTAGGGGCGCATCCCGCTGGGCTCCTATGTCCCACTCCGTGGAGGGTGTGGCCCACCACGCGGAGGGCACGACCCACCCCGAGGAGGGCCCGACTCGGCCCGCAGAGGGGTGCGGTCTGTTGGGCTCACGCATCCCGGCCCGTGGAGGGCATGATCTGTTGGCTGGGGTCTGCCCTTGCTAGTGCGAGGGGGGGTAATGCTTCCCCCCTTTCCCCAAACTGCTATGCCATTCAGGATGTGAAGCAGCAATGCTAGTTGGCGCCATCCCAGTCTCCACGGGACCCGTAGGAGGTGGGTCCCTCCAACGCCATAGCTTCGAGTCGTGGCCACCTCTAGTAGCGCGCGATGGTGCATCGTACCGCCTCTGTCTGTGGCCAGCTATTGTCGGCCACCCTACTCGTCCTTCGTGGGTAAAAATCCATAGCCTTCCCCTCCAGCGGCGCGTGACAACACACCACACCACCTTCGTGGCCGACTGGTGCTGACCGCTCTGCTGACCACCCCGACCTAGTGCAGCGGCCTCCACCAACGGTGCGCGATGGGGCACCGCCTCCATCGTGGTCGGCTGATGCCACCCGCCAACATCACATACCAACACAGGTATCCTGTGCCTTCGCACCGGTGCTAGACCAGTGGTCTTCCACAGGTAGCCTCCTTCATTTTGTGACCCTCGGGTTTGGGTTATGTCCAACTATAAAATTTACCCGCAAAAGATTCAATGATAATCAAATGGTGGCGGGACTGGGCCTTGTTCATTTGGTATGCACCCTCTGCATTAACGTCTTATCAAGGGAGAGGAAATATGATACAAAAACTCTTGAAATTAGACAAGAAATAAACATTATCTCAATATTTTTTGAAGAACGTCTGCGCTTGAGGAGGAGTCGGTGTTCGTCCTTTCGTTATTCGGTGGCATTCATCACCGCCCACTGGAACTAGTCTCGTCCTCCAAGTGGTTAGCTTCACGGTACTTTGTCAGAGCTTCGTCACATGGTGAAGCTATGCCAATACCCCTCCCTAATCTGCATATAAATTAGAGAGGGGGAGGGTGAGTAACGCCATTGCGAATTTATGAGGTTCATTTAATTAAGGAACTTTCCTAATTTTAATGGAGCAGTTACAAGAATAAAATAGAGTCAATCCATTTAGTGGCTTGACATGTCGTTGGTCCCGCCCCGCCACTTGTACATTGGAGGAAAAAAAATAAAAAAAAAATAACTTTGTTATTTTATTATTCTTTTAAATGTCCAAAATCTTACTTTTTCTCCCGACCTACTGCGGTCGATGTGAAGCCTCCCTTAAGCGAATATCGGTGTTGCAGATTCAACGATGCCCTCAGATTTTTAATCCAAGCACCAGTTCAAAAGATTTAAAATGTCACCAATGCGTTTACAGAATGTACCTTAAAAAAAGTTTATAAATTTATTCCGGGGACATTGGGCCTTGGAATCATAGGTCGTCAATTTTTGCAGACTCTAATAATATCATATAGTTAAAAAAAATTAAATGGAAAACCGGGGTCTTTACCCTACTTAACCATTTTGAATGATACTTGATCTCCCCAAGAAAGTACCTTCAAATGTAAAATGGAAAAAACATTAATACCACACATAAAAAATAAAAAGATGATGCCAAGGAAAAGTGAGAGAGTGTAGTAGTGAAAATTTATTTCCTGTGAGATAAACTTACCAACTCCAACTCTAGGTAAATGTGAGAAGGTGTCCATTTAAAATTCATAATGAAATATGTGGGACTTTTATTTCTAAAAAAATAAAAAAAACTAAATAAAAGTTTTATTCAACCATGTGTTCCCTCCAATGCAGTGCTGGATTTATTGTCCCTGATAAGAATTTCTTAGAAACTAATCATAGTCACTAGAAGGGTGTGTTTTCTCATCCGTGAACCACCACATGTTCTTTTTAAAGGTTCTAGGAACAATAGAAGCATCATATGGGGTATTCCGAACTAATATTTTTTTGTAATTTACAATATATTGGAGATGTACATCGATGATAAACTTCATGAACTACAAGATAGAATAAAAGATTAATTGATGAGAGAACGCTGAAACCAAATGAAGGATCATCACATATTATTTTTAATTAATTTAAACAATTAAAGAATTACCTTGTGATAAATTATTTCTTCATTTATGAATTTGATAATGTCTCTACATCTTACCATAGTTGTGTTATAGGAATCAAATATAGATTCCCTCCAATGTTAATCAACACGTTCTCCAAGAACCTCAAAATTTCACCGTAGAGATATTTGGGTGGTAGAACACTAGATCCTAATGTCTGCATCGTTCTCCTTTTTTCACCTTGAGAATCACTTCAATAAGTATTCACTTTGATCTCTCTATAATCAAGTGTTGTGGTTGAGGGGGGTCACACTTTGTTCTTGAGAGAGTTCTTGGAGATGGGGGCTCTCTAGGGTCTTGAGATAATTCTTCAAATGTTATTGTGAACAAAAAAAAAGGAAACCACTTGTATAAGAAATAATATGATTATGTTTAAATACTACTAGGGTTAGAAAATAAAAATTTCACATGCTCCCTTATTATTTTCTTAATATCTGTGGAACCCCATGTCTATAATAATAATATCAGTATTCTTGACATCAAAAAAATCATGAATAAATTAAATATTAATTATTCAATAATATTCAATATATATATATTATTTATCACTGGATGGCCACTACCACAAAAAACAGGTTTTCAAAGCACTACCCTTTAATAGTGCTAAAAAAGCATTGATAAAGGGGGTACCTTTATCAGCCCTTTTTTTAGTGCTGTTAAAGGGCCCCCTTTATCAGCACTTTTTTAGTAGTGCTGATAAAGGAAGAGATTTATCAATGCTTTTTTCACTATCGCTGATAAATGGTATATTTCATAAAAAAATATTTATTAAAAATAATATATTGATATATAAATATATAAGTATATTTATATTGATATAAGTATAATATATATTTTTTAAATATGTTTTATATAAGTATAAATAGAAATTTTCAAATAATATATAAGATATGTAGTAAAAATGACCTATTAAATATTTTAAAAAATATTATTAATTAATGATTTTCTAATTATCATCAAGTAATGGCCATTTAATAACAATTTTAATTCACAAAAAATATAAAAATTAATAAAAGATCTAATGTAATTCGAAAGCGTAACTCAAATGTCAAACAGACATAACTTTTGATCTGAGTGTCCTTTTGAGCTCTACATCATATCAAATCGAAGCCTGCGATGATCACTACACCGTCAAGAGTTGGGAAACCCTAATAACTTTTTTTGAGGAAAAAATGGCCTAGAAAGCCTCCAAAAATGAGTTTTTAGTTCGAATACCCAAATCTTTTAACATTCTATAGAATGTTGTCCTCGTTTAAGGGGATATTCTTGCACTTTTGAAGTGGTAAATGAATTTATTCAAAGGGATTACATTCATACTGATATTATGAATTTAAAATTTTATTATTTTTCATAATGTACTGTTATTTATAATCAAATATATAACAGTATATACATATTTTTTATATATTCACACATAAAATAATTAATTTTATAAATAAATAATTAAAATAATTTACATATAAAATATATTTCCCAATATATAATGCCTATCTAAATAAAAAAAATGTTCATTTTATTTATGATACAAATATTTGAATATTTATATACTTATATAATGTGTGTGTGTGTGTGTATTTGTGTGTGTCTGTATTAAAAAAATATATATTAATTGATGAATAAATTTACCGATAAAAAAATATAACTAAATAGAGAGATATAAATATATATTAAAATAATAATAAATATATATATATAACTATACATGTATATAAATTAATATAACTAAATATATATTTTAATATATATATTTTTATATAAATATATATTAATATATGAATAAATATAACTAAATATATATATATATATAAATATATAGATATATCATTAAATGGACATAAAAATAACATAGAGGAGTGGTAAAGGGTCCAGGTATAACGACCCATACTTTACATACATTGTTATTACTTCAAAATTGAAGCATACTTATTACAAAAAATAACAAAACCATGAAAGGACCGTATAGGTATAGTGTCTTTAGAAACTGGGAAACATAAACAACTGCTTCATAAAGCGTCTACACGTCTCCCATTTATTTCATCATATCTATAGTCCCTTTTGGCATATCTTACTTAATAACCTTCTTCCTGGCCTGGGGAAATAAAACATAAAAAAGGGTGAGCTCAAATGCTAAGTAAGGGTAAACAAAATAAATATCAATCACATCATATTCATAAGAACATAACATTTTGGAAATCTTAACCTGTAAAAGAGAGCATAATTTCATAACATGGGATAAATAATAGTAGTGAAATGAAATCCCAATAATCATAACTTAAAACATGAAACTCTGTGTCATACACACATAATCATAGAGAATCATTTCTCATTAGTCAAGACTCATTGCCAAGACTATCTTAGTGGACAAAGTCCATTTCTGAACCAAGTTCACTCCTCATTTCAGTCATGTTTCACTGAACCGGTTTAACCTGCTGTTCCAGCCATGTCTATCTCATGAGATATAAAATCTTTACCCAATGCATTGGAGGGAGATATAGGTCCCACCCATCTCATAATGATACCATTCATATGTGTGCCACAAAATCATAAATCATACATCATTGCATAACCCATGTAATAAAAATGGGATTCTTAAACAACATGACATTATAAAAAATTCATATAAGATAAAGGAATTCATAAAAATAATTCCATCACAACATAATAAAATCAATGTAATAATAGGGATAGAAACAGAACCCTATATTAGCTTAGATGGAAAATAATTTTGATAAAACACTTGAACTCCATTCTTGAGGAAAATATCCTTTCTACTTCAAAAACATTTTCCTTTATTAACATGTCATACAATTTTAAACTAAAAGAAGTTGATTAAAAATAAACTTGAAAACTTTTAAAGGAAGCTTCTTGGAAATAATGTTTTAAAAATCCATTCATGCCGTATAAGTTAAAAAAAACATTCGCCCCGTACTTTTGTCGGAAAAGTCAAAAAGTACCTCGTACAAAAAATGACAAAAGATTCCTTTTATATCTTTTACTGAAAACTCACCGAAGGGTAAAATTGGATTTAAACAATTGTAGTTGGATGGAAACAATATTAAATATTGAGGAAACATGGATGTGGATGATAAAATACACCCCAGTAAATACCAAAGTATAAACAATCTCGGATAAAATGAGATTGTGATATTTTCCCTTACCTTTGGTCTGATTTGCTTCGTAAGTGTCTGAACCTCCTGTATAATGATTTAAATAATGTTATTTAATTATTCTATAATCATACTTATTTTTATGATATCATATATGGTCATATTCTTAGCTTATTATTAGTAATATTTCATTACTACTTGTTATTCGGGTGTTTATTACTTTTTGTTCTTATGCGCGTTTTGTCGAATAAATTCTTATTTTTATTTTTAGGTTATAGATACCTCATTTACATAATGGTATTAGTGTAATATATATCATATTAATTCACTCAATTAATTTATATAATCATTATTCAATGAATATCATTTATAATGAGTCGCATCACATCGTGGAGACGGTATTCCGTACGTACGCACGAGCGATGATATTGTTCCCATGATCGTGGAATTGTATTGGAGTGTATGTATACTATTTCAGAATAAATATCACTTTAAAATAATCATATATAGTTATTATTTACACCATTATACCCATCCGAGTAAGGTGGTGGTGGAAAATAGATTACACCACGGCGTGGAGACGGTATTCCGTATGTACGCACGCGTGGTGATTTCGTTTTCCGTAGGATGGATCGATGGTGAAATAGGGTTGTTTCATACTTATAATAAAATATCAGAATATGAGTGATACTGATGTTATTACTTCATAATTAAACAACTAAAGAAGAAGAAGTGGAAGAAGAAATAAAGATGAAAGAATCTATAACGGGCATTACCTCTTCTTTGAAGCGCCTCTTTGAGACCTCCTCTTAGGGCACTAAAATTGGTCTTTGAAGAATACCAGGACCTCTAGGATGTTTCTAGGGAAGTGTAGAGGAGATATTGGTAGGGGTTGGCTGATATTTAAGGCTCAAAGTGGTGTGAGGAAGAGAGGGAGGAGGTGCCCTTTTATAAGGGAGGAGAGGGGCACCTTTGGAATAACTAAAAATATTATTTTATTATAAAGTCAAATTCCATTTTTAATAGCTCCAAATTGATATATTTCGAAGCTAAGGTGGGCATGGGTTGAAATCCTCTCATCCAATAGAATTTAGACAAGTTTAGGTATCAATTTTAACCTTATCATTTAGATTTAACTTTAAGTTAGATAATTTAACTTTTACCGTGTCTTCTTGTTTTCTTACACTATAAGGTTAATAAACATACTATATCAAGCCAAACGAATCCCAAGTTGTTTATTATTAATATATATAACCTTATCTAAGTCATTTTTTCGAACCTTAGATTTTTAGGAATAAAATAACAATTAATAATATAGTATTTTTTTTAAAAACTATTTTATGTCAATTTTGACACTATTTAGTAATTGATTTTTGTGAAAATCATAACAGAATGATTAGTTCAAAAAAATTTAATTAAATCAATACTAACATGTCATATTAACATATAGAATTATTTGAATTCATAAAAAGTCTCAAATTACATTTATTTGGGTATTTATAACATCAATTATGTCAATATTTTATTAATAAGATAATTATTTCATCATCATTGTATCATAAATAAATTAAATTATTTTAAGTCTAAAAATTAAATATAAAATACCATTATTTAGGAAATCTTTTTATCTTTCTAATGAATATTTATAGTCTAATTTATCTTATGTATAACCCTATATTAAAAATGATTTAGTTATTAAACTTTGATTTTAACTATTTTAACCCTTCTTTAAATAAATTGATAATAAATGTCCTAATCTAATCCAAGTCGGCCTAAATGGTCATATTTTATTCCTAAGGTTGTTTCTGGTCGAATTACACTTATCCAATAGAATTAGGACATGTGTTAGGGTAATAATAATATCATTTTTACCCTTAACTACCCTATTTACTTTTAACCATGGTAAAAAAAAGTAAAAAGTTACTATTCACCAAAAATTATTTTCATCTCATTGAACCACATTTTAGTCCTTGATATTAACCGTGTCTCTCGGATTTTCGAAATTCCACTCACAGAAGCAGTAAAATTATGTTTTATGAAAAAAATCAGTTTTTTTTACTACCACTTAGTGGTTTCACTATTCATCAAAAAAATGAAAGTTTCCAGAAAAATACCAAAAATTAGGCCTAAGATATATTTGATATTATGAATTCAAAAATTATGTTTATTTTACCAAATTCAAAACATATCAGTTACATTAACTAATTTAAAAATTAATTCCCGTCATCAAGACAAATAGCGTGTTTTTAAGAGATAATAACTATCAAAAGATTGACACTTGTTTATGTCTGGTTTAAATATGAAATTACATCCAATGAACAACATTGTATTAAATTGTAAAAATATATTCTAAATATACTTTAAAACCACTCAAATTAATAATTTATCACTATTAATTATTTCTATTAAAAAAGTTTTTTTAACTAAAATTTAATAATTTTCACTATTCATCAGAATATGAAAGTTATCCGAAAAGTACCAAAATTTTGCCCTAAGCTAATTTAGATATTCCAAATCCAAAAATGAAGTCCATTTTGAAAAATAAAATTTAAAAAATTTCAAAAAGTGGTTATTACTATTCATAACGGCTAGTTTTAATAATATTTTAATAGCATATCGTTGTTTAGTGAAACTTGCTATTGCGTATGACGCAAGCTATCGAGGAAGGTCGCGGTTGCGTGTAAAGAAAGCCAAGCTAGTTTTGTGTGTAGTGAAAGATTCCTTTGATGATTTATATAACATAAAAACAAAATATTTCTCATAAAATCTCAGGTGTTACATTCTACCCCCCTTAAAATGAATTTCGCCCTCGAAATTCGTCACTTTGTAACAAAAAGATGAGGATACCTCTCCCCCATAATATCCTCAAGCTCCCATGTAGATTCTTATAATTATTGGTTCCTCCATAAAACTTTCACCAAGCGAGTGGTCTTGTTCCGTAGGACTTTTTCACTACGATCTAGAATCTCTATCGGTTGTTCTTCATAAGAAAGATCTTGCTCCAGCGGTACAACTTCTGAGCTGAGTACATGTGAAGGATCAGGTATGTACTTTCTTAGGAGAGATACATGGAACGCATCGTGAACTTGAGAGAGATTCGGTGGAAGCGTCAATCGGTAAGCTCCCTTTCCAACACGATCCAGTATTTCGAAAGAACCGATATATCTAGGGCTCAACTTCCCCTTCTTTCCAAATCTCATAACCCTCTTCCAGGGAGATATTCGTAAGAACACTTTATCACCCACTTCAAACTCTAGGTCTTTTCTTCGGTTGTCGGCATAACTTTTCTATCGACTCTGAGCTGCTCTTATGTGTTGTTGAATAGATCAGACCTTTTCTGTCATCTCATCAACAAGATCAGGTCCTGATAGCTTTCTTTCCCCAACTTCATCCCAGCAAGTTGGAGTCCTGCATTTCTTTCCATAGAGAGCTTCATAAGGAGCCATATGAATACTAGAGTGAAAGCTATTATTATAAGAAAATTCCACCAAATGTAGGCGTTGATCCCAACCACCTTTGAAATCCATAGAGCAAGCTCTCAATATATCTTCTAGAGTATGAATTGTTCTCTCAGACTGACCGTCTGTCTGAGGATGATAAGCAGTGCTGAAACTCAACTCTGTATCCAGAGTATGCTGAAGACTTTGCCAGAACTTCGAGGTAAATCTCGGATCCTGATCAGATATAATAGAATGTGGTACTTCATGCAATCTTACCACTTCCTTTACATATATCATGGCAAGCCGATCCAAAGAGAAATCCTCTCTAATAGCAATGAAGTGTGTAGACTTTGTAAGACGATCAACTATGACCCAGATAGAATTATTGCCTTTGGATGTTTTAGGAAGTCCGGTGACAAAGTCCATAGTGATGTTTTCCCATTTCCATTCAGGTATGGGTAATAGTTGTAACATCCCCTTAGACTTCTGTCTCTCAGCTTTAACTTGCTGACAAACCAAGCATCGAGAGACATATTCAGCAACATCTCTTTTCATGTCATCCCACCAGAAGTACTCTTTCAGGTCCCTATACATCTTCATGCTTCCAGGATGAATAGAGAATGAAGAACTATGAGCCTCATCCAGCAGCACCTTCTTTAATTCTGGGATGGGAGGAACACAAACTCGATTCCTGAACTTTATTATCCCATCAAAATAAAGGTTGAATTCAGGAATATTTCTCACCTTCTTTTGTAACTCTACAACTTCTTTCTGTGCCTCTTTAATCTTCACATATATAGATGGTTGAACATTCATTTGAGAAAGATACGATTTTCCCCTTCCATTAAAATTCCAAGATTCATCCTTTGTAAATCCATAAATATTGGATATTTTGTGATCCTCATCATGGATAATCTAGCATGGTCTTCTCGACTTAATGCATCTGCCACCTTGTTTGCTTTCCCAGGGTGGTAATGAAGAGAGTAGTCGTAATCCTTAATCAGTTCCAACCATATTATTTGGCGCATATTCATCTCCTTTTGTGTGAAAATATACTTTAAACATTTATGATCAGTAAAAATATCACACCTTTCTCCATAAAGATAATGCCTCCAAATCTTTAATTCAAAGATTACCGCAGCTAACTCCAAATCATGTGTTGGGTAATTTTGCTCATGGATTTTCAACTATCATGAGGCATAAGCTATCACCATATCATTTTTCATAAGAACACACCCCAGCCCCTTCTTGGATGCATCACTGTAGATCACAAACCTTTCTCCACTACAAGGCAGTGTGAGCACAGGTGCACTGGATAACCTTCTTTTCAACTCCTTGAAATTCTCTTCACATTCCTCCGTCCAAACAAACTTAACTCCGTTCCGAGTCAACCTGGTGAGTGGATTAGATAATCATGAAAAATCTTTCACAAAACTTCGATAATATCCATCCAAACCAAGAAAAATTTGGATCTCAGTTACTGTTGTTGGTCTCGACCATCTTTTGATAACCTCTGTTTTTGCTGGATCCACAGATATCCCCTCTTTTGAGATTATGTGACCCAAAAATGCAACTTTTTGAAGCCAAAATTCACACTTGGTAAATTTGGCATAAAGCTTCTCCTTTCTCAGGGTCTTTAATATAATTCTCAAGTGATCTTCATGTTCTTCCTTGCTCTTTGAATAGACAAGAATATCGTCTATAAAGACTACCACAAATTGATCAAGATAGTCTCTAAAGACTCTATTCATCAAATCCATGAATATAGCAGGGGCATTAGTAAGACCAAATGGCATCACTATAAATTCATAGTGTCCATACCTTGTACGGAAAGTCGTCTTTGGTATATCCTCCCTTTTGACCCTTAATTGATGATACCCTGAACGAAGATCAATCTTGGAAAAGTATTGATCTATGCGTAGTTGGTCAAATAAGTCATCAATGCGTGGGAGAGGATATTTTTTCTTGATAGTGATCTTGTTAAGTTCGCGATAATCAATGCAGAGTCTCATTGATCCATATTTCTTCTTAACAAATAGAACAGGTGCTCCCCAAGGTGACGCACTAGGGCATATGAATCCCTTATCAAGATTCTCTTGGATTTTATTCTTCAATTCCTGCAACTCAATTGGGTCCATTCTATAAGGTGTCTTTGAAATAGGCAAAGCACCCGGTACGAGTTCTATTGAAAACTCAACTTCATAATTTGGTGGAAGACCCGGCAATTCCACCAGAAAGACATCATCAAACTCCCGTACAATGGTCATATTCTTAATTTTGAGTTTCTCACCAACCATTTGAGATAAAAAAACCTTCATTCAGTGGAATCAAGACCCATAAGATGGAATAAATTTCTACTGGAAGGTTATGTTCATCCTTGCATCGATAGATGATCATAGATTGATCTGGAAGATGAAATGTGACTTACCTTATTTGGCAATTGATATGAGCTCTATATAAAGAAAGCCAATCCATGCCAAGAATCACATCAAATTCCACTATAGGAAGGATCACAAGATTTGCAGGAAGCACTTTCCCAAAAACTTCAATCGGGGAAGAATTATAAACTTTTGATGCGACTGTTGTGCCATTAGGTGTTGTCACAGCTAACTCAATATCTAATTATTGAAGTAATATGGTGATACCCTTAGAAAAATCTTCAAAAATAAAAGAGTGGGTGGATCCAGAATCAAATAAAATATTTGCTACTTTAGAGTGGATGGTAAGTGTACCTTTCACCACATTGTTATCGTACTCCACATCGCTGATAGAAATTGCATGTGACTTTCCTTTGTCTTTGGCCTTAAGATTTTGTTGATGTCGATCATCATCAACAACCCTTGGATTAGGGAATTTATTGGCATAATGCCCCATCTCCTTGCACTTAAAACATTGAAGTGTAGTAAGTTCATTCTGTGTGTTCCTTCCTTTGTTTGCATCATTATACATCTTCTTCCCATCATTGCGGCATTCAAATGCCCGATGACCTTCCTTCCCACATTTGAAACATTTACTTGTCCCTTTAAGAAAACTCCCTCCATGTTTCTTTCCACACTTTGAGCATAAGGGAAAGCTCATCTTCTTTTCAGTGTGCTCTTTAGATTCTCCTTTGAATTCCATTTTCCTCTTCTTATCAAACCCATATGACTGATGGGTTACTCCAATCTCCATCTCAACTTTGAGAGCACATCGAACGATTTCCTCTTAGCTATTGAAGTCCCTTATGGCTAAGGCCCTTCTAATACTTGGTTTTAATCCACTAAAGAATCGATCGATCTTACTCTCAGGTTGGATAATAATACCAAAAGCGTACCTTGCAAGTCTTGTAAAATTTGCCTCATAGGTACCAACAGATTCATTATCCTTTTGCTTCATTTCAAGAAACTCTTTCTCCATCTTTGTTTGGAGAATACGAGGGAAGTACTTATTGAAAAATAAGTTCTTGAACTCGTCCCATTCCATGGACTCAATTTCATCCCTTTGCCTCATATTCTTAATAAGATTCCACCATTGATCAGCATCTCCTTTCAAACGATACACTGCTAGGATGAATTTATCATGTTCAGAACATTGAAGAACTGAAAATATCTTTTCAGTAGTACTAATCCATTGTTCAGCAACTAATGGATCAGTAGACCCACTGAAAGAAGGTGGACGCTGCCTCATGAAGGATTCAACAGAATGTTGCTCCTTCCTTTGCTCGTTTGTAAGTCCTACATGATTCATAGCTTGAGAAAGTTGTGTGAGCATGGCTACAAGATTTTTCATTCCATCTCCCATAATGTTTGGTTGCTCATGGGGACAATCATTGCATTGCCCGTCACATTCCGCATTAACACGGTTCCTTCGGGTTCCATCCATTGACTAAAACCAAGAATAATAGTGTGAGAAACATTAATTATAATAGGAAAACCACATAATCAAGAATAAAATTTCACACTTAAGGTCTTATCCTAGGTTATTCATGGTCATTTCTAAAACACTAAGATTTTGTTCTATTCTTAGAATTATCCTTAGGGTTCTTACTAAAGCTTCCACATCCTAGTTTCTAAAGGTTGACTATACCTTTCCTCTGATACCAACTATAATGACCCATAATTTACATACATTGTTATTACTTCAAAATTTAAGCATACTTATTATAACATATAACAAAACCATGAAAGTACCGTATAGGTATAGTGTCTTTAGAAACTGGGAAACATAAACAACTGGTTCATAAAACGTCTATATTGTCTCTCATTTATTTCATCATATCTATAGTCCCTTTTGGCATATCTTACTTAATAACATTCTTCCTGACCTGGGGAAAGAAAACATACAAAAGGGTGAGCTCAAATTCCCGGTAAGGGTAAACAAAAGAAATATCAATCACATCATATTCATAAGAACATAATATTTTGGAAATCTTAACCTGCAAAAGAGAGCATAATTTCATAACATGGGATAAATCATAGTAGTGAAATGAAATCCCAATAATCATAACTTAAAACATGAAACTTTATGTCATACACACATAATCATAGAGAATCATTTCTTATTAGTCAAGACTCATTTCCAAGACTATCTTAGTGGAAAAAGTCCATTTCTGAACCGAGTTCACTCCTCGTTTCAGTCCTGTTTCACTGAACTGGTTTAACCTGCCGTTCCAGCCATGTCTATCTCATGAGATATAAAATCTTTACCCAATGCATTGGAGGGAGATATAGGTCCCACCCATCTCATAATGATACCATTCATATGTGTGCCACAAATTCATAAATCATACATCATTACATAACCCATGTAATAAAAATGGGATTCTTAAACAACATGACATCATAAAACAATTCATATAAGATAAAGGAATTCATAAAAATAATTCCATCACAACATAATAAAATCAATGTAATAATAGGGATAGAAACAGAACCCTATATTATCTTAGATGGAAAATAATTTTGATAAAACACTTGAACTCCATTCTTGAGGAAAATATCCTTTCTACTTCAAAAACATTTTCCTTTATTATTATGTCATACAATTTTAAACTAAAATAAGTTGATTAAAAATAAACTTGAAAACTTGTAAAGGAAGCTTCTTGGAAATAATTTTTTAAAAATACATTCATGCCATATAAGTTAAAAAAAACATTCTTCCCGTACTTTTTTCGGAAAAGTCAAAAAGTACCTCGTACGAAAAACGAAAAAAGATTCCTTTTATATCTTTTGCTAAAAACTCACCGAAGGGTAAAATTAGATTTAAAAAATTGTAGGTGGATGGAAACAATATTACATATTTAGGAAACATGGATGTGGATGATAAAATACACCCCAGTAAATACCAAAGTATAAACAATCTCGGATAAAATAAGATTGTGATATTTTACCTTACCTTAGGTCTGATTTGCTTCGTAAGTGTCCGAACCTCCTGTATAATGATTTAAATAATGTTATTGACTTATTACAGAATCATACTTATTTTTATGATATCATATATGGTCATATTCTTAGCTTCTTATTAGTAATATTTCATTACTACTTGTTATTCGGGTGTTTATTACTTTTTGTTCTTATGCGCGTTTTGTCGAATAAATTATTATTTTTCTTTTTAGGTTATAGATACCTCATTTCAAGAATCGTATTAGTGTAATATATATCATATTAATTCACTCAATTCATTTATATAATCATTATGCAATGAAGATCATGTATAACGAGTCGCATCACATCGTGGAGACGGTATTCCGTACGTACGCACGAGCGATGATATCGTTCCCATGATCATGGAATTGTATTGGAGTGTATGTATACTATTTCAGAATCAATATCACTTTATAATAATCATATATAGTTATTATTGAAACCATTATACCCATCCGAGTAAGGTGGTGGTGGAAAATAGATTACACCATGGCGTGGAGATGGTATTCTGTACGTACGCACGCGTGGTGATTTCGTTTTCCATAGGATGGATAGATGGTGAAATAGAGTTGTTTCATACTTATAATAACATATTATTATATGAGTGATACTGATGTTATTACTTCATAATGAAACAAATAAATAAGAAGAAGTGAAAGAAGAAATATAGATAAAAGAATTGGTAACGGGCATTACCTCTTCTTTGAAGCGCCTCTTTGAGACCTCCTCTTAGGGCACTAAAATTGGTCTTTGAAGAAGACCAGGACCTCTAGGATGTTTCTAGGGAAGTTTAGAGGAGATATTGGCAGTTTTTGGCCGAGATTGAAGGCTCAAAGTGGTGTGAGGAAGAGAGGGAGGAGGTGCCCTTTTATAAGGGAGGAGAGGGGCACCTTTGGAATAACTAAAAATATTATTTTATTATAAAATCTAATTCGGTTTTTAATAGCTCCAAATTGATATATTTCTAAGATAAGGTGGGTATGGGTCTAAATAATCTCATCCAATAGAATTTAGACAAGTTTCGGTATCAATTTTAACCTTATCATTTAGATTTAACTTTAAGTTAGATAATTTAACTTTTACCGTGTCTTCTTGTTTTCTTACACTATAAGGTTAATAAACTTTCTATATCAAGCCAAACGAACCCCAAGTTGTTTATTATTAATATATATAACCTTATCTAATTCATTTTGTCTAACCTTATATTTTTAGGAATAAAATAACAATTAATAATATAGTATTTGTTTTAAAAATTATTTTATGTTAATTTTGACACTATTTGGTAATTGATTTTTTTAAAAATCATAACAGAATGATTAGTTCGAAAAATTTTAATTAAATCAATACTAAAATGTCATATTAACATATAAAATTATTGGAATGCATAAAAAGTCTCAAATTACATTTAATTGGGTATTTTTAACATCAATTATGTCAATATTTCATTAATAAGATAATTACTGCATCATCATTGTATCATGAATAAATTAAATTATTTTAAGTTTAAAAATTACAAATAAAATACCATTATGTAGGAAAGATTTTTAGATTTATAATGAATATTTATAGTCTAATTTATCTTATGTATAACCCTATATTAAAAATGTTTTAGTTATTAAACTTTGATTTTAACTATTTTAACCCTTCTTTAAATAAATTGATAATAGATGTCCTAATCTAATCCAAGTGGGCCTAAATGGTCATATTTTATTCCTAAGGTTGTTTTTGGTCGAATTACACATTTCCAATAGAATTAGAACATGTGTTAGGGTAATAATAATATCATTTTTACCCTTAACTACCCTATTTACTTTTAACCGTGGTAAAAAAAAGTAAAAAGTTACAATTCACCATAAATTATTTTCATCTCATTGAACCACATTTTAGTCCTTGATATTAACCGTGTCTCTAGGATTTTCAAAATCCCACTCACAGAAGTGGTAAAATTAAGTTTTATGAAAAAATTCAGTTTTTTTAACTACCACTTAGTGGTTTCACTATTCATCAAAAAATGAAAGTTTCCAGAAAAATACCAAAAATTAGGCCTAAGATATATTTGATATTATGAATTAAAAAATGGTGTTTATTTTACCAAATTCAAAACATATCAGTTACATTAACTAATTTAAAAATTAATTCTCGTCGTCAAGACAAATAGCGTGTTTTTAAGAGATAATAACTATCAAAAGATTGACACTTGTTTATGTCTGGTTTAAATGTGAAATTACATCCAATGAACAACATTGTATTAAATTGTAAAAATATATTCTAAATATACTTTAAAACCAATAAAATTAATAATTTATCCCTATTAATTATTTCGATTAAAAAAGTTGTTTTTAATTAAAATTTAATAATTTTCACTATTCATCAGAATATGAAAGTTATCCGAAAAGTACCAAAATTTCACCCTAAGCTAATTTCGATATTCCAAATCCAAAAATGAAGTCCATTTTGAAAAATAAAATTTACAAAATTTCAAAAAGTAGTTATTACTATTCATAACGGCTAGTTTTAATAATATTTTAATAGCATATCGTTGTTTAGTGAAACTCGGTATTGCGTACGACGCAAGCTATCGAGGAAGGTCGCGGTTGCGTGTAAAGCAAGCCAAGCTTGTGTTGTGTGTAGTGAAAGATTCCTTTGATGATTTATATAACATAAAAACAAAATATTTCTCATAAAAGTCTCGGGTGTTACACTAGGCGTAGAGTGGGAGGTCTCGACTTCGAATCCCGGGGGAGGCAGGGGCGTGTGCGGTGGTGAATGGATGTGATAGCACTGTTAAAGGGGAAACTAGCATTGTCTAAGGGTTTGGGGTGGGGCATGGGCATGCTGGGGTGGTAAGGGTATGTGGGAGCGGGAAAGGGTGCTTTATAGCGTTGTTGAAGGGAGGGTCAAGTGTTGTTAAAACCCCCCTCCGATCTGCAGATTTTTTTTGATTTTTTTTTTAATTTTTTTTAATATTTTTACTTCATTTTTAAAAAAATCATTGATAAAAGGGGTATTTTAACATTGTTAAAAGGAAGAACTGATAAATGAACCATTTATCAGTGCTTTTTCTTAGTGTAGATAAAAGTCCCCTTTTATCAGTGTTTTTTAGCATTGTTAAAAGGTGTCTTTATAAGTGCTTTTTTAACACTGATAAAAGTGACCCCATTTATCTTCAGTGAGATTAACAACACTTTTTTGGCACTAAAAATGGCATTTTCTACCGCTTTTAAAGTCCATATCAGTAGTAGTGATTGAAACCTAATCCTTCATTCCTCCATAATATTTATCATACCTTGAATAATGACTAATTATTTAATAAATAAATTCCACTACATTATTCACTAATAAATAAATAAATATTATATTTACTAAATATAAATTAAATATTTATTAAATATTTTTATTGTAAAATATTCTCTCAGTTAACCAATAATGGAATATATGAAATAAAGAAAATATAAATATTCATTAAACCACATGTGAGAATAATATTTATTTAATTTTTTAAATAATAAATAATATTTTTATTTAAATGATCTTTTGGTTACAGTTTGTGTGTGACCATTTAGGCATCTTTCTTAGTGATATTAGGTGAATCAGCCCACTTCCAAGGCTAGCATCTAAAAAC
Source organism: Viscum album (assembly GCA_963277665.1). Classification (NCBI taxonomy): domain Eukaryota; kingdom Viridiplantae; phylum Streptophyta; class Magnoliopsida; order Santalales; family Viscaceae; genus Viscum; species Viscum album. Next base: position 1,560,976,688 of record OY728133.1, on the reverse strand, counting down.
AATCCTATGAAACAATAAAGAAAGAAGAAAATGTATCAATGAAATATAACCTCATACGAATTCTTACTATGTAATATAATCCCTTTTTCATGATATATTTAATAAAGTAGGTTGCATACCGGTTCCATCAACCTATGTACTAGACATATCTTTCGTCAACATTATAGAAACTAGTCCTTCCAATAGGAAACCGTAGTCATGGATTTATTTAGGTAGTATCATTTCCATTAAATTTCATGAGATATTACATTTTTCTTATGGAATAGAAGGGATAAATTCTTTCTCGGATTATTCATTAATGAAATATTACTTGTGACACACCCAAAGTATCCCACTTCTCCACGAATATATACTATCATGGTTTTTTTCAATGCATCAAAGTATGCAACTCATAATATCAATTAATAATAATATTATACTCTAAGGATCAATACATATGTCTGCATATAGGAACATCCAATGACACATATAAATGTGGGTTTCCTACTAGCGTACCTCATTCTTATAATATCCAACACTAAAAATTACCAAGGGTGTACACCATGAGAGGGTTCCTCAAAGTCCCATGAGCATCCACCTCCGATGTGTCCCTCTCATGATTTAATATAGATATATAGAATATATTTAAGAATATAATCATGGAACTTATGAATTATTATCATACAGTGGAACTGTAATGACCTTTCAGTGAGAAAGTTACTCTTCGGGCATTTTCACATACAATGTTATATAGAAGAATATTCCTAATATTGTAATAATTTTACTAATATTAAAAATATTGAATAAATTTAATCAGAAAGTACACAAAATTTGGTTCTAGGGAACCAACTCCAATGAACTCTCACTTACACTGGAGCCAACTACTAGAAATCTTCAGACTGCTAGCTCTCACATAATACTCCTACTTCAATTAAGATATGTATTTAGTTAAGGATTCCTTTAAATTTTCTTCCATGGAAACTCTACATACAATTACTGCACCCCTTTGAGAAAAATCCATAAATAGGTGACACTTTTAGATTATTTTCTTTGTCTATTGGTATAAACTTGGATCTTTTAAAAAATCCACCACTATAGTATTATCACAATATAATGTGATAAGGTCTTCACTTATAGGAACCACATCAAGATCATGTACAAATTTTCATATCCAAATGGATTATTTGGATGTTTCACAAGCTTTTATATACTCATACTCCACTATAAATTCAGTGATAACAGGCTATTTTGAACTCTTCTATCTCACATCTTCGATGTTGAGACTGAAAACATATCCTAACTATGACTTAAGATCATTAAAATCTATTTAAAAACTGTCATTAGTATAACCCAGATGACTAGCTCCTCATATATTCTATACATTAAGATCATATCCATAGTTCTTCTTAGTTACATAAGGATATAATTTATAGTAGACCAATGATGTTCACCAGTATCATCTTAGTATCTACCAACCATAATCAATGCAAAGGAAAAATCAATATACTATATAACATGTCAAACATGATTGATTATATTGCTAAAGCATTTTGTATCTTACCCATTCTCTATTTCTCCTATTGTGTTTGAGGACACATTTTCTTATAAATAAGTATACCATGTGGCACTGGAACCAATCCTCTCTTGTATTATTCAATACTAAATCCCTTTAGTAATTGGCCAATGTATGTAGCTTGACTTAGTCCAAGAAACCTCTTTGATCTATCTTGAATGATCATAATCCCTAGAATGTAGGCTGCTATACCTATGTACATCAAAGAGAAACACTTTTTTAACTAGTCCTTATTAGACTATTTGAATAGTATGTAATTTCTAATAAATTATATGTCATAAACATATAATACTAAAATAAAGACAACATTCCTACTAAACCGCATGTAAATACAAGACTGACATTCATTCTTAATGAAACAAAATTATTTTATAGCTTCATCACACTAAATGTTTCATGACTTGGTTTTTTATTTAATCTATAAATGGATCTATGCAACTTAAATATATTTTTGGCATCACATGTATTTATAAACCCATATGGTTGTGTCATATAGACATCTTCCTAGAGGTTCCCATTAGGGAAAGCTATTTTGACATCCATCTACCAAATTTCATAGCCATGGTAAGCCACTATAGAAAGAATAATTTGTACAGATTTAAGCATATAAAATTTAGAAAAGGTTTCATAATATTCAATTACTTGACGTTGATTAGACCCTTTACCCACTAGCCATGATTTATAGGTCCTTACTACACCTTCAATATCCAATTTTCTATTGAATTCCCATTTGCACTAAGAAATATTTACATCAATTTAAGGATTGACTAGAACCCAAATTTGTTTCAAATATATGGAATCCAATTTAGAATTCATTGATTATTTCCATCTTATAACTTCTAATATCTCTACTTCCCCTTTGTATGAGAGTGGTTAATTTTTATCAACCAATAATGAGTCTGTATCTCTAGTGACTAGAAAAACATATCTCTCAAGTTCTCTTACCTCTATGGTTCTTCTAAACATTACATGTGTTTTAGGGACTTCTTATTCCATGAGGACCTATGAAATTTTTTCCTATACCAACTCTTTTATATCATGAAAATGAACTTCCTTGAAGTTGATATTTCTCCCATTATCCTTCTTGAGGATGTTCACCCTATCAAGAATGATTTCTTGTCTATCTATAATCACTTTATTTTATAAGGGTTTATATGGATAATATCCCTTTATTTCCTTAGGATACTCTATAAAGAAACATTTTTGGCTCTAGGGTTCTAGTTTGTTTCCTGAGATGACCTTAACAAATTCCTCACAATTGTATACATGTGTATGTGATAAAATGAGTTTCCTTCCACTCCATAACTCGAAGTAAATTCTGTTTGCTGATTTAGCTGGTGCTCAGTTTAGTGTGTATATTTTACTTTGTAATTAATATCCCTAAAAGGATCATTGAATATCTACAGTACTTGTCATCAATATGACCATTTCTAGCAAGGTATAGTTTATCCTTTCATTAACACCATTCCGTTGTGGTATGTAAGGTGGAGAGAGTTGAGAAATAATCTAAAACTCCCATAGAATGTCAATACAATCTTGGTTAAGATATTCACTACCTTAATCAGATCAATACTTCTTTATCATCTTTACAAGTTGATTCTCTAATACATTCTTGATTTCATTGAATTTCTCGAAGCAATCAGACTAGTACCTCATCAATTAGACAAATCCACATATACTTAAGTAGTCTGTAAAAGTAATGAATTAAGAATACCCACCTCTATATTCTACTTGATGTTTTTCAAATACATCGATGTTTATGAATCCTAGAATCTCTATGGCCCTTTCACACTATCCAAAGAATGGTGGTTTGTTCATTTTTCCTTATAAACAATCATGAAATATTTTAAGTGTTTTTAGAATAAAAGAGTCTAAATATCTATCTTAATATATATTTTTAAAAATCTTCTAGTTCAAAAGACTAAGATAGGGATTCCATAACTGGGTGTTATATGACTCATGCAAACATGATTCATTATAACCTGCAAGTACATGGTTTTTTCAATTTAATACATAATTAATATTATATAAATGTTTCATACCATATAGTATGTTTTATTTATAATAGAAACATATTTTATTCCAAACATGAAAGAAAAAATCTGTATATAGGCCGGATACATAAATTATAACTTTGGTAAGAAATGGTATATAATAACAATCTCTTGAAACCAATATCATTCCTATTTCCAATGAATTTTTAGTCTCTTTTTTCTAGAGAAGTTGGACTCACACCATTGGTACCCTACAAATCCACTTCTCCTCTAGTAATCTATTTATATCTACTTGGTTCCTATATCTGTATACATATGTGAGCAAAACAAGTTGTATCTAATACCCAATGTGTAGATATTGAAATATTACACTTGCTAATGAGTGCACATTAAGCTTATCCTTACTTTTTGGTGTAGTTCCTCTTTCAATGACCTTGCTTGTCATATCAAAAACATGATGTATCCTTTTCATTTCCCATCCTACAGGTCTTCGTCCTTTTGGAATGATGGTTCTTAGGATATTTAAACTTGTTGTGATTATTGGGTCCCTTTTCCTTGTTCTTATTTTCATTATTCACCATAAGGATTGTGGTTTTTTTATACCCCATGTCCTTATCCACTAGGTGAATGCAATCAATGAGTTATAAAATAATATTCTCATTATTACTCATGTTATAATTAATAATAAAACAAGAGAAGGTATTGGGTAGGGAGGAAAGTATGATATTTGTGTGAAACACATCTTGTAATTTAATCTCTAATATTTCTAATCATTAAATGTAGCCAATAATTTTGACTACATGAGGACCAATTGGTGCTGACTCTCCAAGATTTCATGTAAACAAAGCATTGGGGATCTTATATATCTCTTGTCTCACCTTATCTTGATAGAAACCTTGAAGTTGATACATCATGTTATATCCACACATGTCCTCATGTTTCTTTATAATATCATTGGTAATGGATGATAGCATGAAATTTTGATCATGTGTGGAATCCTTCAAATGTTTCTCATAGAGAAAAAACACTTATTAATTAGTTGTTTTTTCTAGGCACTTCAGGGATAGGTTCTTCTAGCACATATAAATTCTTGTCATGGCATAGGATAATTGGTAATCAACTTTTCCATTATTAGAAATTATTTTCAGTGATAAGGTTATCCTTCTCAAGTATGGATCACATTTTTATGTTTGAAGTCATATTTTTTCATTTCTAAAAATAAGAGGAGCATAAGTTTAGTACATTATCTAGTAAAAGAATATTAATAAATATTATATTATATTTATTAAACTCCCACTATTTTACAGAATCCCAATAACTCTCTCCATTGGCTTCGTAATATCTTATTGCATGGATATTGTAGTTTCAAGAACCATATTCCCCTCCTCATAACCCAGACATGGTCCTGACAAGTTATTTGAAGCGTCTTAGTTTGGCATTAAAATGCCAACAACATTAACTCATTGTTATTTTATCTATAGAGTGGACTCCCCAATCCTAAAATCTTTAAATTGGAATTCTCTAACCTTGGCCTCTTAGTTACAACAATTCCTTCTGAAGTCATCCATTGATGTGATCTAAGTTAATATAACCCAAAACATCAAGTTAAAATTCTCTTACAACTCAAAACCACCCCAACATGGGATAATCATGTAATTTGAACTATACATCAATTTTAAATTATGTAGTAGAAGGCTATGCTGAATTAATATATATAATTGAGGAATTTAATCTTTGTGTATAAAATTACTATTTTTAACGTTATTACATGATTTTCAATATTAAGTGGATATACTTAATTGATTAACTATGACTAAGAAAAATTATATGCAAAAAAACAATTTCTTTTATTTCTATCTTGTATGATTGTTAATTAATCAATTCATTGGATTGTGAAAAAAAATCCATAATTAAATTAACCATGCACAAAAAAATAAAAAAAATTGGTCTGATCATGATCTTTTACTAATGGTTAGTTTATCTAGCAGATGATAAACTAACTATCGACCTAGGAGGAGAACGCCTTAAACCATGACTTGCTTCATTTTGAAGCATTCCAACTTTCCACCCATTTACTTCCTAGATTGGTTTCACCTTAGCTCCAAACTTGAACCGCCTCCACTCACTTGGTTGCTCCATCAATTACATAATCTTTTACTCACACACAGGTAAGGGGAACCAAAAGATTAGTTAAGGGGATTACATAAAACAAATCATGGGTACATAGACACTTACATAATGAGATGAGGGATGATACGTAAGACATGAATTTCATTTAATAATAAATTAAAAGGAAACCAATTACATATAAAGGTCAGATCTATAGTTATTATCATTTACATGCATGCAACAAATTATGTATTTAATAAAATTAACATTCAATTATAATAATTCTTATTAAAGATAAATCATACTTGAATCAATTAATTATATTCCTTAATTAATCAATTATTTTATCTTAATTCACTTCCAAAATGTATTTAGATTCTCATCCATCTTAATGTTAAGAAAATTAATTTAATTAATTTAAAATTAAATTTGTAAAAAACATGTATCTTGGAGGTAACACAGTGAGTACCTATCTAAACTACCCAGTGTGTATTATATTTTTGTTTTTTTACTAACGCGACATGTTTCATACATGAATTATCACATAATTTCATGACATATACATAGTCCAATAAATAAAAAATGGAAAACATGTTATTTTTTTAGTGTGTTATGCTTCCATTCACATAGAGTAACGACTGTATTACAACTTGTACATGATATAGAGTTCCAAACTTTATACAGAAATTAATTATACATTTAATATATATTTAATCCATCAAATGGAATGTGTGTAGCCAAATATATCTCACAAGAAACATATATTGATAAGGTTTAAGTAGTATAATAAATTAATTTTTAATTATTTGTAATTTGGTAATATGAATGGCATTTATTATCTAGTTGCATGGAGTGTATATTTCTCATAGTCTATCTGTACCACACACTAAGGAACATAATGTGTAATCATGTCACATAAAATAATGGAGTACATGGTCTATATATGGCCTTCCCGGTGTGTGGTATCCATATTACATGGTCACCAATCATGTTGATCATGTGAGAAAATACACAGCCCATATTTGTCTAAGGGACTACACATCATGTACGAATGTCACACATTGAGTAAGAATGTTACAAATTTTTTAGTCTATATAACTATGTCACACACTATCCAGGTCAATATTAAGCATACTTAAATACACACCATGTATAATAAATTCACATGGATCGAATAAATTCTGAATTAATTCATGATTCATTAAACACAGGTACACTGCATGTACCAACATGCTATATGGTGTGTACTCTTATTCTATCTATCCAGAAACTTTTGCACCTTCAAAAGAGTTCTTTGAATGTTTTAAATTCATAAAATTAATTGATTCAGATTATATTTATGAGAAAAAATAAGAAGAAGAGGAAATATCATGATTTAGATTAAAGAATGATTAAAGATGAGTTAAAAATATGATAAATGCATAAATCAATAAATTATCTTTAAATAATTATATGTAATTATGTATCCACTCTGATACCACTTGAATGTTTCAAGAACAATAGAAGCACTATATGTGGTATGCCTAGCTCGGTTTTTTAATCAATGATCAATTTGAGATGTACAATAATGATAAGAACTTGGACCAATGGAATTGAATCAAAGATTAATTGATGATAGAATTATAAAACCAAAAATAGGATTATCATATATTATTTATAATTAATTTGAACAATTAATGAATTGCCTTGTGATGAATTCTTTCTTCATTGGTGAATCTGACAATGTCTCTATGTTGTTGTATTTTAGAAATCATGTATAGATCCACTCATGATCCAAAAACCTCCAAACATCATTGTAGGAATATTTGGGTGCTAGCATGGTAGAGTGTAACACTTCCCTCATTTACCACTGATCACCTCTAGAATCACTTCAATAATGATTCTCTTTGATCTCTTTAGAATAAAGAGTAGTGTTGGAGGAGGATCACTCTCTCTTCTAGTAAGTGTTCTGGGGGAAGCGGGATCCCTAGGGTCTTGAAAGATGTCTCTAAATGTTGTTCTATATAACAAAACAAATGGAAACCACTTATATAAGAAAAAATATAATTAGGTTTATATAATGTTATGTTGAGGAAATAATAATCGAACATGTGCCCTAATTATTTTTCTTAATCCCCATGGAACCTCATATCTATAATAATATTGTAATTATTTCTTGACATGTGAAAAAGTTTCAAATTAATTAAATTTTATTTATTCATATAATATTCAATATATATTATATGTCTCACCAGACTATTAAACTTGATCTTTCAATCCTCCATAATATTTTTTGAACCTTAAATAATGACTATTTATTTAATAAATAAATTTCATTGCATTATTTTCTAATAAATAAATAAATATTGTATTTACTAAATAGAAAATAAATATTTATTAAATATTCTGCTCACAAAATATTCTCTAAAATAACCAATTATGGAATATATATAATAAATAAAAGATAAATAATTATTATACCACATGTAGGAATAATATTTATTCATCTTGATAAATAATAAATAATGATATTATTTAACTAAGGTTTTGGATACACTTATTTTGTGACCCACTATGCCTCTTTCTTAGTGGCATTAGGTGAAACAACTCAAAGTCCAAGGTTCACATCTAGTGACATTCCAAAGGAGTCATAGAGAAAGAATTTAAGCTCACAATAATATATAAACTCATATGAATGATTAATGTGTAATATAATCCATTTATCATGATATATCTAATTAATAAGGTTTCAAACTGGTGTCATTAAAACACACTAGTGAAAACACGATTTAACATCTATTTTTTAAAAATCGATGCTGAAAATCACTCTAGTTCAGCTTTTCAACATCGGTTTCTCTAATAAATAGATGTCGAAAAGGTGAACCACATAGTTTTTGGCATCAGTTTCTTATATAAACAGACGCCAAAACCAATCTATTTTTTTTGAATGACTCGGTGTTAATTTTTATGAAAATCGATGCAGAAAATTTAAAAAAATTAGAAAATTTTAAATATTACACCCCATAAAAAATTAGAATCCCTATGAAATAAATATAGTATAAATCCATCAGAAAACATTTATCAGTGACTAAATTTTTTTAAAAACATCCATACTTTTAACAAGATAATCAAAACATTATCTATTCCTTTGTATTTTAAAGTAGAATTAAAAATCACACACATGAAATTTACAACATGATCATTTTTTGTTATTGTTAAAGCATTCATTTGATATCATTATGATCAATAACCTATTATAAAAAAAGAAGAAATATTTTGTGAACACTTATTATTAGTAAAATGTAATTCTAATTAGAAACATTAGAATATACATACCTTTCATCATAATCACACTTATAGTTCGTAAACAAAGATCAAAGATGGTCAAGTTCATCATTCGTGTAAGAATCGACATAATTGATCATCTACAATAATGTTGAATTATATAAGATTAAAAAGTAATACTATGATAGAAAATAGAAAATAATTAACATGACTAACCTGATCAAAATCAATTGTTACCCCAGTTTTGATTATCTCATACATGAATCATAGAAAATAATAACCACATTCGACATTTCCCTGTTGACTATGAAACTATAGTTAATAAAACATTAAATTGTTAATGAAAACATATATATATATATCAAAAAATAAAAATAATATCTAATATATAAAATAATTACCTTTACTTCCCTATAGTTGATTGCATTTGGCTTCTCTATTGACAAGTGATCTTTTTTAAATTTTTTCCATGACTCGTATTTTCATATATGTCAACTAATAATACATGTATAAACAATGAGAAATAAACATAATGATCTTATAAAAAACAAACAAACTTAATTTTATAATATGGTGGAAAATTTTCTACGAACACCACCTAATAAAGAACAAAATGAATACAATGTGTTCTCACTTGGGAAGAATACACCTAACATCAAATTTGCCCAACAATAAAAAAGGATCACATTTAATGACATTATAATGAACATTACTGCATAATTATGTTTCTGTTCTTACCCATCAAGAAATTTCATAAACCAACACCTAATATTTTTCATTAATAACTTCTCACATATATGTGCCTCTCTATTTTCTATCAAAATATATAGCACAACCATTGAAATGAATTCTGGATCTATAAAACCATAAAATCCTATGCATTCATTTTGAACAAACAGCATGTGTAGATACCTAATTAAAAACATAATATAGTTAGTAAAGTTAAACCATATTTCTTTTAAAAAATAAAAACTGAAATATCAATTTACTTACATGAAAAAAAAACTACAACATAGGAACAGTGATATCTTAAAAATTAATTAGACCCATGAAATTTTTTCTGAATATAATCATTGGATAGTCTCTTCCACATATGTCGGATGACATCCAAAACTCATATATATTAACCAAGGAAGAAGAAAACTGAGATAATATTTCTATCCAATCAGAAGTATCATAAGTATCTACAGTGTTTTGTTGTTGAACCTTTTTTTCATTATTCCATTACTTTGGTTTTTTGATACTCCTATATAAGATAAATGTCATAAAACATTATAAGTAATTTTTAATCATATGAAATTAATATTTAAAAAACACATACCTTGTATGAAATATGACAAAGAATGCTTAATGGCCAAAGTAAAAAATAACCCATATAATCCACAACTATGGTAACCTCCATGGTAAGGAATGGTATTAGATCAATAGGGTCAATAATATCATGTATCGACACTCTAACCTGACCCATATGAATAGGATGGTGATGTATAGACTCAACCAAAAAATGTATGACTCTGAATACTACAATATGTACATCAGCATCTCCTGCATACATCTCATAGTATAAGGTTGGGTTCGAATAAGGAAGTGCAGGATCTAAGTAGGCAGGTTGGGTAAGATAGGCAGGTTGGGAAGGCAACGCGGGCTATGACTACCTCATCAATTGTTCTGACATAGTCTATTGTAGAGATGATTGAATTTGATTTCCCATGGACCGATACATATATTTTAGTTAATATTTTAAGGATTTGATTTCTGGGTCTCTTGATAGTTTAATTTAATGAAAAAAAATGTTCTGAATACTAACACCTGCCTCATATCCTCTAATGTGGATGGGGTGTTCTAGCTTTCCTAAAGTAATAGCTATGATGTCCATCCTACCCTCATGCATAAAAGTTCCCTTTATCGATTTCTCCTGAAGTTCATTATTACATGAAAAATAAAATTGGTATATTAGGGTTGTAAATTTATAAATTATAAAAAACTCTGAAACATGTTAGTTTTTTACTTACAATTATTTCATCTACTTCCTGAGCTTTCTCTATAATATAATTTTCATTTATTCTTCTTCTCACTCTTTTTTATTTCTCATGGCGGGTGGGTGGAGATGGATGAACGAATTGGGGCACACCAGAACCACTAGTGGAGTGAGCTCTAAATGAGTCAAACATTTCCTCAATCATTTTTTCCTCCAATAAATGATACCCTCCATGTGATAATGTTTGAGGGTATACATCTTATAGTTGGATGTATTGATGGGATTTTCTCAAGTCCTATTATATAAGAAGTAAAATAATAAGTAATTTGAAACATATATAAAATATTTTACAATATGATGTAATATAATTATGATAACTAAAATTTTTCATCATGTCAAGTGGAAACAAATTTCTTCCATGCAACTTCATTTAAAAATGGATACATGAGGCATGGGTATTCATTTTGTCTCCTTCCAAACACATAATTTTCTCTCATTTTTGTTTTGAAACCTTTCTATCAAACCACCGCAAAAATAAGACGTCTTTTTATAACATCTTCTATTTCCTCAGAAGTGAATGTCATCTATAATTTCATAACAAAAATATTAGTCATTTAAAATATATAATATTCAAAAAATGAGATAAAATAAATCAATTGAGATATTTTACCTTTATGGCCTCCCAAAGATGATCTATCACCACCTTATTGACAGACATCTAATCATGATATAAAATACCAATCCTACAATGGCTATGCATGAAAATATAGCTGATAAAATATGATAAATTTGGGCTAATTACATTATTATTATCATCAAAACTAATATGTAATCGCTTGCCTTTATAAGAAAGTGACATTTTTGGTAAATGTTTAATGCCACAATTACCAACATGAGAATTCTATTTCCGAATACTAAAATTAGAAGACATCCCTGTTGAAGTCTCATGAGTAGTCCAACAATTATTTTTTTTAAATTAAAAGTTTTCTTTCAATAAATAATAATATTACAAGATATTTAAAAATATGAAGAAAAAAATACCTTGGTAGATGTTATTCTGTCTCTATATCCGTATCTATCATTATAATAGGAAAATGTAATTAAATTCTTGTGTACCTAAATATAATTATACTAGTCAGTAATTATAAAATAGAAAAACATAAATATGTAAGTAAAAAAAGTTTCACACATGTGTAAGTTTAAAAAAAAATATTTTTTGAATCTTAACTGAAAAAATATTCAATGTGAAATATAATCACTACTTCTATAAAGATATAAAAATTTTAAAATTCAAATATAAAAGTTTGAAAAGGTGTTCTCATATGCATAAATCAAACCAAAATATAATAATGTATATTAGGTATTTTAATGAAAAAAAATTAACTATAACCTTAGAATATCAAAATTTAACACAAAAAATCATATCAATAATCAAATATATATAATTCAATATCCAATAGTTATTAAATAATATTGTTTTTATACATGTAATTTTCAATAAATAAATATAATGTAAATAATACCAGAATAATTAAGAGAGTAATTTAGTGTTTTCCCATATCCTTTTAGCATAATCATTTCATATTGCATGCACTATGTCTGCATTATAGTCATTGTTATCTAGAAATCACGTAACGGATGAAGAAGTCTCATATAAATCAATAACATCAACATCCATCTCATCATACAAATGGATTCTTTTCCCTTGAAAAATGATGGACCATAAATCATTCAACGGATCAGTGACATAAAATAATTGCTTTGCATGTGTGTCCATGATAAACGGTTCATCATTTTAATTAAATATTTTCAAATCAACCAGTTTAAACCCATATCCATCATGGTTCACACCACTATTACTTGAAACCCAATTTCACTTAAACCCAATGACACAAAATCTAATATAATTATTTTATAATATGTCTTCAAGAAATCCAAAATATTGCCTTGATGCAGAAATTTGGTTTTTATCTTTTTCACTTGGAAAATGAAGTGCATTCATGATGACCATTACTCCACTATTTTGAATAGTACTCTTATCATCCAACATATTTGTGTAAAAATTTCACCCATTAATATCAAAACCAGACCATGTGATCACATTAAGATGTGTTCCCCCTTCCAACCATTTCAATGTTTCTGATGAAGATATATTTGTGTTGACTTTCTCATTAAACCATGAAACAAATGTATTTTTATGCTTAATCATCAACCACTTTTCATTTATTTTTGGATACTATAACTTTGATTCTTTAATATGTGATGATATATATTATTGAACCTCATATGTGTTGTTCAAAATTTATAAATGTGCTTGCATCACTTCATCGCATGGAATAAAGTTTACCTTTAAGCCTCGAATACATCTACCTTCACTATCAACTGTTATATGTTGAGATATAAGGATACCTATATGCTCCACTTTATATAAATAATCAGTACAAAAATCAATCACCTCTTCTGATACATATTTTTGAATAATAGAGGCCTCTGTTCGATGAGGATTTTTAATATATCCTTTCTAAATTTTCATATATCTTTTAAAAGATACATCCATCATAAATATACAGACCCACAAATTTTTATCTCACAAACCAAATGAATCACCAGATCAACCATTATATCAAAACATGTTGGCAGAAAAAACATTTCTAGTTGACAAATAATAAATGAAGCTTCATTCAACAACACATCTATAAAATTTGGATCAACAAATTTTCTACAAATGGATTTGAAAACATTACATAACCTGATGATAGTCTTTCTAACAGTTGTCATTGATATACCACGGAGTGCGATGGCTAGAAGTTGTTGCATCAATCCATGATAATATTTAGATTTGATACCTATTAATTTAGAATTTCTCAATGATGCTAAATTATTCACATTTGAATAATAACCACTGGTTGATTTAATACCGTGAAGAAACTAACAAAAATTCGTATTCCCAATCTTGCTTAATGTGTGACAAGCCAGAGGTAAATATTTTCTATTTTATTTCATAGTGTGAGGTAACACCAAACACATTCCCATTGATATCAAGTCCAATATAGCATGAAATACCTATTTTTGTGTTTCCTTTTATGTATAAAATAGTTCCAATCAAACAATTACATATGTTTTCTCAACATGCATAACATCGATGTTATGTTTTATCTCTAAAAATATCCAATAAGGTATTTTGATAAAGATATACAGTTTCTTCCAGATATTTTTTTGTAGACCAGAAATTCTTTTCTTTCTAAATGTCGAATCAATATTTTTTACCCTATCATAATATTCTTCAACTAACAATGGTCATGGGGGTGTATTGTATTTCTGTAAACTTTCAAATGTTTTTTTCAATCTTTGATAAGGATGATCAATTAACAAAAATATTTGATGTCCCATGCACATTGTTTTTCTTCCATTCTTAAATTGATAATATGAAGTCTCTTCTTCAAAAATTAGATATTATTTATATCCCTAAACATTGTATCCATATAAGTTTCCATATATTGAAAAGTCATTTATAGTGAACATTATCATAACACGTAAAAGAAAATACTTTTTCTTGTATGCATATAAATCTTTAACACATATCTCCCATAGTAGTTTCAAATCATAATTCAATGATAAAAGATATAGATCAATATCATTTCCTGACTATTTTGTTCCAGAAATCATAAAGCTCATCATAACATATTTTTTCTTCATACATATATGTGGGGACAAGTTGTAAACTACCAACAAGAAATTACATGAACTATGTTGGCTACCTAGGCTCTGATATGAATTCATTCCATTAGTACACAATCCCATTTTGAGATTTCTAACTTAACTTACAAAATCAAAAAATTGTTTATCAAATAAATTCCATTGTTTTGAATCATTAGGGTGACATAAGTTACCATCAGAGATGCACTCATCTGAATGCCATATTTACCTTTTTCGCCAATTGAATTTGCAAATAGATGCTTCAAATAAAGAATTATTGGAAGGTACCAAATTGATTTTGCATCATCATTGATTTTGGTACCTAAAAATCAATCAAAGTTTTGATTACCAGAATTGCATGAAAGAGTTATTGGATGATATCATTAGAATGTACAAAATTGATTTTTCATGATGTTAAATGTCTGCACTAGATAATGCATCTAAGTTGACTATTTCAGCCATCTTATAGAATGATGTCCCACATTTAGGAAAACTTGATAAATATTCCTATTAATTCCTATACAAATCACAATCATTGGAGAAAGAAATTATCTTTTTATACCCCAATACCATTGGGAATTATATTTTCATCGCCGCATAATTGGAATCTGGAAGCCCGTTTCTTTTTGGAAGTAGATCTTTTAAAATCTCAAGTAGGTTGGAGAAACTTTTATCACTCCCAACACTTCTTGATTTCAAGTTAACTAATCTCAAAACTTATGATGACACAGTATATTTACTACAACTTGGTAATAATGGTTACTCATAATCTCTATCCAATCATTCAACATTTATTGTTTTCTTGATGGTTTAAACACCTAAATCCTGAATTAATTATTCAATGCAATCATATGTCTCATTATGAATAGTGTTATCAACATTAAATGTGGAATTTGTAGCTATTTCAACATGCTATATCTAATTTGTATAATTAATGATTAAACCATTAAAAATGAGATAATCATTGATTTCTTTAGAGGTTAACTTTATCATATTCAAACACTTCACACATGGACTGAAAATAATATATATGTTTTGAAGATTTCGGTTAGAAAATTCTAAGAAATCATCAACACATTTTTCATATTCAGTAGTTGTTCTTCATAAATTTATCCAATTATGATCCATTCAAGACCCGATATCACAATATAATAGGAGGATATATTAAAAAAATATACATTTTAATATATATATATATATATAAACTAAGATATTGTAAACATAATAAAATTTAATAAAAATTATTGGTAATCATAGTATGAATCTTTAGTCCATATAACCAACAATTATCCACATGTACTAAATCATTATAGACATTATGAAAAACATCAAAACTCTTTTTATTCTATAAAAACTAATTTAGATACAATTAATATATAAACCCTCTCATATTGGAGAAAAAATTGAACTAAAATCAATTATTATTCCAAAGCTTAATTGTGTGACCTTATAGTAATTTGTATCAACAAAAATGATTATGAATTCTTTAATTCACAACTATAAACTAAGAAATACATCTATAAAAACATTTTTTTATTCAAGATGACAATTTATTTGTAATGGTCTTTATTAAGAATACTCATATATCTATATGAACATGTCAACCAAATGTATCTTCATATATTATATGAATACTCATGTAATATATATATCGAAGACGTTGAGACTAACCACTAAAAATGAAATATTTAAATATAGTTTTAAAAAATTCATATATTCTTGAATCTCTCATTAGACGGGTCAATCTAGATGAAAATATCACATGTCAATCATATAGATAGAAAAGCACATTGCATGTCACTTATCTAATAATGGAAATGAATTTCCTTTGTCTTTACTAAATTGTGGTCCTATATGTTTATATAAGAATATAAATATCATCTTGGATAAATAAAAACTACATAAAAATAATTAAAACAATAGTTCAAATGAAGAAAAAAAGGTAAATAATTTATCTTTAAAATTGAAAACAAACATAAAAAATTCAGAGTTCAACAATGAAAATGGATCCTTAATCTGGACTTTTCTCCCTCGAATGAGTTTAAAGAATAAACACAGTAAGATCTAACATTTTTTTTGTAAAAATAGACAATAAACAAGAAAAAAACCATGGGGGATTCTCAGCCAAGAAACGGTTTCCACATAGAAAATAATCCCCTAGATGATGAAATAATGAAAGAGAAAGAAGAAGTGAGACCAAAAATTGTGAAAATATAAGAAAATAAACACCAATGGCTGTTGAGGATCAGCAGGTCACCTTGAAAGTCATCATGAGTCGAGAGAATAGTTTCACATATCCAAAAAAATGAGGGTTTCGGGAACCCATATTTTTTAAATGGTTTTTAGTGTCGGTTTTAACAAAAACATACACTATAAAGTCCTGATGAAAACATTTTGGCATCAGTTTTTACAAAAACGGATTCCATATATTCAATTATTCATGCCTATTTTTTAAAAAACTGATGATGAAAATCATTTTGTATAGAGTTTTTCCCATCAGTTTTTAGAAAAAAACTGATGCGTAAAATTTATATATAAAACATTTAGCATCGATTTATGTTAAAACCAACGTGAAAAAGTCCCCTCTAATACATTTTTCAACTATTTATAAAAAAACGATGTCATATCTTAGACGTTGGGGACTTTTTTATATTAGTGAAATGTGCTTGATGTCTCTTTCTTTGACATTCTATAAATTGAACTTTCCAACAGAACAACATGGTCATTGATTTATTTTAGATATATCATTTATATCAAAGGTCCTTAGATTTCAACTTCCATTAAAGAATAGAAGGGAAACTCATATCTCAAATTATTCATTAATGTAACACCCCGAGATTTTATAGGATATATTCTTTTTAATTTATTTCATATCTTCTGTTGTAAGTTACACCAAGATTATCTTACGCTATATGCAACATCGTATTATCTTGCAGAATACGCAACACTAATCTTGGATCGTGTTACACACAATTTCATGTTTGTTTGATAGTAGTTATTCTACACAACATTGAGTGTATATATATATATATATATTCAATGTATAAATGAAATATGGTTGGATTTTTTTATATGCAACAACAAAGTAGTCTTGCACAACACGCAACCCTGTCTTGGCTTGCATTACATGCAATCGCGAGTTTCCTCGATAGCGTGTGTTGTACGCAATATCAGGTTTCACTAAACAATGATATATGGTTATAATATTATTATGAACTAGACATTATGAATAATATTAACTAAATTTTTAATGTTATAACACTATTATTTCATCTTACACATTTTCTAGAACATGTTATGTGAACAAAATAAATTTTTCGGGTAAAATAATTATTTTTCAAAAAATGCAGTTTTTCCGCCTTTTAATGGCGCACCCACATTAAATATAGTTTTTGACATGTTTATAAGTTCAATTTTACAAAATAAACTTCTTATGTTGAATCAGGATATAAAAATTTACATTGGATAAAGTTTTGATATTTTTCTGATAACTTTCATATTTTAATAAATAGTAAACACATGCTATATTTTAATTAAAAACAACTTTTTTCATCGTAATAATTTATATGGTTAAATTATAATATTGAATGGTTTTAAAGTATTAATAGAATATATTTTTACCATTTAATATAATGTGTGTCATTAGCATTGATTTAACCTTGAATTCGTAGGTTAAATCAATTCAATCTTTTGCAATCTTTTAAACAAAAACTCGTTTTCTTTCGACAACGGGATTAATTTTAATTTAATTTCTGCAACTTTTGTGTATTGAATTTGGAAAAATGAATTCCATATTTGGAATCAGTGGTTCCAAATTATGTTAATAAGCTACTTTTTATTTTTTGGGCATTATGAATAGTAACTACGGTAAATTTTATTTACCATAGTTAAAGGTAAATCGGGTAATTAAGGGTAAATATAAGATAATAAAATTACCCTAACACCTGCCAAAATCCTATTGGATGACTAAAAATCGACTCATATCACCTAACGGTGGGATTATATTCATTTAATAAACTTTTGTCCATGAAAATAATTTAATTATTATTAAAACCAAAGAAAGTGACAACATGTCACTTTCTTAAATCTTTTAAGTATAATACTTTTAGTTTAGTGATAAACTTCATGAAACTTCATATATAAATAGTCTCTAGAAATCTAATAAAATTATATACATCATATGAATTTATTTAGAATTTTTAGGGATTAAATACTTATCATTAGAGGTGACATAAAAGTGATGTTGAAATTATTTTATTAAGAGAAATATCAAATAAATGGTTTTAAAAATATTAAAATAAATATTATATGAACTATTTAATATGCTCCAATAATTTTATAGATAAATATGACATTTTATGAATCTATTAAATCTTTTAGTTAGAACATATCTTCTCTATATTGTTTATATAAATTCAAATAAATGAATAGTGTCAAAATTGACACTATTGTTATTTTATAAAAATAACATATTATAAAATTGTTTAAAAATCACAAAAGTATTTAAAAATTATAAATTTAAATTTATATGGTTGACAATGTCATAACCTGTCAAATTATGGAAAATTCACAACACATATGTAATTATTTATAATAATTTAAAATTTAGAATATTATTATCACAAATAAAATTAAATTGATAAATAAGGATAAATCAAGTTGATAATGTTTAAACTAAATTCCTAACATGTCTAAATTTTATTGGTTGATGATATTACAACTCTATCTCATCTAAAATTCGGATATGAGTCATTTTGGAAGCTTTTAAGTGGGTTTGGGATTTAATATAAACTAATATTTCTTATATTTCCAAAGGTGCCCCTCTCCTCCCTTATAAAAGGGCACCTCCTCCCTCTCCTACTCACACCAATTTGAGCCTTCAAGCTAGGCCAACCCCTGCCCATTTCACTTCCCCACTTCCTTAGAAACCTACTAGAGGTACTGGTCTTCTCAAAAGACCAACTCTAGTTCCCTAAGAGAATGTTTAAAGGATGCACTTCGAGAAAGAGGTAATACCTTCTACCGTTTTCTTCAAGTTCCATTCTTCTTCTTCTCCATCTTCTTTAGTTGTTTCATTATGAAGTAATAACATAAGTATCCCTAATATACTAATATGTTATTATAAATATGAAACAACTCTATTTCACCTTCTATCCATCCTACAGAAAACAAAATCACCGCGCGTGCGTATGTACGGAATACCGTCTCCACACCGTGGTGTAATCTGTTTTTTCCACCAACACCTTACATGGATGGGTATAATGGTATAAAAAATAACTATATATGGTTATTATAACATCATACTGATTCTGATATATTATATCATCCACTCCAATTCTATTCAATAATTATGGGAACGATATCATCGCTCGTGCGTACGTACGGACTACCGTCTCCACGACGCGATGAGATTCATTCTCCATGTTAACCATACATGAATGATCATAAAGTTTATATAATGAATAATAATTAAATATATGAAATAATAATGCTACAGGATTCATGTATATATATATATATGTATGTCATCTATTTAGTTTCATTCAATTCAATAAGGAAACGAAAACAGCGTTCATGCGTACGTACGACCTACCGTCTCCATGAACGGTGTATTTCATTCCTTTTATCGATCTATAATATATATGTATATGATGAATATATATTATATATAAATCATGTTTTACATTCTGGAATTATGTAAATCAGGATATAATTAATAATATCAAGAACGACAAGTCGAAACACATACGATAAATGAAATGATTTTACCCAAAACGTTGCTTTAACATGGAATTTACAAAAGAACAGGTAATATAAAGTCATAAGTGAAACATATATGATATCATAACAATGAATATGATTATGTAATAATTCAATGACATTATTTAAATCATTATACAGGAGGTTCGGATCCATACGAAGCATATCGGACCTAAGGTAAGGGATAAATTGCAAATCTCATTTTTTATCCGAGATTGCTTATACGTAAGTATTTACTGGGGTTATTGTTATCATCCATGTCCATGTTTTCTAAAAGTGATTTTATGTATTTTTAATTTCCTTTTTACCCATTTTTACTTTTACTACATTGTATGTAAGGAATATTTCTTTTGTTTACGTTATGAGGTACTTTTCGACTTTTCCGACAAAAGTACGAGGAGAATGTTTTTTTAACTTATAAGGAATGAAAGGATTTTTTACGGTTTTATAAAGCCTTATTTTCATGAAGATTCCTCCAAAATATTTCCTGACTATTTCCATCAAAATCTCTTTCTTTTAAAATTGCATGACGTTTTGTGAAAATAAAATGATTTTGAAGAAGAAAGGATATTTTCCTCAAGAATTCATTTCAAGTATTTTATCAAAACCATTTTTCCATCTAAGATGACATTATTTCATATGTGTATGTTTCAAGTATAATGTCTCTATGATTTACATGGTTTCACTTTTATTATTATGAAATGATATCCATTACTTTTTATGGATTATGTGATGATGGGATGATGTTTATGAAACCCATTTTATTCGTTGGGTTATTATGAATGATGCATGTTTATTTTGTGGCACAAGTAAGAATGATTTCATTATGAGATGGGTGGGACCTATATCTCCCTCCAATGCATTGGGTAAAGATTTATATCTCATGAGATAGACATGGCTGGAATGGTAAGTTAATCCGGTTCAGTGTTACAGGACAGAAACGATGAGTGAACTCGATTCAGAAAGTGACTTTGTCCACTAAGATGGTCTTGGAAGCAATGCATTGGCTACTATGAAAATCATAACATGTGCTTAATGGTTTCCACAATTACATGTTTTATTACCATTATATTTTATCATGGTTGATGTTCCATTATGATATATTCCTTACATACTTCCACGATTTATGTCTTTGCTAAAGATTTTGATGTTTAAATTTCATGTTCAAGTTTTTGCTTTCAAATGT
Organism: Viscum album; assembly: GCA_963277665.1. Classification (NCBI taxonomy): domain Eukaryota; kingdom Viridiplantae; phylum Streptophyta; class Magnoliopsida; order Santalales; family Viscaceae; genus Viscum; species Viscum album. Next base: position 1,560,955,149 of record OY728133.1, on the reverse strand, counting down.
TTATGGATTGTTTTATGTTCTCTATGTTTGACCTTACTGAGAATTTGAGCTCACCCTTTTTATGTTTTCTTTTCCCCCAGGATTAAAAGAAATATTTTAGGTAAGGATACAAAAAGGGGAAGATATTTATGGGAGATGTTGAAGATCTTTCACCATGATTAGAAGATTATTTTTCCGAGTTTCCAAAGACAGAAAACTATTATAGTCCTTATGTGTCTGTTTTCATTATGTATTAAGTATTCCGTAAAAGTAATGTAATGTACATGTACATCAATCTTTGGGTCTCTACAGTTGGTATCAGAGGAAAGTTTTAGTTAACCTTTGGAAACTAGGATGCAAAAACTTTAGTGAGATCCCTAGAGATATTTCTAAGGTATGTCTAGGGATGTCCCTAAGGTTAAGTATAAGTATAGGTTATAGTCCTAGAATTACGGTAATGATATTAGAATTAATCCTAAGATGTTAGATGTCGATGGTACTCCCCCTTGATTATGTTATTTTACTTGTATGATTTTTTCCTCTCACAGAATTCTTTTTGTGTTTTAGTCAATGGAGGGAACCAGAAGGAATTCGGTTAACATTGAATCCAATGGACAAATTGGTGACTATGAGAAACGAAATTGCGTAATGCCTAGGGATAAATATATTGTGATTATGCCGAATCAGTCCTCACAATATATGATTAACAAGATGAAATTTAGTGGTATTCCTAATTCATCAAATAAGAGGAAGATAGACTTTTATGCATGTTTGCATGTTAAGGAGCATAAAGAAAGAAAGATTGAGATTTCTAAAGAAGGGAGGAAGAACCTTGAGGAATACCTCAAATGGAGGGAAATATGTTATCTATGTGGAGAAAAGGGTCATAGAGTGACAGATTGTTATGGAGTCCAATGTCTTATTTGTGGAGAACATGGGCATTACCCAACTCAATGCCCCAACCTAAGAAGTTACTTCTAAATCAAGGAGGGACTTATTCCATGGCAATCATTGAAGAGGATGGATTGAAGTGTTTATGTATTGGTATTCAAGAATAATGTTGTTGAGGTACTTTTATGGTGTATTGGAATATTTTTGTATTAGTCTATTGTGGTTTTCAATAATTTTATGGTACCGGTAACCATGAAAAGTGATTCAAATATTTTGGAAAGCAGATGATATGCGCATAATAAAGGGATAAGGAGAAAATGAAATGTTTGATAGTATTCATGAGCTCATGACTGATATAAGGACAAAGTGATATCTTGGTTTGATTATATATAAATTTTGGGATTTTGGTATGTGGAAAGAGTTAACTTTTGACAGCATTCATAAAGGTTCAATGGGTATTCATTTTTCAAGAGAATACATGATTAAGGTATTCACATGTTTGGAATGTGACCAACAAGATATATTGTATAAATAATGGTATTCACGTGCTTGTTATGTGACCTTTCAAGTAATCGTTTTCTTTATACTATGAGATTGGACATATGTATTTTGGATAAGCTTAAAGATTGCAATGGATTATGTTGGACACAAGTTAGTATTGTTTTAGGCTAGAACTTTTTTCGATATTATTAGTGGAATGTCATAATGATGTAATTTTAGAAAAAGGACAACCTATAGGACGGGCGACAACCCGTCGCGTCGGACAAGGCTGTGGGAATCGAACCCACAACCGAAGTGCAACATGCGTTTATCACATACCACTGGCCTACAGGAAGTCCTTGGTTAGTATAAATTAGTTTCAATTTATTATGTGGTATGATATACGAAGTATACATCCATTTTAGGAACCATATACGATTAATCTCACTATAGATGAACTTATGTATATTTGATAACTTTTGCTAACCCTTTGTTTGAAACAGATGGAATGACCCATCATTCTATCACATGATCTGCTAACACTTCACGAATAACAAATTCAACTTCATTTCTTTAAGAGATGAAGTGGAAATTGTTCAAGGCACGAACAACAGTGATATTTTACCAAAATCAAGTAAGTATTTCTTCTAATTCAAAATTTTCAACTTTAGGGAAATGATATTGAAAACCAAAAATGTTGTCCTAGTGCTCTTATATCTGATGAATCAGATGGAACCTTAGATCATCATAAATTTATGTCTTTGTGATTGGTGGATTTTTCATAGCCATGTTTTCTACCACTCTCCATCAGAACTTGATGGTTAAATTTCTCTTCCATATCCATATTTTTTCACCTATGTTCTCCTATGTGGAAACCCAGTGATTAGTTAATTTGGGTAACCATTTGATTTCATACTTTAGTTTTTAAAGATAGGTTTTGGTCTTCCCTTTTTATGATGTGGGATTATACTAAAGAAACTTTCAAGTATTAAACCATTTATAACCCCGACGAATTTCGAGGGCCAAATTCATTTTAAGGGGGGTAGAATGTAACACCCCAAGATTTTATAAGATATATTCTTTTTAATTTATTTCATATCTTTTGTTGTACGCTACACCAATATTATCTTGCGCTATATGCAACACCGTATTAGCTTGCATTATATGCAACACTAATCTTGGATCGTGTTACACATAATTTCAAGTTTGTTTGATAGTAGTTATTCTACGCAACATTGAGTGTGTGTGTATATATATATATATATATTCAATTTATAAATGAAATATGGTAGGATTTTGTTATACGCAACAACAAAGGAGTCTTGCACAACACGCAACCCTGACTTGGCTTGCATTACACGCAATCGCGACTTTCCTCGATAGCGTGTGTTGTACGCAATATCAGGTTTCACTAAACAATAATATATGGTTATAATATTATTATGAACTAGATGTTATGAATATTATTAACTAAATTTTTAATGTTATAACATTATTATTTCATCTTACACATTTTCTAGAACATGGTATGTGAACAAAATAAATTTTTCGGGTAAAATAAGTATTTTTAAAAAAATGCAGTTTTGCCGCCTTTTAATGGCGCAACCACATTAAATCTAGTTTTTGACATGTTTATAAGTTCAATTTTACAAAATAAACTTCTTCTTTTGAATAAAGATATAAAAATTTACATTGGATAATGTTTTGATATTTTTCTGATAACTTTCATATTTTAATGAATAGTAAAAACACGCTATATTTTAATTAAAAACAACTTTTTCATAGTAATAATTTATATGGTTAAATTATAATATTGAATGGTTTTATATTATAAATAGAATATATTTTTACCATTTAATATAATTTATGTCATTAATATTGATTTTACCTTGAATTCGTAGGTTAAATCAATTCAATCTTTTGCAATGTTTTAAACAAAAACTTGTTTTCTTTCGACAACGGGATTAATTTTAATTTAATTTCCGCAACTTTTGTGTATTGAATTTGGAAAAATGAATTCCATATTTGGAATCAGTGGGTTCAAATTATTTTAATAAGCTACTTTTTATTTTTTGGGCATTATGAATAATAACTACGGTAAATTTTATTTACCATACTTAAAGATAAATCAGGTAATTAAGGGTAAATATAAGATTATAAAATTACCCTAACACCTGCCAAAATCCTATTAAATTACTAAAATTCGACCCATATCACCTAAGGGTCGGATTAGATTCATTTAATATACCTTTTTCCATGAAAATAATTTAATTATTATTAAAACCAAAGAAAGTGACAACATGTCACTTTCTTAAATCTTATAAGTATAATAATTTTAGTTTAGTGATAAACTTCATGACACTTCGGATATAAATAGTATCCAGAAATCTAATAAAATTATCTACATCATATAAATTTATTTAGAATTTTTAGGGATTAAATAATTATCATTAAAGGTGACATAATAGTGATGTTGAAATTATTTTATTAAGAGAAATATCAAATAAATGGTTTTAAAAATATTAAAATAAATATTATATGAACTATTTAATGTGCTCCACTAATTTTCTAGATAAATATGACATGTTATGAATCTATTAAATCTTTTAGTTCGAAAATATATTCTGTATATTGTTTATTTAAATTCAAATAAATGAATAGTGTCAAAATTGACACTTTTGTTATTTTATAAAAATAACATATCATAAAATTGTTTAAAAATCACAAAAATATTTAAAAATTATAAATTTATATTTATATGGTCTAAAATGTCATAAAGTGTCAAATTATGGAAAATTAACAACACATATGTAATTATTTATAATAATTTAAAATTTAGAATATTATTTCCACAAATAAAATTCAATTGATAAATAAGGATAAATCAAGTTGATAATGTTTAAAATAAATTCCTAACTTGTCTAAATTTTATTGGATGATGAGATTACAACTCTATCTCATCTAATATTCGAATATGAGTCATTTTGAAAGTTTTTAAGTGGGGTTGGGATTTAATATAAACTAATATTTCTTATATTTCCAAAGGTGCCCCTCTCCTCCCTTATAAAAGGGCACCTCCTCCCTCTCCTCCTCACACCAATTTGAGACTTCAAGCTCGGTCAACCCCTGCTCATTTCACTTCCCCACTTCATTAGAAACCTACTAGAGGTACTGGTCTTCTCAAAAGACCAACTCTAGTGCCCTAAGAGAAAGTTTAAAGGAGGCACTTCGAGAAAGAGGTAATACCTTCTACCGTTTTCTTCAAGTTCCATTCTTCTTCTACTCCCTATTCTTTAGTTGTTTCATTATGAAGTAATAACATCAGTATCCCTCATATACTGATATGTTATTATAAATATGAAACAACCCTATTTCACCTTCTATCCATCCTACGGAAAACAAAATCACCGCGCGTGCGTACGTACGGAATACCGTCTCCACGCTGTGGTGTAATCTGTTTTTCCACCAACACCTTAAATGGATGGGTATAATGGTATAAAGAATAAATATATATGGTTATTATAACATCATACTGATTATGATATATTATACCATCCACTCCAATTCTATTCAATAATTATGGGAACAATATCATCGCTCGTGCGTACGTACGAACTACCGTCTCCACGACGCGATGAGATTCATTCTCCATGTTAACCATACATGAATGATCATAAAGTTTATATAATGAATAATAATTAAATATATGAAATAATAATGCTACTGGATTTATGTATATATATATGTATGTCATCTATTTAGTTTCATTCAATTCAATAAGGAAACGAAAACAACGTTCATGCGTACGTACGACCTACCGTCTCCATGAACGGTGTATTTCATTCCTTTTATCGATCTATAATATATATGTATATGATGAATATATTTTATATATAAATCATGTTTTACATTCTGGAATTATGTAAATCAGGATATAAGTAATAATATCAAGAACGACAAGTCGAAACACATACGATAAATGAAATGATTTTACCCAAAACGTTGCTTTAACATGGAATTTACAAAAGAACGGGTAATATAAAGTCATAAGTGAAACATATATGATATCATAACAATGAATATGATTATTTAATAAGTCAATGACATTATCTAAATCATTATACAGGATTTTCGGATCCATACGAAGCATATCGGACCTAAGGTAAGGGATAATTTTGCAAATCTCATTTTTTATCCGAGATTGCTTATACATAAGTATTTACTGGGGTTATTGTTATCATCCATATCCATGTTTTCTAAAAGTTTTTTTATGTATGTTTAATGTCCTTTTTACCCATTTTGACTTTTACTACATAGTATGTAAGGAATCTTTCTTTTGTTTACGTTACGAGGTACTTTTTGACTTTTCTGAAAAAAGTACAAGGAGAATATTTTTTTAACTTTTACGGAATGAAAGGATTTTTTATGGTTTTATAAAGCCTTATTTTCATGAAGATTCCTCCAAAAAATTTCATGAATATTTCCAACAAAATCTCTTTCTTTTAAAATTGCATGACGTTTTGTGAAAATAAAATGATTTTGAAGAAGAAAGGATATTTTCCTCAAGAATTCATTTCAAGTGTTTTATCAAAACCATTTTTTCATCTAAGATGACATTATTTCATATGGGTATGTTTCGAGCATAATGTCTCTATGATTTACATGGTTTCACTTTTATTATTATGAAATGATATCCATTACTTTTATATGGATTATGTGATGATGGGATGATGTTTATGAAACTCATTTTATTCGTTGGGTTATTATGAATGATGCATGTTTATTTTGTGGCACAAGTAAGAATGATTTCATTATGAGATGGGTAGGACCTATATTTCCCTTCAATGCATTGAGTAAAGATTTATATCTCATGAGATAGACATGGCTGGAACGGTAAGTTAATCTGGTTCAGTGTTAGAGGACTGAAACGAGGAGTGAACTCGATTCAGAAAGGGACTTTTTCTACTAAGATGGTCTTGGCAGCAATACCTTGGCTACTATGGAAATCATAACATGTGCTGAATGGTTTCCAAAATTACATGTTTTATTCCCATTATATTTTATCATGGTTGATGTTCCATTATGATATATGTCTTACATAATTCCAAGATTTATGTCTTTGCTCAAGATTTTGATGATTAAATTTCATGTTCAAGTTTTTGCTTTCAAATGTTTATGGATTGTTTTATGTTCTCTATGTTTGCCCTTATTGAGCATTTGAGCTCACCCTTTTTATGTTTTCTTTTCCCCCAGGATTAAAAGAAAGAAATTGGGTAAGGAAACAAAAAGGGGAAGATATTTATGGGAGATGTTGAAGATCTTTCACCACGATTAGAAAATTATTTTTCCGAGTTTCCAAAGACACTAAACTATTACGGTCTTTGTGTGTCTATTTTCATTATGTATTAAGTATTCTGCAAAAGTAATGTAATGTCCATGTACTTCAATATTTGGGTCACTACAATTAATGAAATATTATTTATGACGCATTCAATGTATCCTACATCACCTTGAACATATCTCATCATATTTTTCATCAATACATCAATGTATGTGACTCATAATATAAATTAGTCTTAATATTGAAGTCTTAGTATCAATAAATTCATACTCAGATCATAACATCAAATGACACATATAAATTTGGATTTATAACTAGAAGATATCGTTCTCATAATCTCCTACACATGAAATTACTAAGGGTGTACATCATGATAAGGTGTCGTGAATTCCTATGATTCATCACCCCGATAGCCAGTATCATTTGTGTCCCTGAAATGATTGCATCTGACTATAGAATATATATTTAAGAATATTATCATGTCACTTCTGGGTTATCATAAGAGCGGGTAACTGTTATGACCTTTCAGTGTGACAACTACTCTTAGGTCATTATTACATAAATGTTATTTGGAATAACAATTATGATGTTATAAGAAGTTTATTAATATTAAAAACTATGAATAAAGGTAATAATAATGTACAAAAAAGTTGTTTCCTAGTCACCAACTCCAACACTTTTTTACATTTATTTTAATGAGTGATATTATTTAATTGGGAAACTAGTCTTGCAAGAGAGAACACTACTCTCTTACTAGCTGAATATTTCCCTTGAAGGTACCTTTCGTTATAAGGGAGTTTATCAAATGAGTGTTTATGTGGAGAATAAAATTCATCACCCAAGACTATTTTCATAGTGATTTCAAGGAATTTAGACTTAGGTGAAGAATAAGAGGCTCCCTCAAACTCTGCCCAAACTTTTAAGCTCGTCAATTGAAAATAAATCTCCAAAATCACTATTGATAGGTGTGCTCTACACTATATTTATTAATTTAAATTTAACACTTCATGAATTTTCATTAAGGGAAAGAGAAGTACATGGTGCTTCTAGGGTTGAATCTTTATTTACATATCTTCTTAATATATTTTCAATCTCAAAAATTCCAAAATCAAGGGTGCAAGGAATTGGGTTTTCACAAATGAATTTTGGAAGAGGTTTTTCAAAATTGATTTGGGAAGTATTTGAATTACCAATAAAAAAGGGTTCTTTTTAAAAACCACTCTTTGATTCAAACTAACAATCAGCACTCATCTCAATTGAAGAATGGTGTGAAAATTAGGGAATATTTTTTTTAATCATCTGCAAACTCAAGTTTCACAATATTATAAATATCTTCCAAAAGTTCCTCATCTAAAAATAAAAAAACATCATCCACTATTTTCAAAAAAACATTTCTTTATAAACAATCTAGTTTGTTCTCAAACTTTTCTTGAATATTTAATTCCATGAGTTCATCCCCTAAAATAAGGTATATTTAAGTGTTAAAATTCAATTTTAGGGGGAGTGTAATGCCCCAACCCTAGAAAACCTGAAGCTGATGCATTATTACAATTCATTGGAATTATTACAAGGAAACAAATCTAGAAGGACCATATAGTTTAGCAGTCTTGGAAATCCAGATTACATACATGATACCCATAACACATTGGGAAAACAAAATAAGACATGTTACATAATAAAAGAAATATACTGCATCCTTGATAGCTTAATCAATGTTCTCTTCTTCATAACCTGGGGATAGAAATATAATAAGGGTGAGTTCAAATGCTCAATAATGGTAAGTACAACAGAAGCAATAATCAATATATATGAAAAGGTATATATCATATAACACTTTCCATTTACAAAACTAGATATGGCACAAATAATATGGCAAGTAAGAAACTAAAACATATACCATAAATCAATAAAATGAGAATGAACTACTTCCATAGATATGTCTACACAAAATCTCATTGATAAATAATAACTGAAATAAAATGAGGGAAGTACTTTATTTAAGAACGTCATGTCTCAGGCACATGAAAACCTATTACCATTAAAACCTTTCACAATAAGGTTTAAAATTAAGGGTAAAAACTCATTTGGCCTACTTATTCATCTCAGGATAACCTTTCGATGCATCGAGGAGCTATATAAAGTACGAGCTCCACCCTTCATTTCCAGTCCAAAGTATCTCATATTGAATAACCAAAAAAATAATATGCCTTATCAAATAACCATATTGAATGATTAATATGTATATATCATTAATTAAAATGATAGAAATAATATAATATCATAAAAATAATGAGATTCATGATATAACAACTCAAAAGGTAGAATATACACTGCATAAATGGAACTAGGTGCATAACATTACAATATCTCTCAATGAAATGAAATTGAGATGAAATCTCTTATCATAAGTCTGATATTCTCTGTATTTATCTGAAACTTCTATATGATGGTATTATTAACTTATATTAGAATCATAATAATATTTAGGATATCATATATGAAACTTTTGTGAATTTATATTATCTATTTATTAACAATTATTTGTTAATGCAACATTTTGGGTAATAATGGCTTCGTTTATCATACATGTTTTGACTTGTTATTCTTGATCATATTACTTAGATCGTGATTTACATAATTGAAAAATGTGTAATATGATTCATATATCATATATATTCATAATATAAATATATATAATAGATATATATATTACATGGAATACACCATTCATGGAGACGGTAGGTCGTACGTACACATGAACGTTGTTTTTGTTTTCTTATTGTATTGAATGGAAGTAGGTGAATAAAATATATTTACATATATATATTTATATATATATTATTAGAGTAGAATTATTATGTCATATATTTCATAATTATTTGTAATATATATCTTTATAATCATTGTTGGATGGTCAACATGGAAGTTGAGTCTCATCGCGTTGTGGAGACGGTAAGTCGTACGTACACACGAGCAACGATATCATTTACTTAATGGTTTAATGGTTTGGATTTGGATTGAATATGAATTTTAAAGAAATAATATCATGTTATTTTTTTTTATTTTAGTCATTTTTATTCATCATTATAACCATCTAAATAATCTATAGATGAAAAATAGTTTACACCACAATGTGGAGACGGTAAATCGTACGTACGCACGTATGGTGATATTTTTTAATAGGATCGATAAAAGAGGAATATGTTTTTCCCATAATCATAGAAATATCTCAGAATATAGTATATGTTGGATTTATTATTTTATTATGATAACAGCTTGGTAAGAGGAAGCAGAATAAGAAATGAACTTCCAAAGAAGGGATAAAATGATTACCTCTTCTTCCAGTGTCTCCTTTTTATTTGAACAAAAGGACTCCATAAGTTGGTTGTATGCCCAATTGGTGGACTCTATGACGAAGTGATGGAATTTGGTAGGAGATTTGGGTTGGGGTTGGCCAAGACAAAGGGATTTTGAGGTGGTAATAAAAGAGAAGGATAAGTGCCATTTTATAAGCGAGGTGAAAGACACTTTAGAAAAAGCTTGAAATATTAAATTATTATAATTTAATTTTCAGTTTCTAATTTCTAAAAAGTGATTTATTTCAATGATAAGATAAGTATGGATCGAAATCCCTTCAAAAAATTGGTTTTATACAAGATAGTGGTTAGTATGCTCAATTCGTAGGGAAGGATGGAAAGATGTTCTAGGGATTTATTAAATGTCCTTGACTATTGAAATTAGAGAATTGAAATGATGAATGAAGAGGTGAAGTGTGTGAAAAATGGGTATTTTAAATGCAATTTCAATTTTGTTAAAATCTAACCATGTTAAAGAGAAGAAATATTCTACAATATTATTAAGAGAAAATTGATTGTCTAGTTAATCTATTTCCCCATTTGTGAAGTAATAATTTAAATCAATGATAAAAAACATGAATTCAAAATCTCAGATGATTATATTTACCAAAAAAAGAATAATTTTGTTGTTCAATCATGTAAAAAATGCATAAAATTTATAAGAGAAAGAAGTTGAATTCAAATTGAAAAAGATCACACAAATTAAGATAAAAAATATGTATTGAAAGAATGTAATTTCACCACTGAATTAAATGTCGTTCATGATTTTTTAAAAGGAAACACGAACACATAAAAATTGGGATGCAAAAGAGGAAAAAAGTGAAATAAAGAAGAAATATCACCAGTTGAATTGAGGTCGGTCTCTCTTCATTTTAGCTCCATTTTTTACCATCTGATGAAGCTTATACTCGAGCTCCCAAAAAATATTGTTTTCTCTTGTATTAGAAGTGCCAATGTTAGCTGGGAGCCCGAAATGTGCAAATCAAAAAATGGTCTGATTAAATTTTATCTCCTCCTCCTTAGTGTGACATAAAAATAACTTTTTTATTTCCAAAATTACTCCACCGACTTATGGGGACACAACCACTACCTATGATTGGTGAATGAATAAATGAGAGAAAATAATCAAACCTTTTATCATTACAGCTTCTATTTTTACAGAACTATCCAAAAAATTCTGTCATTAACCTGTGTGTCATTAATTTCCACCAATAATCACCTCAACATCATTTTCTCATCTTTGTTTTAAAATAATTTTATTCCAAGAAGCCACAAGTCTGAAAATTGTACCCAGTCTAACTGTCCAACACTTCTCCAAACAAACCCCTGTAATGACTTAAATTCAACTGATCAACATCAACAAACAATGGATACTTTAAACAAGAATCTTACATAAATCAAAAATCACCCAGAACCATTTGGACATTCATAAAACCATAATTTATTCAATGAATCGCCCTCTTTAAGTGTGTGACCCAACTGTTGGCTATACAATCTGAGAAATATAAGGAATAAAAATGGCACACAATGAAAAAAAAGGCTTTCAAGCATTATATTTCACATCTATCTTCAACAGATTACATTTTCTCCAATATATAGGTTATCCCAAAAATGAAGAGACACCAAAGATGTGTAGAATTTATGATAGAACTAAAAATAAAATAAAAGCATTAAAATCATGCATCGTAAAATAAATGGATGCACGGGGAAAGGAAGATCCACATGGTAGGACTTTAGGAACATTGCTGCTTTGTAAACCCAACTGACACATTTATTTTGGTATTCATTTCCAACACTCCCCTTCAAACCAAAATTGGCTTCATTCTAAGCATTGTTCATAGTTTTTTTAATGCATCTGTCGGTAATGCCTTTGTGAAAATATCAGCCACCTATTCCGTAGTATGACAATATTCCAATTTTATTGTATTTTTCTTCACATGATTTCTTATAAAGTGGAATCAACTAGCAATGTGTTTGCTTCTTCCATGTTGCACCATATTTTTTTCTAGTACAATAGTCGACTTATTATCTACATATATGAATATGGATCCATCTTGCAAGAGCTCTATCTCCATTAGAAAATTTCTCAACCAAATTCCTTCACAAACAATGGATGATTATTCCATGTACTCTGCTTCACATGTGGATAAGGTGAACACACTCTAATTTTTTGAATTCCATGTGAAATTATTCAATCCAAGAAAAAATACAAACTCAGTGGTGCTTTTTCTTTCATCTTTGTCACCTCCCCAATCATTGTCTGAGTAACCATATAACTTTTCCTCTTTATTATATGGATAAAAAAAGAATAAAAATCTGCCTTTCCTTTGACGTACCTAAGGATTCATTTTTCTGCTAGCCAGTGTGATTCTTTTGGTGCTTCCATGTACCTACTTAGAATCCCAACACTGTAGAAAATATCTGACCCTATGATTGTGAGATACCTCATGCTTCCAATCATACTCTTGAAAAAAGTCGAGTCAATGGTTCTTCCTTATATATATTTTATTAGTTTTAAGTTTGTTATTATATGCATGTTTCCAGCCTTACAATTGGTCATCTTTAATTTTTCAAGTAACTCCTTGTTATACTTTTTCTGAGATATAGAGATGTTGCCATGTTGTTTCCTTACATCAATTCCCATAAAAAGGACTTGAGACCTCCATCATTCATCTTGAACTCCTTGAACATGGACCCCTTGAATTAATCTAACATTGGTTGACTATTCCATATAAATATCAAATCATCAACATACAAGCATTCAATAAGTATATTTCCACGATCATTCTTCTTCATGTAAACTGGATGCTCATATCGACATTGGGTGAAGTCATTCTTCTAAAGATAGTTGTCAATGTGTGCATTCCAATCACATGGATCTTACTTCATCCTATAAAGATATTTCTTTCGTCGATACACCTTTTATTCCTCTCCTTGACTAACAAAACCTTCAGGATGGTCGACATAGACCTCTTCTTCTATAATTCCATTTAGGAATGAAGACATCACATCCAGTCATTCGCTCATCCAACTGTGATGGCCAACAAGATAGATAATCATACTCACAGTGTCAAGGTGAGAGACCGGAGTTAATACTTCTTCATATTCTACCCCATAATTTTTTTATACCCCTTTTTTATGAGCCTTTCATTATATCGATCACTCTCACCATCATTATTTCTCTTGATCTTGTACACCCATTTGACGCCAATGGTTTTCTAGATATTAGGAAGTGTGTTCAGATCCCATGTGTAATTTTTCTCTAAAACATGATTTTTTTAGATGCTCATGATCTACATACAAGCAAAAAAGATTTACCTCTTCGATTTTCTCATAGATGTCACTCAAATTTATCATCTTTATAGGTGTTATAGGTGAGGACAAGCTAGCCATGTTTTCACTTGGAGTGTTTTCAAGAGTGATGGAATGTACTCCTAGAATTCTTCCAACTGATGAAGCACTCGAGGAAAGTGTAGTGAGCATTTTCTCTTGATGATCATGTCTTTCCTCCATATCTTCTATTTCGACTGGAATATTTTTGTTTGATTCTGCATCATTCCATTTCCACACTTCTTCCCCACTAAATACCACATCTCTACTCACCAATAATTTATTAGTTAGTGGATTGTAGAGGTTATAGGCTTTAAACACTTCACTATATCTAATGAAGATGCACTTTTCGCCATAATCATCGACCTTACATCTACTTGCTTCGAGAACATGAGTGTAGGTGACACACCCAAAGATTCTTAGGTGTGTCGCGCTTGGTTTGTAGCAACTCCATGCCTCTTATGGTTTCATGTTTCTGACACTCTTGATTGGACACTAATTGAGCAGGTAGGTAGTATATGTCATTGCCTCTACCTACAAGCTCTTTGGTAGAACTTTCTCCGTCAGTATGTTCCTCATCATGTCGAGGATGGTGTGGTTCTTCCTTTCTGCAATGTCACTCTAATGTGGCATATAGGTTTCAGTATATTTTTTCTTGATGCCTTGTTCCCTAGAGAGATCATGAAATGCACTTGATGTGTATTCATCACCTCTATCAGATCTGAGTACTTTGATTATGTAGCCACTTTATACTTCCACGTGAGCTTTGAATGTTTTAAATATCATAAATATGAAATATCTTTCTTCATTGCAATACAACCAAAATCTTTTACTGAAATCATCAATGGTGGTAATAAAATACATATTACCTCCAAGTGAGGGTGTTCCAAGTGGTTCATAGATATCAGTGTAAACCAACTCTTTGGTTCATTCGCTCTTCTAGACACTATGAAAGGAGTTCCTCTGTTGTTTACCGAGTGTACAAGCCCCACATACATGATTTGGAAGTTCAATCGCTAGCAGGACACACACCATGATTGATGAGGATAAATGTTTTAGGCCGCTGAAATGGAGATGTCTAAAGCACAGATGTCATCTCCATGAGTCATTATTCATGCGTCTAAAGAGACACACCTTGAAAATTATGTTGATATGTAGTGGAATCTTGTGATTCTTTACCATTTGTACTTGAACAAAACATCTCCTGTGAGCATATATTATATACAAAGAAGAGTTTTCAATATGTATGACATACCCCTTCTCAAGGATTTGGCTGATACTGATGATATTATTTATCATGTTTGGCATGTCATACGCATTAAAGATGATGATTTTACCTTTTTCCAATCATAGGTACCTTTGATGAGTCTCCAAAGCTTGCGTCACCACAAAACGTTTCAGTGAGTTACTTGAACAGCTCTTTATTACCACTCATGTAGTTGCTTGCACTCGTGTCCAGATACTACACATCCAGTGATTCACATGCCTTTTCTTATGCAAGGAGGAGTGTGGTGACTTCTTCATGGTGAGATGCTTCATCATAGTTGTATTGTTCATCTTGACCCATTTTTCTCTAACACTCGGAAGCATAATGGCCAAATTTCATTCAATTGTGGCATTGAACATACATTGTGTTTCCATAATTGCGTTTAAATCACCCCCCACCATTTCCTCTTCCACAGAAACCGGTAAAATTTCATTGCTTTTGTTGATGTCTAATATCCACATCATCGACCTCTTTCATGGTGACTGCCTTATTATGTTTCCACATTATTTTATTCTTATAGATTAAACTTGGAGTCTAAGGCATGCTCAAGCATTGAACTCACATTCTTTTCTATTCGTTTCTCATGCACTTGCAATGACCCCATCAATTATTCAATGGATAGTGTTTATAAATCCTTTGATTCCTCAATTTTTTTAGAGATCCAAGTGATTTTTCAATGACTCAAATGTACTTCACTTTTTCACCATTTATTTTCAAATTGTTGGCAATTACA
This sequence comes from Viscum album, assembly GCA_963277665.1. NCBI lineage: Eukaryota > Viridiplantae > Streptophyta > Magnoliopsida > Santalales > Viscaceae > Viscum > Viscum album. The sequence continues at coordinate 1,560,939,772 of OY728133.1, read as the reverse complement.
ATTAAACATGATAAGTAACCAAATACACTATCACCGTCCTTCATGCGTGCCACTTCAAATTCTGTTTTTTAGTGTTTGAAGAGGAACCAACATCACTCAATAAACACCCTTGAGGATGATGCAAAGGGTATCCCAAGATTACTTGCTTGATGTTTCTTCAATAATTTTTTCAAAAGTTGATTCATCCAACCCTTGATAGAGGATAAACAACGCATTGTTTTCTTTCTTTCTTTGATTTTTGAAAGCTGTATTTTATTAATTTTTTGAAGGTGACTTCTTCCTCCGTAGTTGGTATTTTATACTTGTCAGTGAATATCTCCCATAATTCTTGTGACCCAAAAAACACCGTCATTTGGATGCACCACCTTTCATAGTTGTCCTTAGACAAATTTGGAACTTGTGGCTGGATTGTGGTGGACATCTTGAAAAATTAGAGGATGTCTTTGTACCAGCCTCTAATACCAGTTTTTTGGCTATACAATCCGAGAAAAATGACGAATAAAAATGGCACACAACGCAACAAAGGCTTTCAAGCTTTTTATTTCACATCTATCTTCAACGGATTACATTTGCTCCAATATATAGGCTATTACCAAAAATGATGAGAGACAAAAAATGCGTAGAATTTATGATGGAATAAAAAACCAAAGCTAAGGATTAAAAGAATTCATAGGAAAATAAATAGACGCATGGGGAAAGAAAGATTCACATGGGCAGAATTCGGGATCTGCTTTGTAAACCCAACCGACATATTTATTTTGGTTTTCATTTCCTACACCAACCATCCAATACAGACAAAAAATCAAAACCAGCCAAACTAACCTTGCAATACTAATTAAAACAATTTTTTGAGCATCCTACGTGCAACAATTTTTTTTAAAAAAACTATAGAAAAGGAGATGTCGGTGTCCACACCATCTTCAACATATACCTAAAAATACTCAGAGAAACTAGGACTCATACTCGCATCGTCTTCAACAGCAGAAACCATATTTGAGAACTACTCCCTTTAGACTCTAGTCAGCTTTGGTCAAACATTAATCAAGCGCCAGACCCCAGTTCATCCAAAATTCATTCACCAAGACAACTCGATGGAGTTCTTCCTTCTTACTCGGATTCATTTGGCTTTTAAGCTCAGTCGTGATTTCATTCCAGTGATTATTCGACTCTTTCAAATCAACATGCCCACTCATGTTCAATTAAAACTCATGTTCAATAGTGTCTTCTTCAGCTCACTTCAAAAATTGGATACATGATGCTAATTTTTGTTTCAGGGAGCGCCCCTACATGAGAGTTAGTCCCTACAAAATAGCTAGGATCTATTGGGTGTTTTGGTTCGTTAAAATTTGAAACGCGAAAACCATATTTATTAACAGTTTAATACATGAAAACTGAAACAAATAATGTTCAAGTTGCAATTTCATAACATCAAATGAAATATATTAAAAAGAATTCAACAGTAGAGAAAAACACACTGGTTGTGGAAATTACATCAATTAGCCAAACCTACCATTAAATCTCATAAAATAAAATGTAGCATTTCTAAACACATTGATTCATCTAAAACCGGAATCAAACAACATGAGAATTAAGTCTGCAGTAGCAATGATAAAACCGAGCCAAACCAAGGCACAAATAGCTTCTATAATAAACATAAGAAGCAGTGACTGTTCTGAAATTACAGGTCGAATTAAATGCGGAATGGAAATGAAAGCAGTAAAAGGGATAACATGGATTTATGTGCTTCGGCCAAATGGCCTGCCTGCATGGGGAATAATCATCATGGTTTTTCACTATGCAAGGTAAAAGTGTACAAGGAATCAATTAGAGGAATAATAGAGGACTGCAGCCACACATACAAGGATGAAGATCAATTAAAAACATACGTATCAGGCCGAGACCACCCTTACCAGGGGTTCAGCTTTACCTGGTGGAACCTTTCATCCTGTAGTGTCGAGTCCTCCATGTCCAGACATGATGTGGCTGTTCAAGATGGAAATAATCACCATCCATCCTCTGCATCGACTTCACCATTCCAAGAATCGGACTGTAAGAACCAATAATTTCAAGCTCTATGTTCAAGAAGAATTGTTGTCCGCGAACAACACGACTATTCAAGTCGTTCTCACTGGTATCAAGGGTGTCGAAGGCGCTGTCTGGGGATCAACACTACTGTCTAAATCCAACATCATTGCTTGAGTCTGAAGTAGTCGAATAGATGCGGTCTCCATCCAGATCTGGTGTCGCTATCCAGATTGAACCTGATTCACTGACCACGAGCACAAGAACAAGAACAAGAACCAGTGATCGATTTAAGATCTGTCTTCAATATCGGATCAAGAAGTAGGAGATCACTTTCGTCGTCAAGGGGGGATGTGCCCAGGGAGGTCATCAATCCACCAAAATCGGTCTTTTTTTTCAGGATAGCAAAACACCAGAAAATGGAAAGCATCAGATCTGTGACTACCCAATGAAACCACGATGGATGGGAAATCAAAATTTCTCAAATCTGTTCATGATTATCTCTTCTGCCCTAACCCTCGTGAATGGAATGGTTTCACTTTGCACAAGCCTTCTCTACAAACAAGGAACAACTGACCAGGGATATGACCTCACATCACTCCCTCTCTGCAAGCCTGAGCTCTATCTCTTTTGGCCATGCTAAGTTGCTCTGACAGAGAAGCGGCGCTACTCTTGTTGATGGAGGTGAGTGAGGATAGAAAATTCCTAGACATGTGTATAGTGGAGGAGTAGTAGGCGATTCCCACCCTTTAGCAGGTTAACAAACTCTAAACTGAAAAGGAATATTAAAAAGGCATTTTAATTAACAAATAGAATTTAAAAATTCAGAAATCTCAACCTTGATAATTAAAATGTATGAACAATTTTAATATGAAAAACCACAATCCCCACCTTGCAAATTAAAACAAACCACATGAAGATTCTTCACAACCTAACATCATAAACTTGGGAATATCCTAAAGTGGAAACCACATATGGGGTATGACCCAAACAGTCCCCCAACCATGCATCTATTTTGACACATGTCGCCCGAAGTTGAATGATATTCAAAAGTGGATAAACATGTTCGGAATTAAAAAATTATATGCAATTGCATGATAAAGCCATACCTGCACTTTTTTGAGTTGCACTCTGAGATGATGCCAATGAGGAAATCATGGACTAGCAAATCACATGTCAATTGGTCCCGAACCAGCTCACTTGTGCCTAGAGAACACAAATAAACAGATCGGTATATATCCTCACCCAAAACATGAAAAAACAAAATTCAGAGAAATTCACATGAAATGTAACTCAATAACAAAAATAGTGCAATCATGCAAAAATCAGCATAAAGAGAGAGAAACAGAGAGAAAACATTCATAGTAAATGAAATAACCCAAAAGAGTCTCCACCTGAATCCACAAAAACATATCAGTACCAAAGGACCAAGAACATTTGGCTATAAAACCGAGACACGCAACCTAGACATTCAACGCAAGGCACCATAAGATCCTCAACAAATGGATTAAGAATCACCACAATAGAAGACAACCACCTAAACAAGAGCCCAAAAGGAGACATCCTCACACAAAAGGGAAACTGAAAGGACACATGCAAGCAGTCCCAAAATCATAGGATAGCTCTTAAGACATGAGAACAAAGGCTGGGATCCAGCTAGAAACTAGGGGAAACAAGCAACTAAAGGGCCACACATCCTAGTCAAGACTCACTAACGGCACACGGTTCCTAGAAAATCAAAAATACACACTAAACTGGGTCGAATAGTAAACAAAGAAGCTTGGTGATCAGCCAAGTGACACTGCACCCACAAGCTACCCAAAACTAAACACTGAACTCGTTACAGGACCATACCTAGAGAAAAAAGTTCTAAAGGATGCCGAGGAACACAGTAGAGCTAGCATAATCTCATCTCCTTGGAAAAAGGCAGACACTAGAGACACAAGATCCTTCCAACCCTTTACTGTCAACCATCTCTCAAACATAGGCAAACCTCACACAGAACTCATTTTTACCCTAAATCCATAGACACACATAGGTTGCAGCTACCAAGAGGCATCTTTAAGGTTCAAACAGGAAGGGAAAATAGGAAAGTAAATGATGAGGAATCAAACTACCAGTAGAAGAATGAAATTACAGCCTAAGAGAGCTAACAACCTAGCTGAACTAAACAATAAAAGAATGTTGCAATAGGTAAAATCCACTAACAAATCATTTGAAGGAAATGATCAAATGATTTCAAATTTTAACAAAGAATAAGTCAAACCCAATTAGGCTCTTATACCACTTTTTTTTGAGGAGTGCACCTGCGCGAGAGGTAGTCCCCACATAATAGCTAGGATCTATTGGGGGTTTTGGTTCGTTAAAATCCGAAATGAGAAAAACATGTTTATTAAAAGTTTGATACATGAAAATAGATAAACAAATAATGTTCAACTTGAAATTTCATAACATCAAATGAAATATATTTAAAATAATTCAACAGTAGTGAACAACACACTAGTAGTGTCAATTACATCAATAATCCAAAATTGAAATTAATTATTATAAAATAGAATGCAACATTTTTGGACACATTGATTCATCTAAAACAAGAATCAAACAATATGAGAATTAAGTCTCATGCAGCAATGTTAAAACCGAGCCAAACCAAGGCTCAAATAGCATTTATAATTAACACAAGAAGCAGAGACCGTTCAACAATTACATGTTGAATTAAATTTGGAAAGGAAATGAAAGCAGCAAAAGGGAAAACAAGGATTTTCATGCTTTGGCCATATGGCCTATATTCACTGGGCAGAATCATCATGGGTTTTCACTATGCAATGTAAAAGAGTACAAGGAAACAAATAGAGGAAAAATTGAGGACTACAGCCACACAAACAAAGATGAAGATCAATTAACAATCATAAGCACCAGGCAGAGACCCCCCTTACCGGGGGTTTGGCTTTACCTGGTGGAACCTTTCATCCCGCAATGTCGAGTCCTCCAAGTCCAGACATGATGTGGCAATTCAAGATGGAAAATAATCACCATCCAACCTCTGCTTTGACTTCACCGGTCCAAGAACATGACTGTAAGATCCATGAATGTCAAGCTCCAGGTTCAAGAATAACTGCTATTCGCGGACGACACGACTATCCAAGTCGTTCTCGCTACTATCAAGGGTGTCGAAGTCACTGTCTGGGGATTTACACTACTATCTAAATCCAACATCATTTATTGATTCTGAAGTAGTTAAAGAGATGCAGTCGCCATCCAGATCTGGTTTCATTATCTAGATTGAACCAAATTTGCTAACCACAAGCTCTAGAACAAGAACCAGTGATCTATTTATGATCTATTTTCAATCAAAGATAAAGAAGAAGGAGAACGCTTTTGTCCTCAAGGGGGCTGCAGAGAAAGAGGTCGGAAAACCACCAAAATCTTTCCTCCGTTCAGGACGAAAAAACCAGAAAATGGGAAGATTTAGATCTGTGACTGCCGAATGAACCCGCGATGGAGAGGAAATCCAAATTTCTCAGATCTGTTCATGATGATCTCTTCTGCCCTAAACCTTGTTTCTAAAATGGAGACACTTCCCAAAAGCCTTCTCAACGAAGATGGAACAACAGACTAAGGAGATGACATCGCAGAACTCCCTCTCTACAAGACTGGGCTCTCTCTCTTTCGGCCAAGCAGAGTCGCTCTGACCGAGAAGTGGCGCTGATCTAGCTGATGGAGTTAGGCGAGGCGTGCAAAGGCCTGGACAAGTGTATGGTGGTGGAATTGTAGGCGGTTCCCACCCGCTAGCTTCTTAACAAACTCTAAACATAAAAGTCATATTAAAAATGCATTTTAATTAACAAAGAGATTTCAAAAATTCTCACTTTTGAAATCCCCTACGTAGATTTGAGAACCATTATCTCTCTACAAAATTATCCACACCAGTGCTCAGGAAAAACTTAAATAAGTTAGAATCAAATTTTTCTAAACACACAATGTCAATAAAGAATTATAAAACCAATAAAATTAAAGATTACAAATTTAAATTTGAAATGTTCAAAATAATTTACTAATTAATTAATTAATTAAATCAAATATTTATAAACATTAGAAAAAATATTAAATAGAAAATTATAATTACGTTTAATTAAGTCATTTAAAACTAGAGATTAAAAATTAAATTAATCTTCTATTAATTAATTAATATATTAAAAATAAAATCCCAAGAAATTAAAAATATTTAATTCAAAGAACATATAAATTAAAGAAAACAAAGAATTAAAATTAAAAATAAAAATCAAAATAAAATCAATCAATCAATCAAATAATCAACAAAGGATAATTTTAAAAATAAAAAAAGCAGAACTATTTTAAATATCAATAATTACTAATTTCACTATTAAAATAACCACTTAATTATAATTTACTGTTTAAAGTCTAAATTTGGAATAAAATCAAAAAAATGCACCAAAAATGTTGTAGAAAAAACAGAATAACTGAAGGTCATATCCATTACTACTATATAAAGGAAAAACCCTATGAAGCAAGATTTAGACTTGTTAATCCCTCTACAATTTCTACAGAAAAAGTTTCTTTGGATATGGAAAAAATTGAAATGATAAAAGATAAAATAAGCATGATGTTTGAAAAGAAAATAACATATGATATACTCTTCTTGATACCTACAATGTAGGGCTAAAACACTACAATTTAATCATATAAATTATCTTTTTCTTTTTTCATTACTTGTTTGTTTTTGTTTTTATAAAGAAGCACTAGATGCTAATTATAACCAATTTGGATACCCATAATGTTTATTTTTTGAATACAAAGCTTTCATTTCCAACAAATCTACCACACATGATTTGAAATTCGAATTTGTAATGCACTATAATCTACATATTATAGTAATACATAAAATTATTTGTTTTAGTTTATATTTTAATAGTATTTTTGTTATGATAGGGTGATCTATAAATTTTATCTAAATCATGGTATGAGATAAATGACTAAACCCAATAAGCCTAAAGATTTATTCAAATGGAAACATATTAAAGTATATATAATTAGATTTTACAATAAAAACATATTTCAAATCAATTTACATATTTTGATCAATGTTTCTTCAATTTATGAAAAAAAATAATGATAATTATTGTTGATGTTACATTTGAAAATTTATGAAGGATATTATATACTATCAACAAACGTGCATCCTAAAATAGGTAATTTCCAAAAGTAATTGCAATTTCATTTAAAATATTTGTTAATCATTTATAGGTCCATGTTTTCTCAGTACTATCAGGACTGCCAATAGTCCACCTACTCGAAAGAAGATGTACATTTGTTTAGAGATGAGTGGACAGAGTACATGGTGGAAGAATGTTTTCCAGCATCGATTTGAGGTGATTACCTATTATGTTTCTGATCTAGTATAGGCTATTAACTTAGAGATACAATTGGAAAGTGAAGAATTAATATGTTAATGCTTAGATATTTTTACCCTAAAATAAAATTCATATAGTATTAAAAATTTGTTAGTTATATTTTTATTCTAATATTACATTTGCAGATGTTGTCCAAACATCTCTTTAGATTTTATTCTCTCATCATTCAAAGGAATTTGAACCCCACCATATATTTCCATCCCCTATTGATTGAGGCTAGAGAGTTGATGTTCCTCCCCCATGTGTGGTCCCTCCACCTGAAAAAAATAGTATAAAAGTTTTTATTGAGGGTGTTGCATCTCAGACTTGCAGCAAAAGCATCTTAATAAAAAGCCACAACTTGATAGGAAATCATTTTAGTGATATTAAAATTCTCATACATCTATGGATTCATTCTAGATTCGATTAAAGCATTCTGATACATTTACTAAACCTGCATACCCTGTGAGTACTTCAATATTACTATAGTTACTATAATTTTTAAATTCCTATAAAGGGTATATAATCATTCCCCAATTAATGGTGCATTTCTTTTAAACTATTCACTAATTTCCTTCTGTTAAGGGTTAGGATGAATAGATAGAAACTAAAAATTCTTTAGTGATGAAACTATAAAGGAATAAATGTTTGAATTTTTTTCTCAAGTAGAAGTATCAGGGAGGGTTATGCTCTATGGATTCTGAAAGAGCTAATAACTTATTTGTAACAGCTCGGGCTCATGATATATTGGACTTTAAGGCTATATATGAGAAAATGGTGAAAGGGAAATGCATCAAGGATCCTTCTACCCACAAATCGAAACACATACTACCAATTTCTGGGGAAGGTACTTCCATGCTCCTAGCCTCATCCTATTTATTTTTTGCCTTTCTATCTTTTGATGAGTTTTTAGAAATAGTCTGTACTCAGTTTCAATCACTTCCACCTCCATGATAAAGAATCAAGATGAATTCCCTTATTTCTCATTTTTTTATTCAACCAAATAAATGACAATGAAATATAATCTAAACATTAATAGAAGCACCTCCCACATTTCATAATCAAATGATCAAAGTATAAATGAGGAATTTACTATGAAGGAAGTTGATCTGATGTTTGAAGTTGAAAATATTGAGAGTTCAATGGATTTCTATAAGGTAATTCAGTTTTAAACACGTCTCACATTGTCAAAACTGAGCAAACGAGTTTGGATTATTTTCAAAATTTAGTAAAATGATTCATAATTTTTCTATGATGTGTAGGAATAGACCACATGTCAATCCAAAATACAATGTGTCCATTATGACTCCATGTGCATGTTTTCAATATATAAGTGTCATTTTAGTTTAAAACATGTTTCATGCTGTCAAAATTGAGTAAATAAGCTCATATTTTCTTTAAAAGTTAGGAAAAAAATCCATAATTTAATTTTGGAATAGAGGAATTGACTGCACATCAATCTGGAACATGATGTGGCCAATATGTCTCAAAGTGCATGTTTTCACATTGAAATTTTCATTTTAGTTTAAAAACTCATCACACATCCATAACTGAGAAAAAGAGCATATATCATCTTGAAAATTTATGAAAAAAATCTACAATTAATTTTTGCTGTGTAGGAATCAACTACACATCAATATAAAACATGATGTGTCCTATATGACTCTAAGTGCATGTTTTCACATTAAAAGTGTCATTTTAGTTTAAAACATGCATCACAAAGACAAGATTGATGAAATGTGCTCAGATTGTTTTCAAAAATTTTGACACCAATATTTAATTAATTTTGGATGTGTAGGAATTGACTTCACATTAATCTAGAACACAATGTGGAAATTACGACATAAATTTCATGTTTTCAATATAATAGTGTCATTTTAGTTTAAAACATGCATCGCGTTATCAAAATTGAGAACATGGGATCAGATTATTTTTAAACATAATAACAACAATCCATAATTCATGTGTGACATGTGGGAATCAACTCCACATAAATCTGATGCATGATGTATTTAGAATGGCTCAAAGTACATGTTTTCACATTTAAAGTATCATTTTACTCTAAAACACATATCACATAGTCACAACATAGTAAACTTGCCCATAATGTCTTCAAACATTAGGAAAACAATAAATAATTCATTTTTGATATGTAGGAATTGACCGCATTCCAATATGACACGTGGTGTGATTGGAATGAAGGGTAAATCAATGATTTATTAAGTTATCGAAGGTTAACATGAAGATTCCTTTTTTTACTAAAGTATAACTTGAATATTTCTTAATTCACTAAAATGAAACTCGAAATATTCTTAAGTTACTGAAAGGAAACATAAATACTTTTTATTTTAATGAAGTATAGCATGAAATTTGATTAGTGTACTAAAGGGTAACTAAATGATTTATTAAGTTACTAAATGGTAAATCAAAATTTTCTTAAGTAACTGAAGGGTAACATAATGATATCTCAAGTTACTAAAGGGTAACCTAAAATTTAATAAAGTTAGTGAAGGGTATCATGCTGGTTTATTATGTTATTGAATGGTAACTTGAATATTTATTATGTTACTGAAGGTAAACTTGAATATTTCTTATGCTACTGAAGGTTAACATGAAATATGATTAAGTTATTTAAGGGTAACTAGATCATTTCTTATGTTAGTGGAGGGTAACATTCAGGATATCTAGGTTGTTATTATAAGATCCTAAACATTCATAGAGATGTATTGTGCTCATCTACATACACACTTTTACCCTTATTTTTTTATATCTTGGGTTTGTTTTTGTTATTGTATGTTTCTGGTGAAATTTCAGAATTTTGGAAGAAACGGGGCAGTGCGTAGTTGGTGTATGGTTTGACCAAGCCGTTCGCCTACCCCCAACAAACTATGAAATCCTAGAAAGAGGGTAATTTCATTATTGGTGTATAGTTTTTTAAATTTTCTTCCCTCTTAGTAGAAATTGTGCTCCCCAATGATGAGGTGCATGGTTAGGTTTCATGGTTTGGAAAACAGTGCACCCCAACCTAGGAAACCATGCGCAGGAGTTTTTAATCCTAAAAAGTAATAAAAAATATTAAACCCCTAGTATTAAACCCTAATAAATCACACATATATCACATATATCATGTTCCCTACCTCTGTCGCCTATCTCTCTTTCCAAATAAATAGGAATCATTTATACACCATTGGTGATGGTTTAGATTCGGATTTTTATGAATCTTAATCTGTTCGATCTTGATCTTAGGATTTGTACCAAGAACTGTTGTGCCATTTTGAATTCAATAGTTCTACTTTAATTTTTCTATTTTCATTTGGAATATTCTCATCAACGATCTTTAGGTAGGTGGTCTAAATGTCAATTCCCATAGTCTTCAATTATCATTGCGTGTATGTATTTGCGGAATTTCAATTTACACATTTGGAAAATTAAATCATGAATTGGATTAATTAATTGGTTAATTTAATTAATGAAACTATAAAATTGGTCGATTAATGGGATTATGGGATTGATTAATAATTGGAATCAAAGGGTTGGTTGGCTTAACCTTAAAGGGTTAATAGATATTATGATTAGATATTGATAAATTTTTTAATAGTGAATTGTTCATATTACTCAATGTGATTTAAATAAAGAACCATGATTTTTTCATAAATTTAAATGGTGTAACATAATGAGAATGTTTGATTAGTAGGTTATTGATGATTAGGATTGATGAACATGATATATGTTATATATGTGTGATTGATTGATAAATGGGGTGTGGATGAGGTACTGATGCTCCAAATACCCACATGGTGTTAAACCTGATGTTCTAGGTCAAAATTCATGCATAAGAATATTATTTTATGGGATATGGACTAGTGCTCAAAATATCCATGGGGTGTGGGATGGGTACTGATGCTCTAAATGCACATGGGGTGCTAGACATGATGTTCTAGGTTCAATATATTGGCATTGGACTAGCATTCCAAGTAGTCGTGAAATGAAATGGGATTTAAATGAATGATGAAATCCCATTATATAATTAATTGTGATTACCTATGTCATATGCTTCAGACTCCTACACAGGCCTAAGTAGGTATCGATGGTTTGGGTGTCATCATAAACCCCAAAAAATATGTGGTTAATTAAATAATGATGAAATGTGATAACTTTTTACATTGTTTATTGCACTTTATTCTTTATAAAACTACATACAATTTGGTAGACTAGATATTTTTTTTAGACAATATATGTGGTGGCCTACTTAGTTGAACACATACCTTACTCAGGCTGCATGATCAATACCTAAATAGACTTTATGTTTATAGGGCAGGATAAGGGTAAGAGCCTTATGATAGATAAATGAGTTGGTATAGAGCATGGAAGAGGTAACCATACATGGTGTCAAGACCTGCTTGGGAGTTTCTATGGGGTCATTATTTTGTATTTTTCATTTGACACATGACACATATATGGCATGACATATCTAATAATTGGGTTTGTATTTTGTTTCCTTGTTTTTGTTAATCATGTGATACAAGACTATTTTAGTTATGGAATTATTTCGGTTATTGTTTATTACCATTTGGTTATTGGTTTTTTATTTCCACTATTGTGATTCTTTGATAAAGTGGGTATAGTCTCCCCATGTTTTATATCAGACCCTCACTTCTAGTCAGTATCCTTTTCTATTTGAGGAGTTGTGACTGAAGTCATGTAACCAACCGGATCGGGGCACCGGCAGGTTGAACCACAATTGGGATGTTATAAAGTGGTATTAGAGAATTTTTTCTTTTCATTTCTTTTCTTTTTTTATTAAAATTTTGGAAAGGTTGACAAGAGACTAGGAATATTTAGGCATTATTCAAGAGCTCAAGCATGGAATTAGCTAACTGATATATGGGGGGGAAACCCAAGTACCAGGGTGGGATTGTTGTTATTGATGATTTCTATTATAGTTAGATATTATTTCATCTTAGGTTATGAACTTATTGTGTGATGTTATTATTTTATGATATTTTATTCATAGACCGGTATGGCATAAAGTTTTAGTATACATGCATCATTCTAATCACTTCGGAATTATTATGACATGCATCATTTTATGTACTCCAAAAAAAGCATTATTTGGGTGAGTTTTTTAAATGGAAATGCTTTTCTTAACTTGTATAATTTAAATGAAAATAGTTCCTAATATGAAAATAGAAAATTTAAATTATGATTAATATGGAAAAATGGATGTCTAATGATAATGCTTGATAAATGCGAATGTTTTACCCTTAGTTAACCATGACCTAGATGAGGGATGGTTGAGGGTAGTGATACTGCCTTGGTTTTGACTATGTGGCAGGGTATGAGGGATGACATGTTATGAATTAATTTGAATCCATCTTATGTAAATGTGTTAATGTTTTGTAATGGGTCCTAAGATGTGTGTTTGTAATTATAGACATATGCCTCCATGACAACGCTTGTTGATAGGATGATAGGAGGGCATGGCTGGAAATGTGTCTCCAATATCGAAACTAGAGGCTCTAATAGTTTCGGGTGAGGAAGCTGAAGAGTAGTTTCATGAGAAATTTTCTCACTTTATGTAGTTTATGGAAAGAAAATTAGGTTGGATTGTGGAGAGTATGTCAGACTTGACACAAGAATTCCAGTTGCAGCACCCTCCGACTATCACCGGAGAGGTTGGACCTAAAGAATCCAAGTTTTGAATTGAGTCTATCTAGATGATCCTTGACCACATGGATAATCCTAATAAGAATTGGGTCAAATTGATTACTTATATGTTACGTGTTCAAGTGAAATTTTTGTGGGACATCAAGACTCGTGATGGAAAAATAAAGAATATGAAGTGGAAGGAATTTTAGGAGATGTTTTTGGATCACTTTTATCATGAGATTATAAGGAAGGAGACGACAACAAAGTTTATAATGTTGAACTAGGGGAGCATGTTTGTGATGGAATATGTTGGTCTCTTTACTAATTTGTAGTGCTTTATTCCAGTATTGGTGGGGGATGAGTTGACTATAGTGAAACAGTTTCAAGATGGCATTAAATGGGATATTAAGTTCCAAATTAATATATTTAGGCTAATGATGTTTTTTGAAGTGGTGAGTCAGGATCTCTTATCTGAAGGGAATATGAATGGGGATTCTAGTGAAGAACATGTGGTTTCTACTAGATTTCCATGTGGTATGTCTTTTGAGAGTTGGAAGTGTTTCTATGAGAATGTTAACCAAAGAAGTAGAAAGCAGAGGGGCTAGGGTGAAGGATTAGTTGTGCAGGACATTACCTGAGTGATCTTCCACCAATGCGGTATGATGGGTCACCTTCATAGATAGTTCTACCAACCACTGGTGGAGTATCTAGATTACTGTAGGATGGTACATCTACAATGGTTCTATGAAACCCATGATAGTTGGTTAATAATTAAGGATCATGGAAGAATAAAAGTTATGGAAGGGATTATTCTTCCTCGTATCACTCCCATATTTGGAGTTCTATTGGACATTGCAGTCGAGGTAGTGGATATAGTACTTCTAGAAAACAACGCCCGTATAAACATATTGGCGCATCTCAGGGAACTCAGATTGTAACACAGGGAAGAGGGGAAGGACATTTGATTATAGACTAGCCTACACTTATGGTAGTGAGGTTGGACCATCGATATTCAGAGGTACAATCCTTGTAGTATCTAAGCATTATATTTCTTTATTTGATACTAATGACTCTTATTATCTTAAATTCACACTTGTGAATAGGTTGAGTCTGATGGTGTAGTTTGGGTGTGGGGTTATGGTGATCGAAACACCATTGATAGTGTGGTCGTGAGACATCTGTTTAGGCAAGGGGAGTTCTCTTGAGGTTGGGGTGTATCATTTTATCTGATATCTTTATATACTTAACATGTAATGTTTTGACTTGATATTGGGTATGGATTGGTTAGTAGCACATCGAGCCCACATATATTGTTACCATCAGATAGTTACCTTTACATATCATGTGGGTGATGATTATGTTCATCGTAGAGAGTGGGATATCAAGGTTGGCCATGAAGGACCAGTTTATCAACAAATGGGGGAGATCATCACCCTGGTTTAAAGCCTATTCCAAGATGACGGGGGTGTTAAGTGTGATGTCTTTACACCCATATTCGATTGGTTCAAGGATGTGTTTCCTGAGGACTTCTAAGGGATTACACCTGAGAGGGATACGGATTTTACAATTGAGATCATGACTGGAGTTGAGCCAAAATATATTACACCTTATAGAATGGCACCAACAGAGCTTTAGGAACATAAGAATCATCTAGAAGAGTTAATGTATAAGATATTTATCTATCTGAGTACATTACCTTAGGGTTCTCTAATCTTTGTTTACTAAGAAGGATGATAGAATATTACACTTATATTTTGATTACCCAAAGTTAAACTGAATAACAGTGAAGAATTGGTATCCACTTCCATGTATTGACAGTCTCACTGACTAGTTTAGGGGAGCTTGTGTCTTCTCCAAGATTGACTTGAGGTTAGGGTAACATCAGCTGAGAGTGGGAACTTCAGATATACCACAGACCGTTTCAGAAGAAGGTATGTCCATTATGAGTTCATTGTGATACCATTTGAGATAACAAACACTCCTGTGTTTATGGCCTTGATAAAACGAATCTTCCAACCATACTTGTATCATTTTATGGTTGTTTTGTGGATGGAATCTTAGTGTACTCCAAGACTCATAGTGATCATTCCCAATATGTTGACATTGTATTGAGTACACTGAAAGAGCATTAGTTATACACTAAGCAATCTAAGTATAAATTATGGATCGACCTAGTAAATTTCTTGGGACACATCATCTAAGATGAAGGTGGGTTAGTATACTGAGATTAGGTACAGGGAGTGGTTTTTTTTTGGGAAACCCAAGATTTTTTTGATATTCATAACTTTTTGGCTTTAGGGTACTAATATCAAAGGATCATTTAGTAATTTTCTTACTTAGAAGCACCACTTTCAATCTTGATCAAAAGGGAGTTATGTTTTAATGGTCTACATCATGTGACAATGCATTCGAGTAGTTAAAGAGGTGTTTGACCACCACACTGATATTTATCCTACCTAATCAGGGTGAAGAGTATACAATGTTTTTTGATGCATCTGGGATATGACTTTGAACAGTTTTGATGTAGGTATATAAATTTTTAGTGTATGGGTCATGGAAGTTGATGTCGTATAAATGGAATCACCCTATGAAAAACCTCATGTTAGCGACAGTATTTTATGCATTGAAGTGTTGTCGGCAATATCTATTGGTTGAAAACTGTACTATGTAAAGTGATCACAAGAGCTTAAAGTATATATTTTTATAGAAAAATCTGAATATACAGTAGCGTTGGTGGGATGAGTATATGAACACATTTTATTTTGAGAAATCATATAAATCCAATAAGGGAAACAATTTTTCTGATACTTTGAGTAGGAAAACACATACTCAGACAGTTCAGGAGTCTTGTTCTGAGGGGAAGATGATGACCATACTAGCTAAGATGTATATTGTGTTTCTAGAGGGCCAAAATCTGATGTCCCTAATTTTATTATCATTTGATACCACTCTTTTAATATAGATCATGAAAATTAATTATGAGGATCTAGAGTGTTTTTCCTTGAAATAAATCCTTTAAGGAGGGGATCCACCTCTCGATTGGACCATAGATGAAGATGAAATCATCTATGTTATAATCATGTTGTTGTTCCTATGAGTATGTGGGTGGAGTTGATGCATGAGTTTAATACCTTGAAGTGGTAGGTGCGTCTATTTTTTAACAAAATTCACCATGTCCTACATCAATTATATTTGGTGGATGGGCATGAAAAAGGAGTGAGTAGAGTTCATGACACGATTCTACACTTATCAACAGGTGAAGGCTGAGCATAAAAAACCTGGTGGTTTACTCCTACCATTTCCCATTTTGAAATGGAAATGGGAAGATATTATCGTGGACTTTATGGTGGGTTTCCCAAGTAATTTTTAGAAGAATGATGTTATTTGGGTTATTGTCGACCGACTAAAAAAAGTAGCACATTTCTTATCTATTCAAGAGAATTTTTTAGCGAATTAGTTGGGAGAATTGTATATTCAGGAGATAGTTTGTCTACACAGGGTATCAAAGAGTATAGTTTGATATTTTGAATCATATTTCATTTCATGTTTATGGAAAGGCTTGCATAAATCACTTGATGTTTAGGTATTTTTTAGTATGAAATTCCACCCACATACAGATGGAATGTTAGAACATACTATATTGGTTTTAGAGGATACATTATGGGCGTGTTTCCTAGAATTTGGTGGGTCTTGGGAGAAGCACCTAGAACTTGTTGAGTTCTCCTACAACAAAATTTATCAGTAGAATATTTAGATGGAACCATATGAGGCACATTATTTTAGTCCATGAAAATCACCCCTATATTGGATAGAGGTATGTGAGCAAAAATTGTTGGGACTGAGTCTCATACAGGAGACATCAGAGTAGGTCCAATTTGTTTGAAAATGTATGGATATGACTCAAAGTGTATATAATTTGTATGTTGATATATTTTGAGACCCCTTGAGTTTACAGTGGGTGGTCATGTGTTTCTTTGAGTGTCACCTAGACTGGGTCACCATAGGATTCAGAGGCATGGCAAATTGGTGCCTAGGTTTGTTGGGCCTTTCGAGATTTTGTAAATAATTGGGATAGTGTCATGCAGATTGGCTCTTCCATAGAGGTAAAGTGTTATGAAATATGTTTTTTTATGTGTCATAGCTTTAGAGATACCACTCCTAACCTTCTCATGTGATCGATGTTGATGGTGTTTAACTTAATACTAATGCATCTTTGAGGAGCATCTGAAACATGTAATGGATCGTAGTGAGAAAGTGTTGTGAGGAAACACCATGTCAATAGTTTAAGTATTGTGGAAACATGGTCATGTTTAGGAGGAAACATGGGAGAGAGAAGAAGATATGTGGGCTAAGTGTCCTGATCTTTTTACCTTAGAAGCTTAGATATACTTGGGAGTACATCTCGGGGGTGAGTTGTAACAAGATGGAGAGATTGTAAGATACTGATGTTTTTTGGAGATGTATCATGCTCGTTTATAGGTACTTTTTAAACCTTATTTTAGTATAAATTGGGTGGTTTTTTATTATGGGGTGTTTTAGGTGAAATTTGAGAATTTTGGAATCAAAAGTAGCAGTTCACAGTTGGCGAACGATTTACCCAAACTGTGTGCCTACCCCTAGAGAACTATGAAATACTAGACAGAGGGGAATTGTATTGTTGCAACATGGTATGTCAAATTTTGAACCCTCTTAGTAGAAACTGTGAACCCCTAAGATGAGGTGCATGATTTGTAAAACCATTCCCCTAACCCAAGAAACCATGCGCATGGATTTTTAATCCTCCAAAAAATTAATAAAAAATCCCAAAACCCCAGGTATTAATATTTAATCACCCCTAATTAGACCAAAATTCATTCCTACGAATTTTCTATCTATTGGGAGGGTTCCAAGGCTCCTCAGACCCCATTCTTGATGAAACAAATATTCATTCCTACCATTGGAAATGGTTTAGATCTAGGTTTCATGACTCTTAATTTTTTGATCTTGATCTTATGATTTGTTCCAAGATATGTTTTATTGTTGTGAATTCAATTATTCCACATAAATTTGGGGATTTACTTTCAAAAAAAATTCATCAACGATCTTGACTTAGGTGGTCAAAATTTCAATTCCCAAAGTCTTGAGTTATCATTGAATGTTTTTAATTGTGTAATTTCAATTTCCATGTTTGGAAATTGAATTAATTATTTGGTTAAATTAATTAATGAAATCATGAATTTGGTCTATTAATGGGATTATTGGATCGATTAATAATTAGAATTAATGGTTTTGATGGATTAACCTTAAAGGGTTAATGGATATTATGGTTAAATTATAATAAATAGCATAATGGCGAATTGTTTATATTATTCCATGTGATTTAAATTTAGAATCATGATTTTTGTTATAAATTGAAATGGTGTACCATGATGAGAATATATAATAAATTTTTTAATGATGATTATATTTGATAAACTTGAAATATGTAATATATGTGTGATTGATTGATAAGTGGGGTGTGGGATAGAGACCAATGATCCAAATACCAATGTGGTTCTAGACATGACATTATTGGCCAAAATGCCTGCATGTGAATATTATTGTATTGGACAAGTACGGATGATCCCAATACAAATGGGGTATGGGATAGAGACTAATTATCCAAATACCAATGGGGTTCTAAACATGATGTTCTAAAACCAAAATATTGGCATTGGACTAGCGTTCTAAGTATCTATGAAATGAAATTGGATTTAAATGAATGATGAATGCCCATGATATAATGAATTTGATTCCCTATGTGATATGGTTCAGACTCCTACATGAGAAGAAGTAGGTGTTGATGGTTCATGTGTCATCATGAACCTAAAATATTTATGTGGTTAATTAAAGAATAATGAGATAAATGTTTACTTTATTTATTGTACTTTATTCTTTATACAATTTCATACACTATTATAGACTATATATTATTTTAGACAACATTAGTGGTGGCCTACTGAGTTGTACTCATACCCTACTCGGGCATCTTGATTGGTACCTAGAGAGGCTTCAGGTTTATATGATAGGATAAGGGAAAGATCCATATGATAGATGACTGATTTTAGATAGAGAATATATGAGGGAACTGGACATGGTGTCAGGACCCTCTTGGGAGTTTCTAGGATATACTTTTTTTTGGTTTTTCATTTGACACTTGACACATATGCGGAATGAAATATCTACTATTTGGGTTTGTATTTTATTTCACAATTTTAATTTATTATGTAATACTAGACAATTTTGGTTATGGAATTATTATGGTTGTTGTTTATTACCATTTTTCTGTTGATTAATTATTTCAACTATTTTTTTCTTTGATAAAGAGTGTATAGTCTCCTAATGTTTTATATTATACCCTCACTACTAGTCAGAAGCCACTAGTGTATGCAGATCCATGGTTGTAGTCATGCAACAAACAATCTTGGGGCACTAGAATGTGGAACACAGGTCAGGATGTTATAGTTATATCATAGTTGAGTATTAAAACAAAATTTTCAATAATTATTTTTTAATAAATGATAAATTAATTTTAACAAATATTTTACTCAAGTCCATGTTTTCAATATAAAAGTGTCATTTTAGTTTAAAAAGTGTTTTACAAAGTCAAAATTGATTAAACGAGAGAATATTTTTTACAAACTTTAGAAAAATGATCCATAATTTATTATTTATGTATATAAATTGATCGTATGTCAATCTGATACACTATGTGATTGGTATGACTCAATATGTGTGTTTTCATAATTAAATTATCATTTTAGTTTTAAAAAAAACATGTCACGTGGCTAAAATTTTGAAAAAATATCAAATTATCTTGATAATTTAGGAAAATGATCTACAATTCATTTTTCATATCTAATAATTGGTCACACATCAATCAAACACATGATATGGTCAATATGAAACCAATTTCATGTTTTCACATTAAAAGTGTCATTTTAGTTTAAAACACTCATCACAAAGACCAAACCAAGAAAATAAGATCGAATAATTTTCAATCATTATGAAATTGATTCATAGTAAATTTTTGATGTGTATGAATTGACCATATGTTAATATAATAAAAAATGTGGTTGGTATGACTCAAAGTGCATGTTTTCAATATAAAAGTTTCATTTTAGTTTAAAACATGCGTCACTTTATCAAAACTAATCAAATGAGCCCATATTATTCTCAAAAATTATTTTTATGATCCATAATTAATTTTTGATGTGTAGGCTTTTACTTCACATCAATTTGAAACACGATGTAGCTGGTATGACTCAAAGTGCATGTTTTCACATTAAATGTATCATTTTACTCTAAAACACACATCAAATATCCAAAAATGAGTAAGAAAGGTCATATTTTCTTGAAAATTTAGAAAATTAATCCATAAGTTGTTTTTGAATTGTATTGATTTACCACATGTCAATACAACACTTTATTTCACTATAATAAAGGTTAAATCGAATATTTATTAAGTTATTGAAGTGTAACTTGAAGATTCCTTAATTTTCTAAAGAGTAACTCAAAAATTTCTTAAGTTACTTAAGGGTAACATGAATATTTATTATGTTAATAACGAGTAAATTGAAATTTTCATAATTCGAAAATGGGTAACTTGAAGATTTATTAATTTAATGTAGGGCGAATCAAATTTTTCTTAAGTTACTTAAAGGTAACTGGAATATTTCTTAAGTTACTAAGGGGTAACTAGAAATTTTCTTATGTTTTTAAGGGTAACTTGAAAATTTATTAATTCACTAAAGGGTAACTTAAAGATTTATTATGTTAATGAATGGTAAATCAAAATTTTCTTAAGTTACTGATGGTTATCTTGATGATTTACGAAGTTACTAAAGAGTAACATGAAATTTTCTACAGTTACTAAAGTATAACTAAAAGATTTATTAAGTTATGGAAGGGTAACTAAAAATTTTATTATGTTTTTGAAGGGTTACTTAAAGATTTTTTTAATTACTGAAGGTTAGATTAAAGGACATCTAATATGAATATTAAAATAAAATTACTAATAATACATTATAAGTAGATTGAAAATTAATTTCACAAAAATATATTACCCCAGTGTTTGCTTTCAATATAAAAGTGTCATTTTATCTTAAAACACAAGTCATGTTTTAAAAAATGAGTGAAGGAGACCATATTATTTCCAAAATATATGACAATGGTCCACAATTCATTTGGGATGGAATTGACCAAACTTCAATCTAACACACGATGTGGATTCTATGACTCAAAGTGTGTGTTTTCACAATAAAAGTTTTATTTTAGTTTATTTTTTTTAAAAAAATCTAAAATTGAGCAAATAGGCTTGTATTATCTTGATAATTTAGGAAAAAAATCTATAATTCCTTAGAGGCATATAGTAATTTATTGCACATCAATCCAACACAATATGTAGTCGGTATGAATCATAGTCTATGTTTTCACATTAAAAGTGTTGTTTTAGTTTAATACAAGCATCAAAAATCCAAAATTGAGAATGTTTTATCATACTATATACTTTATGATTCTGATCCTCATTTTATGTGTGACATGTAGGAATCAACCAAACATCAATCTAACACATGATGTGGTTGGTATGGCAGAAAATGTGGTTTTCAATATAAAAGTGTCATTTTAGTTTAATATGTTCATCACATATGAAAAAAATGATAAAATAGGATTGGTTCATTTTCAAAACTTAGTGATTCATAATTTATTTATTATGTATTGGAATAGACTATATATCAATTGAACATATTATGTGACCGATATGACTCAAAATGTGCGTTTCAAGTGTCATTTTATTGTGAAATGAGTGTTGCAAATCCAAAACTAAGAAAAAGTGCTCCATTTGTCTTAAAACTCTTGGAAAATGATATATAATTTATTTTTGGAATTTAAGAAATGACTTCACATAAACTTAACACATGATGTGGCCGAGATGACTACAAGTGAATGTTTTTAATATAAAAGTGTTATTATTGTTTAAAACACACGTCACACTGTCAAAACTGAGAAAACAATCTCCGATTTTTTTGAAGTATATTTTATCAATCTATAATTAATTTTTGATGTGTTGGAACTTGTTTCATGTCAATTCAACATAGGATTAAGTCAGTATTATTTAGACTATATGTTTTTAGTATAAAAGTGTCATTTTATTTGTAAATGTGTGTCACATATACAAAACAGAGAAAATGAGCTTCAATTTTTTTTAAACATTAGTAAAAAATTCCCTAATTCATTTGATGTGTATAAGAATTTACTACATGTCAATTAGACACATGATGTGGTTGATATGACTCAAATTATGTCTTATTTTAGTTTAAAACATGTGTCACATATCCAAAACCATGTAAATTATATTGAATTGTATTCAAAATTTTGGAAAATTATCCATAATTTGTTTTTGATGTGTAGTTATTTAAATCATCTCAATATGACATAGGATGTGGCTGATATGACTCAAAATGTGTTTTTTCAATATAAATGTGTCATTTTAGTTTAAAATATGTGTCACATATCCAAAATTGGTAAAATGATCTTGTCTTGTTTTCAAACATAAGAAAATAATCCATAATTCATTTGTGGCATATGTGAATTGACTACATGTCAATTTGACACATGATGTGGCCGGTATGATACCAAATTTTTTTTTTCAATATAACAACGTAACTTTTTCTTAAAATGTGTAACACATATCCTATATCAAGAAAATGAGCATTGATTGTTTTCAAAATTTAGAAAAATGATCCATAATTCATTTTTTATGTGTATGAATTGACTTCATGTCATTCAGACACACGATGTAGTCGGTATGACTCAAAGTGCATGTTTTCAATATAAAAGTATCTTTTTAGTTTAAAACATGCTTCGTATGTGTAACGTACCTGACCCAGAAGCTACTATACCGGCACCCCGAGCTGGGTCGCCACATGACCTCAAGCGCGCCTCCCAATACACCAACGGTTGCTGACTAGCAGAAAGGGTCTAATAGGATACTTGGGGAGACTATACCCTCTCTACTAGAGTAATCCAAAGTAGAAAATAGTTTAAATAGTAGAAACAATAGATAATTATCAATAACGTGCATAAATAACCAATTCCCAAACTGGGTACAACCATATACAACAGTAAATATGTCATTCTACGCTATAATGTCAAGTAAACAAAAGCCTAAATGAAGGAAAAATATCAGAATCCCAAAAATGGTCTGGACTCCAAGTCTGGAACCTCACCCATACATGTCCAATGTCCAACTCAACTCCCTAGTATAAGGCCCTTGCCCTTGTCCTGACCCACAAGCATGAAATCTGCTTGGGTACCCAATGGAGGCCCAAGTAGGGTGTGAGTATAACTCAATAGGCCACCACCAACGGTGTCTAGAAATATCTAGAAAAGTAAATAGTGCATGCAAATGATAATTTAAGGAAAATTAAGGTAAAAAGTTTAATAGGCTATTCTATACTATTCCCCTTAACATTATAATACCATTCAATCCATGATCAGTACTTAGAAATTTAGTGGTTCAATCTGCATTTTTCATGTGTTCAATATATTAGTCATGTTAAATGTTTTCAAGAATATGGGAATAAAATCATGTCCTATCTCACTAAGCATCACATTATAACAACCTCATAATCCTCACCTAGAATCCTTAGTCTGGGTGGAATGAAACCGTTAGTGGAATAGAACTCTGTCCCCTTCCCTAACCCATGCATTTGGGGGTGGATTTAGAACCTCGTTCCAACTCGACCCATAGGTGTAGAACCTCAAGTCTATACCCAACTCTACCAAGCCATGTGCACATGCTTATTTATTGTTCACCAAAATTAAAAATATCACAAAAAGCGTATGAAACATCATTTACAACATCCCAACAATATCAAAAATTGGGAAATTAACATTTTTCCTCAATCCATTAACACATTCATCATTCATAATACTTAACCCTTTAGCCCTATTTTGTATTTCCCTTGCCTATCTCACTAAGCATATTCAAGTGTAAAGCTAATCCCCTAACATTTTCCCATTAATCCATTTAACCATTTTTCATGCCAAATAAAAAACCTATTAGGCCATTAACCAACCTAAGTGTATTACTAAAACTCCAATTGCACATAATTCAAGCATATTAACATATTCATCACGGGCTCTATGTTCTCTCACAATGGTCGTACACTTACTTAGCTAAACTCTATGTATGAGGAATAATGGCACACCACATGGGTGGCCCTAATATCATTTGGACATCCTCCATGCATCCCATGGGGATCATGAGGAGTTAGATTATCCATTTAGACACCAACTATATCCAAATAAATCAAAGGGAACCAAGAACACAATAATGGAAAATTAAGAACATAACCCTACATGCACAAATCCCCTTGAACCCAAGGGATACAACTTATAGACCATATACCTTGAATATGTTGGTGAATTCACCCTTAATCAAGGCCTTAGATGGAGATATAACCCATATTTGAAGCCTCAAACTAGATCTCATTGGAAAAGAAAGGTTTTAGAGCTTCATATGGAAAGAAGAGAAAGATACCACCCCTAAACATGAAAAAGAAGAAATGAGAGATTTAGCCTTACCCGGATCTTCAATCCGCAACCAATGACACTCCAAATGGCCCTAATATGAGGGATATCTATCCTTGGAAGCTATTATGAGTTTTGGTTCATTTTGAGGGTCCAAAGGAGGAATAAAGGTGTAAATACTGAGTTGGGTATAAAAATCCCGTAATTGCATTTTTATAATTTTTTAAAAGTTTCTGGGCCACACAGTTTACTCACAAGGTTTTTCAAACCGTTCACAAATTGTGTGGATGATACTGTCCAAAAATAGCCCCTTCTCATGGTTCACCCACATGGTTTTCCAAAACATGCACAAACAGTGTGAAGACTACTATCGGAAAATCCTTCTTCTACATGATTTACATGGGTTGTCTGCACGGTCAAGACTAACCATGCACAAACCGTGCAGCTTGCCAAGAAAAATCCTTTTCCCCCTTTTCATGCCTTGAACCCCTGTAACTCCCCCAATCCTTCTTAAGGACTTGTGAAAACACTTAATTGACAAAAAGGAAGTACCCAAACTGAAACACGAGAAAAAAATTACTTTAATAGAGATCTGTGATCTTAAAACCTCCCCACCATATAATGGCACATCCTCGAGCCACTCTTCCAGAGTATCATTGAGTTCCCAAAGAAAAGTGATTAGGTCACTAGGCCTGCAAGTTAGATTCCTACTTCCATGTTTCCTCCTGAACGTTTCCATGATACTATAGAAGATGAAGAAAGGGCATGACCTTACCCTTCAAAACATTCTCACTATGATCCAAAATACAAATCGAGCTCTCCTTGAAGGACGCATCATCCTCAAGCTCTACATACTTGGCGTTCAACACATGAGATGTATTGGGTTGATACTGTCGGATTTGTGAAACATGAAAAACACCATGAATCCCACTATATCATTGTGGAGGAGATAAACGGCATGCCACGGGTCCAACTCTCTCCACAATCTCAAATGGCCCCACATATCTAGGTGCCAACTTGAACTGCTTCTAAATTCGATGGTGTCCCAACCTTGGTGAAACCTGAAGAAACACACTATCACCCACCTTGAACTCAAGATGTCTATGATGTCGATCTTCATATGACTTTTTCCTACTCTTAGCTTTTACCATATGATTTTGAATCAAAAAAACCATCTCTAATGTCTCCTTCACAAGACTCGGTCATAACAGCTCGGAATCCCTGGCCTCTACCCAACATAATAGAGATCTAAACAGTCTCCCATAATGTGCCTCAAAAGTTTCCATCTGAATTGTAGCATAAAATCTGTTATTGTATGAAAATTACAAAAGTGAAAATTTATTTTCCCACAAACCACCGAAATCCAGAACACATGCTCTCAACATGTCTTCTAATACCTGAATTGTATGCTCTGACTACCTATCTTTCTGTGGGTGGTATGTCGTACTCAAAAATACCTAGGTACCAAGTGCCTTCTATAGTCCCCACCATAATTTTGAGTTGAAATGTGGAGCACGATTCGAAACTATGGTTATAACCACACTATGAAACTATACTATTTCTCAAACATAAAATTCTCCCAACTGCTCAACTGCATTGCACTCTTGGATCAGTGGGAAATGAGCCACTTTTTTCAATTGATCTTCCACCAACCAAATTGAATCATTCTTCCAAGGAATCCTCAGAAGACCCACTAAAATGTCCATCATGACAACATTCCAGTTCCACTCTGGAATAGGCAATGACTGAAAAAACCCACTCGGACGATGATGTTCAGCCTTAACTTGCTGACAGGTAAGGCATTATGCCACAAAACTCGCAACATATTTCTTCATTCTCAGCCACCAAAACTCTCTACAAAGATCATGGTATATCTTAGTCAAACCTGGATGCACTTCCCACTTCGATGTATGAAACCCGCACATCAACTCCTCCCAAACATATGTCGGAACCACAATATGGCCATGAACATAAGAAACTCCATCAGTCCTGAAAGTCCAACTAGAAGGTGCCTCCCCACCCTTAAGGCTTTCCATCATAGACAAACACTCTAGATCTACCATCTAACTCTATTTAACTTGGATCAAAAGCACGAACTCAAATACTATGGATGAAATGGTCATCTTTCCATTCCCATCGTGTACCTCCACATACATTTCATCAAACAAGGCCATCATCATCCACGCTGAGATAGATTCCTAAACTACATGATTCTAAGTCTTTCGGCTCAGAGCGTCAGTGACACTATTCCCTTTCCTTGGTGTGTACACCAACTCAAAACCAAAATATTGTAGGTACTCAACCCACCGTCACTGTCAAAGATTCAAATCCCACTGAGAGAATATGTATTTGAGACTTTTATGGTTAGTAAACACCAAAAAGGGTTATCTCAACAAGTAATGCCTCCAACACTTTAAGGCATATCCCATAGCAGCTATCTCTAGGTCATGAGTAGGATAATTCCTTTCATCCAGCCTGAACTATTTTGACCCATAAGCTACAACCCTATCATCATGCATCAACACTACCCCATGTCCAAAACTGGATGCATCACAGAACAAGGTTTACATCTTACCTTGTTCAGGTAAGATCAAAATCAGTGCGGTATCCAACCACTTTTCATCTCATGAAAATCATTCTCACAATCCTATAACAAATAAAACTTAACCCCCTTCTTGGTTATTCCTATGAGCAGTGCTGCCAAACAAGAGAAATCAATTATAATACTTTGGTAATAATCATCCAAACTCAGAAAACTCTAAACATCAGAGACACTCTTATGCTTCTCCCAAGACACCACAGCATGCACCTTTTATGGATCCACCATCACACCTAACTCAGAAATGATGTGTCCTTGAAACTACACCTCATCAATCCAAAACTGACATTTTGATAGCATGGTGTAATGCATATTCCCTCTTAGTGTACTCAAGATGATGTCAAGATGTTTGGTGTGATCGTCATGAGTTCTGGATTACACCAAGATATCATCAACGAAGACAACTTCAAAATGATCTAGAAATGGGTGGAATATCTAGTTAATCAAGGCTATGAACATCGTTGGTACATTGATCAACCCAAACATCATCACCAGAAATTCATACAACCCGTACCTACTTCTGAATGCTATCTGGGGAATGTTAGAAGGTCTTACCTTCAGCTAATGGTACCCTAATCTAAATCGATCTTAAAGAACACTAAGGCACCTCTGAGATGATTAAATATGTCATCAATTCTAGGAAGAGGGTATCAGTTCTTAACCATCATCTGCTTTAGCTTACTATAATCGACACATATCCTTATATATTCGTTATACTTAATAGAAAATAGAACGGGAGATCCCCAAGGTGAAGTACTAGGACCTAGAAACCCCGTATGCTTCAATTCCTCTAACTGAACCTTCAATTCTGGAAGCTTTGTTGGTGCTTCTCAATAGGGTGGAAAGGAAACTGGCTTCGTTCCTAGCAAGAACTAACATGTAAACTCAATATATTTCTTCGATGGTAACCCTGAGAAGTCCTCTAGAAACGCATCATGAAATTGGTCCAAAACAAGAGGGAAGACTATCTGTCCTTTCTCCCCATCATCTAACAAAAGACATGCCACTTGGGTTGTGAGTTCAGCCAATTGCTGGAAAAATGGACCAGCACGGCCCGCTCGAGTATCCCATTCACCACGAATGACATAAGTGATTCCATCAAGAGATGTGAATGTTACCTAATTTTGGTAACAATCGATATGATCTTGATATAACACCAACCAGTCCATTCCCAAGATTAGGTCAAAACCAGACATTTCTAGGACAAACAAACCCCAAATAAAATGATACCCATGAATCTACAGAGCACAACCCTTATTATGCCTGATGTCCCCAAATCATACCTCTAATAGAGTATCAAGCGACATTACCCCACATTTAGTCTCCATGGTTAAGCCCAACACAACTACGAACTGAGCAGAAATAAAGGAATGCAAAGCACCTGTATCAAATAAATCACTAGAAAGAGTGGAAGTTACAAGAATCATAACATGAACTATAGATAGTCATGCCTCACCACCTTTTGGAGTAGCCTGAACTGAATGGAGATGACCTTCCCCTTTAACCTGGACTCCAGTCTGAGTACCCTTCACTACCCTAATCTATTGTTAAGGATGACCTCTCCCCAAAGTTTAACTTCCACAACCTCTACCAGTATGGCCTGTGGATCTCCAACTTCTTTATTGATACGGGGTAACCAACCCCCAACCCACACACTCAACATCATCCTCTGACCTCCATCATTCCCTGACTATTTTGGGTTCTTGTAGAACCACTACACATGGCCTAACCTGTCACATGCTCGAACTCAACCAGTGGGTGTGGACACCGGTCACACTTGTTCCCCTTCCTTACATAATGATAAAAGATGACTTGGTTTCCACAATAAGAATTCGACCCCATCTTATGATTACTATGTATGTTTCCACCCAGATGAAAGATTCCAAATCAGCACTTCCTACTATCAGAAGTTGCACCACTTGCTCGCCCATCTCGCGCCCAAAGTTCACTACCTGTATCTCCCTTTAGTTTCCCCTCTGAGATAAGGGCTTAATCCACCACTTCAGAAAACCACTTCGGAAAAACGATATTCACCTGAGATCTGATCTCGTGTCTCTACCCATCTTGGATTCATTTCTCTACAGCTGCCTCATCTTCTATCAACATTTAAATGAAGCATCTCATATCAGTGAAATGATCGGCATAGTCTATTATCGACATTTTCCCCTAAGTTAAACTCATAAAATATTCAGCATTTTCCTACCTCAAGGTATCTAAGTTTATGTTTTCAAGGAAATTCTCCGGAAAATCCTTCCACGACATTATTTTATCCTGTTCCATTTAGACCATGATTTCCCACCAATGTTTTGATTAACACCTCAGTATATTGGATGCTAACTTGACTCGCTTCTCGAGATGAGTCTCTATATGATCAAGAATAGTTTGTATGGACTCTATCCAAAACATAGCTACCTCTGTCCCACCCTCTCCAGTAAATTTCAGAGGGTGCGGCAACTGAAACTCCCTGGTCAGCTCGAACATACTCGGTGAAACCCGCCTTGGGTCTCATTCCATCATCTGCATAAAATGAGAGAAGTTCTCACGGAATTTCTCATCCCTTTTTTCCTAGATCACCAAGTCATTTTGATCTACTACTGGAGGATAATTCTCAACAACATCCTCATGTTTCCCAACTTGCACATGTATTCAAGGTGTAACTTCTCTACAATACCAAACATGACCTTTAGAACACAACTATTACACTTTTACAAAAGAAAAAAGATATAGGTAGGCTTATCACTTGCAACCAAACTAGTTTGCATACACTACCAAAACGAGCACCCTCACAACTAGATCACTACCCTTCACCAACTCTCCTAAGGTCATGGCTAACACATGTATCTAATTAACATGGTTATGATTCTTATGTTTTAATCCCATTCAAAACCATTTCCATATCCCAATTTACTCTTACAATAGGTTAATCCACTTTTACTTCTTTATCAAGAACCATCTTCTATATACTACTTGACATTTTCACTTCCCTTTTCACCCATTCATATCATCTTATTAAGAACGATTTCATTAATTTTAAGAAAACATATGAATCCTAATCTTTATATCCCACATGCCCATCCCATGTGTGTGCCTAACATTATGCATGTTACTTACCTACTTATGAGCCTAGAATGATGAATGAATGCACACCCTCGTACCATTCCAGTCACAAGAGAAATATCATATAACCATCATAATCACACAACAAGTGAATCACCCAATGGTGAAATAACCGCAAATATAACAACACACAACATGAACAACAATCCTCTCCCAGGATGACTTGGGTTTTCCCTGCTGCAAGTTACTTTTTTTATTATTCTTGGAAAGATAGAAACAACACAAGGAACCTCCCTTCAAGGAGGCCAAAAATAGTGAAGTCCAAGAGAATACCCTTGCACCACAGTGAAGCACTCAAGGAGGAGGGATCTCAAACTATCAAAGATCATAAGTGGCTCCTCCTGTCTGCCCAATCGAGCGAGAGCATCTGCCACAAAATTAGACTCCCTCCAACTATGATGAATAGACCTTCCATAGTTAGTCTCCGCCCTGCACCTTTGAATGAGATAAATCAACTCCCATGGAGTGCCATGGCCTCCCTATAACATCTTCACTAGAGTCTCAGAATCTGACTCCACCTCCGTCACCTGCATCCCTCTCCGCCTATACACCATCAAGCTGAAAAGGAGAGCCTGGACCTCCGCACCCAAAGAATTACCTGAGCCATAAAAGGAAATAAAAGCCAGTAGAACAGAGCCCCAACAGTCCCTAAGCAGACCACCTCCCCTCATGAACCCCCCATACAGGATCCATCAATGTTTAGCTTCAGACCCTGGTTCGGAGGGTGCCACCTTACCCATCTTTCTCTGCCTCTAGGCTGAATGTAGGGGTGACTGAGCAGATTACACACTGTCTACATGGGTTAGATACTCCTAAGAACGAGCTCATTACCAAAGACTGACTCTTTCCTAAACTCCTGTCTACTATATCCAAATAGTAAGAAAGAGAAAGGAACTCCTTTGATACCATTTTGTAACATACCTGAACCAGAAGCCACTAAACTGATGCCCCAAGCCGGGTCACCACATGACCTCAAGAGCGCCTCCCCATATGCCAGAGGTTTCTAACTAGCTGAAAGGGTCTAATAGGATACGTGGGGAGGCTATACCCTATTTACCAGAGTAATCCACAATAGAAAATATTTTAATTATCTGAAGAAATAGATAAAAATCATTAACATGCATAAATAACCAACTCTCAAACTGAGTACAACTATATACAATAGTAAATATGTCATGCTATGCTACAGTGTTAAGTGAAAAAACACCAAATGAAGGAAATATAGCAGAATCCACAAAATGGTCCAGACTCTAAGTCTGGAACCTTACTCATACATGTCCCATGTCCAACTCAACTCCCAATAATAGGGCCCTTTCCCATGTCCTGACCTAAAAGCATGAAATTTGCTCAGGTGCCCAATGGCGGCCTGAGCAGGGTGTGATTATAACTCAGTAGGCCGCCACCAATGGTGTATACAAATATCCATCAAATGTATATAGTACATGCAAATTATAATTTAAGGTAAATTAAGGTAAATAGTTCAATATGATATTCTAAACTATTATCCATTAAATTATACTACCATTGAATCCAGGTTCACTACTTAGATATTTCATGGTTTAATAAACCTTTTTCATTTGTTCAATGGATTAGGCATATTCAATGTTCTCAAGCATATGGGAATAAAATCAAGTCCAATATCACTAGGAATCACATTATAATAACCTCATTATCCTCACCTCGAAGCCTCAGTCTGGGTGGAATGAAACCATTAGGGGAATAGAACTATGTCCCCTTCCCAAACCCATGCATTTGGGGGTGGAGCTAGAACCTCAGTCCAACTCGACCCATGGGCGTAGAACCTCAATTCTATACCACACTCTACCAATCCATGGGCACATGATTATTTATCATTCACCACAGTCAACCATATCACAACAAGCATCCACAACATCATTTACAACAACACAAAAATATAAATTTTTTGGAAATTAACATTTTTCCTCAATACATTAACACATTCATCATTCATAATACTTAACCTTTTATCCCCATTTTCCATTTCCCTTTCCAATATCACTAAGCACATTCAAGTGTAAAATAAATCCCCTAGAATTTTCCTATTAATCCATTTAACCCTTTTTCATGCCAACCAAACAACCTCTTAGGCCATTACCCAACCTAATTTTATTACTAAAACTCCAATTTAACATCCTTAAATCATATTAACATATTCATCCTAGGATCTATGTTCTTGCACAATGGTTTTACACTTACATAGCTAAACTCTAAGTCTGGGGAATAATGACACATCATATGTGTGGTGAAAATCTCATTTGGCTATCCTCCATGCATCCCATGGAGATCACGAGGAGTTAAATTAACTATTTATACACCCACTATATCCAAATAAAGCAAAGGGAACCAAGAACACAATAATGGAAAATTAAGAACATAACTCTACATGCACAAATACCCTTGAACCCAAGGGATACAACTTTTAGACCACCTGCCTGAAATCCATTGGTGAGCATGACCTTAATAAAGGCTTTAGATCCCGATTCAACACACCTTTGAAGCCTCAACCTAGATATCATCAGAAAAGAAACGTTTTAGAGCTTCAGATGGAGAGAAGAGAAAGATACCAACCCTAAAATAGAAAAGAAGCAATGAGGGATTTAGCCTTACCCAGATCTTCAATCTGCAACCAACAACACTCCAAATGGACCTAATATGAGGGATATCGATCCTTAGAAGCCCTTGGGAGATTTGGTTCATTTCTAGGGTCTAAAAGAGGATGAAATAAGGGAACAACAATTTGGTTATACAAATCCCATAATGGTATTTTTTTGTAATTTTTTAATAGTTTCAAGGCCACACGGTTTACCTGCACGGTTTGTCAAACCGTTTAGATGCGACTATCCCAAAATACCTCCCTTTCATGGTTTACCAACATGGTTTTCCAAACCATGCGCAAACCATGCAGAGGATACTATCTGAAAATCCTTCTTCATGATTTACCTGGGCTATCTGGACGGTCATGACTAACCGTGCGCAGACTGTGCGGCTTGCCCAGAAAACTCATTTTCCCTTTTTCATGTCCTGAATCCCTGGAACACCCTGGAGCCTTCTTAAATAGTTGGTAAAACACTTAATTGACCAAAAATAATGATTAAAACTAAAATTCAAGAAAAAAAATACCTTAACGGAGATCTAGGATCTTACAACATGGCAAAAACTGAGCCAATGAACTCGGATTATTTTCAAAATTTTCAAAAATGATTTGTAATTTATTTGTGACATAAATGAATCAAATTCTTGTCAATCTGACACATGATGTGGATGATATGACTCAAAGTGCGTGTTTTAAATATAAAAGTTTCATTTTTATTTAAAATGCATGTAACATTATCAAAACCAAGTATACAAGCTCTTATTATTTTCAAACTTTAGGAAAATGTTCTATAATTCATTTGTTATGGGTATGGATTGACCATATGTAGATCTGACATACAATGTAGTCTATATGACTCTAAGTGTGTGTTTTTAATATAATAGTTTCATTTTAGTTTACAATGTGTGTCACATTGTCAAAAGTGAGTAAACAAGATCAAATTGTTTTCAAAATTTAGGAAAAGATCAATAATTTATTTTAGATAGGTAGGAGTCGATTGCACATCAATCCAACCAACAATGTGTCTAGCATGACTCAAAGTGCATGTTTTCAATATGAAAATATCATGTTGGTTTAATGATATAATTATTAAATAGCTATTTAAGTACTTAACCTAATTAATAACTAATAATATCACTAATATATTCAGTAATTAACAATATAATTTATATAGATTATTAATTAATAAATTAATTAATAATTCATAATATAATTATCTATTTATATGTAAAATTAATAATTAATAATTCATGTAAAATTAACAATATAATCATTAATAATATAATTAGTAGTATAACTGATGATGTCATTAATATATTTATTAATTATCAATATAATTTATCATATGTAAATTATATAACATAAAATTATAATTTCTTTATTTTTTATGTAATATTACTAAAATAAACATTATTTTTATTGCATGGAAGAACTTTTGTATGGCGGTTGATCCTTGGATAAAGTACTCTATAAAAGTTTTGATTTTTTATATTGGGTTCTAATTTTTTTTATTAATTGAAAATATCACATCAATGTAAATATTTTATATATAAATTTTTAATTGAAATGATAAAAAAATGTAATATTGGTATTCTAATCTGGTTTTATGTTATATTTGTATTCCAATTTGATTATATTTTTTTAATTTTGATATTTTATTGGGTTTCTACAAGGCTGCATGTTTTTCATCAGCTACCATTGCCTTTATTATTGATGAAAAAGCATTGATAAAGGTCAAGTTATCCTCTTAGAAATGCTTTTATGTAGTGATAAATCCTATTTATGACAATGATAAAGGTGGGTTATATAGTAGTTTTGTCTACATATGTACGTATGGGTTCTTGTTTGTGTATGCATGTAACACCCCAAGATTTCATAGTACGTTATTTCTTCAAAGTAATTCAATAACTTTCACTACACGCAACACCAAGTTCTAGCACACCATGACTTACCAAACAAGATGTTCAAAAGCGGTTATGAATATTATTATCTGAATTTTTAACTTTATATAATCCTTATAATTTCAGAATCCATGTTATGAGTTTCTTATACATAATGTAAGAACAAATACATTTTTTCAGATAAAAGAAGTATTTAAAAAAAATGCAATTTTACCGCCTTTTAATGGAAAAGCCTTTTTAAATACAATAATTGAAACTTTTATATATTAAATTTGACAAAATAAACTTCCTGTTTAGAATTGGGACATAATAATTTAGTTTCAATAGAGTTTTGGTGTTTTTCTGATAACTTTCATATTTGGGTGAATAGTGAAAAACACTATATTTTAACTGAAAACAACTTTTTTAATCAAAATAATTTATATTGTTAAATTATACATTTTAATGGCATGTAAGTATAAATATATTATATTTTTACCATTTAATATAATGACGGTCATTGTAAGTAATTTCACTTTGAAATTGGACATAATCAAGTGTCAGACTTTTGATAGTTATTATTTCTTAAAAATACGCCCTTTGGTTTTAATAGCAGGATTTAATTTTAAATTAATAAAAGTATCTTTTATGTTTTTAATTTAGTAAAATAGACTTCATTTTTGGATTTGGAATATCGAAATTGTCTTAGGGTAAAATGTTGGTACTTTTCTGACAACTTTCATATTTTGATGAATAGTGAAAATTACTAAGTTTTAATTAAAAACAAGTTTTTTAATCAAAATAATTAATAGTGATAAATTATGAATTTGAGTGATTTTAAAGTATAACTAGATTATAATTTTACCATTTAATACAATTTTGGCCATTTGACATAATTTCATATTTAAACTGGTCATAAGGAAGTGTCCATCTTTTGATAGTTATTATTTGTTAAAAACACGCTTTTTGTTTCGACAACGGGAATTAATTTCTGCCACTTATGTGTTTAGAATTTATAAAAATTGATTCCATATTTATAATCAGGAGGCCCAAATTATTTAAATATGTATCTTTTATTTTTAGACATTTTGAATAATTACTTTAGTAAATATTTTATTTACCATGGTTAAAGGGTAAATCCGGTAAATAAGGGTAATAAAATAATATTATAATAACACTAAATTACCCTAAAACATGTCCTGAACCTATTGGTAGATACATGTCCGACCATGGGAATCTTTGGGTCGATTTTGGGACCCCATGGAGCCACTTGTAGGGGATAAGGACACTATAAATTAATTAAGTTAAAGTAAATACAAAAATGACATAAGCATATATCTTTTAGAAAAACAATTTTTCCATAGGGTTATACATGTTATATTTTTACTATAAATATTAATTATAAATATGAAAATATTTCATACATAATGGTATTTTATTTATAATTTTTAGACATTTAATAATTAAATTTATTTATGACACAATAATGATGCAATATTTTCCTTATTAATGAGAGAATCAAATAATTGGTATTATAAAAGTTAAAATAAATATAATTTGAAACTTTTGATTCCATACATGAATTTTATTGGTTTATATTACATGATATGATTTCTTAAATGAATTTTATTCGAATTAATAAAGTTTTTAAGACTTTAACAAAAATAAATTATTGAATAGTGTCAAAATTGACATAAATGAGTTTTTAAAACAAATATTATATTATTAATTAATATTCTATTCCTAAAAATCAAAAGTTTGGACAAAGGACTTATATCATGATACATTTATCATTAATGGACCACTTGGGTGTCTCTTGGATGTATATAGTAACTTTATTTACTATATAATATAAAAATACAAAGTGACAGGGTAAATGTCAAACTAATTAACTAAGAGTTAAAACTAAAAGATAAGGTTAATATAGTGACCAAAACCTGTCTAAAATCTATTGGTTGAAATTATTTCAACCCTTACCCACCATAGACTTTGAATAATCCACTTTGGAGCCATTAAAAATTGAATATGAATTTATTATAAATTAATACTTTAAGTTTTTTTTAAAGAGATCCCCCCCTATAAAAGGAAACAACTTCTAACCAATTTTTCACACCTTCAAAGCCTTTTGGTTCAGCCAAACCATGCCCAATTATTCTATCAACTTCCATCAATTCAACTTAGAGGCCTTAGTTTGATCATAAATCCAACCTAAAGAGCCCTTTTGATCAAATCAAAAGGAAGAACCCGAAGAAGTGGTAATGTTTTCACCACCCTCTTTCAAGTTCCTTTCTTCTTCAACTTCTTATTTCTTTGTTATCTCCATTATAAAATAATAACTCCAGTATATTCTATATAATTTTATGTTATTATAAATATGGTACAACCATTTTCAGTATTCTATCCATCCTTTGAATGACACGTCACCATACGTGCGTACGTACAACCTACCGTCTCCACGTCGTGGTGTAATTGTTATTCAATACATTATTATTTTGATGGGTATAATAATGATGTGTAATTCCTGTAAATAATAAATATAACATTATAATTATTCTTTATATATGATATACCATCCAATTATATATTATTTTAATATCAAAAGAATGATATTATCGCTCGTGCGTACGTATGGACTACCGTCTCCACGAACACGATGAGATTAAATCTCCTTCGTATCCATTCAAGTCTAATTCTCAATTGATGATTAAAAATAAGTTTTAAGGACTTGATATCATTATGGATATGAATAAGATACAACATATCCATAAAAAATATGGATTATGTAACAAAACATATAAAATAAAACGAGTAAGTTAACAACCGAAACGACGATAATACTAAGATATTATTAACAAAGCAATGTTAAAAGATCATATATGATATTATATTAATGTATATGATTATTGTATAATTTAATAAGAATTATTTCACCATTATACAAGAGTTTAACCTACCCCCAACCAAAGAAAAGTACAAGGAAAGGGTTTATTTCACAATCTCTTCATTATTAGAGGTTGTTTATACGTAATTATCTACTGGGACCTCTTTATCATCCACATCCATGTTTCTTAAAAATGTATTTAAAAAAACTCTTAGTATTTTACAGAATTTGGGTTAATGTCATTTATACCCTTGTTTGAATTTTTATAAGAAGTTTATAAAGGAATCTTTACGTCATTTTCCAAACAAGGACCTTTTTAACCTTTTCGATAAATTAAGGTAAGAATGTATTTTTTTTAACTTATACGGCGGGTGCGGCTATTTTCTACCATTGTAAAATCTTAGAAGCTTCCCTTACAAGCTTATAAGAATATTTTCAAAGTAAATGTTTTATTTTATAACTATGTGACTTTTTAATTATTTCAAAAAAGAGACATTTCTCTCAAATAGTTTTGATTTCATCTATGTCAACATCCTTTGATGGATTTTAAGCTTATTTGAAGTTGATTTTTTTTGATACAAAACTTACATATTGTATTCAAGGTTTTGTGATATGTTTGAATGTGGATGTGTTATTTTTATACCATTCATGGTTTATGGATAAAGTATTTACATTTCATATGCTAGTTTTAATAAGAATGTTTATGTTATGTTTAAACCTGTTCATATGAGGAATGCATTGGACTTAGTAAGTGAATGGTGGAGCCCGCTATAGCTCCTCGATGCATCAGTAGGTCTCATGAGACAAAATAGTGTCTTGGCACGAGGCCTTGACAAAATATTATTTGTAGTCTTTGCACGAGGCCTTTTCTATGTGTTTATGATAGTCTGGCATTATGCATTCCATCATTATGAATGTGGTTATTGATATTGCATGTATTATTCGACTAGTATAATATCCATGTGAATAAGTAAATGGAATTATTTTATTTTATTGTTTCCATATATTACGGAAGTTCAAGTTTATAAGGCATTTGTTTTAGTTATACATTACCTTAAATTTTTATGCCTATTTATGAAAGTTTCTGCTATATTGTTATCCTTACTGAGAATCTGAGCTCACCCCTTTCTTATGTTTTATTTTCCCAGGAATCCAAGAAGTTTATTATGATTGATAAGAAGGGTTAAGCTTGGGGAATAATGGTGTTCTCAAAGAACTAACTATGTTGTGTTTTATGTTTGAAATTTTAATGTAACGTTCATGTATGTAATCTATTTTCCAAGACTGCTAAACTGATCGGTCCTTCGGGACATGATTTTTTGTAATCATGTAAATGTATTAAAATAACGCACCTACTCTGGGTAATTGGGGTCGGGGCATTACAGTTGGTATCAGAGGAAGTTTAGCAATAACCTTGGAAGCTAGATTTAGATAAACTATGATTAGAGAACATATATCTAAGATGGACTTTGAGGATTAGTATAGAATAACTTCCAAGAATTTTGGTATTGTAGAGATTTTGTGAGTTTTCTAAGCAATACATCCCTGTATGGATATGAGCTGGTAGAGGCGGCTCTGGCACGAATGTACCTAGGGGTAAAACCCGAAAACACCGCTTTGAGATAGACTCGAACGGGAACTGGTGCATGAGAATGGGCCTTGCTGCACTCTTGGTTACGACACTCCTGGAGGATATGCTTAGTATAATTCTCGTTTTCTTTACAAAACACTATGAAGGGAATGTGGGTATATAGCTCCTCAAAGAAAACATTTTTGTGATTATAAATTATATCCATAAACTGTTCAACTTACGTTAGGTATTTTACAAGTTTGGAATTATTCATTAAAATTCAAAAAATGACCTAGTTTATGATATTGTATAGAAATGGTGCCCAGTAGAAGGAATGTGAACTCCAGCAATACATATGATCCAAAGAGTAAGAAGTATCATATCATTCTCGGTATTAAGCCAACATTTATAAGGGAAATAGTCTCCCATATATTCTCAACATATGAAGAAATAGTATCATGTGTTAATAAGATAAGTAAAGAATTGTACGAGTCATGTGGCTTTGAAGTGAAGAAAGAGAAGAAAAGTATGGAAGAGAGAAATATAGATAAAGGGAAGAGGGAAAAGAAGAATTTTCCCATATGTGATAATTGTGGGAAGAAACACTGTGAAACTTGCCTAAAGGGAATGAGAGTTTGTTATAAGTGTGGAGAAAAAGGACACCAATTATGTGACTGTAAGGGTAAGAAAAAGGTTTCAAATGAACAATGATTCATCTGCATGGAGTTGGGACACTATGCAAACCGATGTCCAAATCATCAGAGTATTCCCCAAATGATGCTATTGGATAATAATAAAGTTATGATACTACCACAGATGAGGAGGAATGATTAGATTTCTTATGTTTTTATTAGAGAATTATGTCATTTGAGTGTTGTATCAACAATGTAATAGTTATAATAATTATGGAGTATATAAGGATTTTACTGCAGTACTATTTTATTAAGGACTTGAGATTGTGTGGAACCAAGAAAAGTGACTCAATAGCAGGTTAAATTTTTGGAAAATATATAGTTGAGAGAAAGATAATCCATAATATGGTTCTGATACCGAGGTAGTGATTTTGGAATAATACATGATTGATTTGGATAAATTATATTGGATATTCTTGATTACCTTGAAACTGATCAATGATTTGTATATTACATCATTGTTGGAGTTTACAACATTTTTGGATAGAAGGAGTATATCCAGTATTCTATAAGGAATAAGGGATCATGAATGTAATCAATAAGGTTTTATGGTAATTCAGGATGTTGCAGTGTTTTAAAAGAATACATAATGAATGTGTTCACATGTTATTACGTGGTAAAAAGGATCTTTATTGTGTTTACCTTACTTATAAATTTTGGACTATGAGTTTGGACAGAAGTATTTTGGATAATTCTAGTTTGATATTCTTTTTGTATTTCCATAAAAGGATAACCCAGAGGTTGGGAAACAACCCGTCGCGTCCGGCAAGGCCGCGAGACTTGAACCCGCAACTGAAGGGTGAAAAGGGTGTATCACCTACCACTGGCCCACGTGATGTCCTAGATTGAATAATGTAGTTTTTTTAAAAAAATTCTGGTAGATTAATTATAAATTCATTTTTTTTGAACCCTATAATAATAGGATAAATAGAATATTATTTTTAATTTCTATTATCTTTTAGAGTGAAAGATGAGTTTGTGGTAGAAATTATTTAAAGGATGGGACTCTACTTGTCAAGTATATATTTTTCTTCTTCTCTTATTCTATGAAGAAATTAATTATTATACATTAGAGAAGGGATCTGAAAACTAAACATTTGTTATCCTAATCCCATATGTTTTTTTGAACCGATGGTATTTTAAATCATTATAGATTGATGAATTTAAGGCCCTCAATTTTACACTTTTTTTGATTGATGACCTCAATCACTACCTATAAATATTTACATTTTACCTCTAATTATATGTCTCTAATTGCCACCAATTTTCTCCTAATCAAGATCATAATTTGGTGGTGACCCTTTCATTTCCCTTTTCCTCTTATTAAGACTAAATTTTATTAACCTAAATTCCGATGTGGGTTTTCCCAAAGGTATTTTCTATTTTCAACCTTTTATTTTCGAAAAATAATTTCAAATTGCGAGGACGCAATTTATTGAAGTAGGGAATAATGTAACACCCCAGGATTTCATAGTACGTTATTTCATCAAAGTAATTCAATAACTTTCACTACACGCAACATCGAGTTCTAGCGCACCATGACTTACCAAACAAGCCGTTCAAAAGCGGTTATGAATAATATTTACTGAATTTTGAACTTTATATAATCCTTATAATTTTAGAATCCATATTATGAGTTTCTTAGACATAATGTAAGAACAAATACATTTTTTCAGATAAAAGAAGTATTTTTCAAAAAATGCAATTTTACCGCCTTTTAATGGCAAAGGATTTTTAAATCCAATATTTGATTATTTTATATATTAAATTTGAAAAAATAAACTTCTTGTTTAAAATTGGGACATAATAATTTAGTTTTAATAAAGTTTTGTTGTTTTTCTGATAACTTTCATATTTGGGTGAATAGTGAAAAATACTATATTTTAACTGAAAACAACTTTTTTAATCAAAAGAATTTATATTGATAAATTATACATTTTAATGGTATTAAAGTATAAATAGATTATATTTTTACCATTTAATCCAATTATGGTCAGTTTAAGTAATTTCACTTTGAAATTGGACATAATCAAGTGTCAAACTTTTGATAGTTATTATTTCTTAAAAATACACCTTTTGGTTTTAATAGCGGGAATTAATTTTAAATTAATAAATGCTAATTTTATGTTTTTAATTTGGTAAAATAGACTTCATTTTTGGATTTTTAATATCTAAATTATCTTAGGGTGAAATTTTGGTACTTTTCTGATAACTTTCATATTTTGATGAATAGTGAAAATTACTATATTTTAATTAAACACAATTTTTTTAATCAAAATAATTAATAATGATAAATTATTCATTTGATTGATTTTAAAGTATAATTAGATTATAATTTTACCATTTAATAGAATTTTGGTCATTGGACATAATTTCATATTTAAACTGGACATAAGAAAGTGTCAATCTTTTGATAGTTATTATTTTTTTAAAAACACATTTTTTGTTTCGACAATAGGAATTAATTTTAAATTAATTTCTGCCACTTATTTGTTTTGAATTTAGAAAAATGGATTCCATATTTAGAATCAGGAGGTCCAAATTGGGTAAATAGGTATCTTTTATTTTTAGACATTTTGAATAATTACTTCAGTAAATATTTAATTTACCATGTTTAAAGGGTAAATCCGGTAAATAAGGGTAATAAAATAATGTTATAATAATACTAAATTACCCTAAAACGTGTCCTAACCCTATTGGATGATAAATTTCCGACCATGGACATCTTTGGGTCTATTTTGGGACCCCATGGAGCCACTTGTAGGTGATAAGGACACATTATATTAATTAAGTTAAAGTAAATACAAAAATGACATAAGCATATATCTTCTAGAAAAACAATTTTTCCATAGGGTTATACATGTTATATTTTCTAATATAAATATTCATTAGAAATATAAAACTATTTCCTACATAATGGTATTTTATTTATAATTTTTAGACATTTAATAATTAAATTTATTTATGACACAATAATGATGCAGTATTTTCCTTATTAATGAGAGAATCAAATAATTGGTTATTTAAAAGTTAAAATAAATATAATTTGAAAGTTTTGATACCATTGAATAATTTTATTGGTTAATATTACGTGTTAGGATTTCTTAGATGAATTTTATTCGAATTAATAATGTTTTTACGACTTTAAAAAAATCAATTATTGAATAGTGTCAAAATTGACATAAAAGAGTTTTTAAAACAAATATTATATTATTAATTGATATTATAGTCCTTAAAATCTACGGTTTGGCCAAAGTACTTATATCATTATAGTTTTATCATTAATGGACCACTTGGGGGTCTCTTGGATATATATAGTAAGTTTATTAACTATATAATATAAAAATACAAAGTGACCAGGAAAATGTCAAACCAATTAACTAAGAGTTAAAACTAAAAGATAAGGTTAATATAGTGACCCAAACTTGGCTAAAATCTATTGTTTGAAAGGATTTCTACCCATACCCACCTTAGACTTTGAACAATACACTTTGGATCCATTAAAAACCGAATATGAATTTATTATAAATTAATATTTTATGTTTTTTCTAAAGAGCCCCTCCTCCCCCTTATAAAAGGACACCACTTCTAACCAATTCTTCACACCTTCAAAACCTTTTGTATCGGCCAAACCCTGACCAATTATTCTATCAAATTCCATAAATTCAACCTAGAGGCCTTAGTTTTATCATAAATCCAACCTAAGGAGCCCTTTTGATCAAATCAAAAGGAAGAACACGAAGAAGAGGTAATGTTTTCACCACCCTCTTTCAAGTTACTTTCTTCTTCAACTTCTTATTTATTTGTTATTTACATTATAAAATAATAACTCCAGTATCTCCTATATACTGTGATGTTATTTTAAATATGGTATAACCATATTCAGTATTCTATCCATCCTTTGAATGACATGTCACCATAGGTGCGTACGTACGGCCTACCGTATCCACGTC
This sequence comes from Viscum album, assembly GCA_963277665.1. Taxonomy (NCBI): domain Eukaryota; kingdom Viridiplantae; phylum Streptophyta; class Magnoliopsida; order Santalales; family Viscaceae; genus Viscum; species Viscum album. Next base: position 1,560,895,831 of record OY728133.1, on the reverse strand, counting down.
GTGGTGTAATTGTTATTCAATACATTATTATTTATATGGGTATAATAATGATGTTTAATTAATGTAAATAATACATATAAAATTATAATTATTATTTATATATTATATACCATCCAATTATATATTATTTTAATATCAAAAGAATGATATTATCGCTCTTGCGTATGTACGGACTACCATCTCCACGAATGCGATGAGATTCATTCTCCATCTTATCCATTCAAGTATAATTGTAATTTGATGATTAAAAATAATGTTTAAGGACTTGATATAATTCTGTATTTGAATAAGATACAACCTATCCATAATAAACATGTCTTATGTAACAAAAAAATATAAAAGAAAATGAGTAAGTTAACAACCGAAATGACGATAATACTAAGATATTATTAACAAAGCAATGTTAAAAGATCATATATGATATCATATTAATGTATATGATTCTTGTATAATTTAATAACAATTATTTCACCATTATACATTAGGTTAACCTACCCCCTACCAAGGAAAAGTACAAGGTAAGGGTTTATTTCACAATCTCTTCATTATCCGAGGTTGTTTATAGGTAATTATCTACTAGGACCTCTTTATCATCCACATCCATGTTTCTTAAAAATGTATTTCAAAACATTATTACTATTTTAAATAATATAGTTTAAAGTCATTTATACCATTGTTTGACTTTTTATAAGAAGTTTATAAAGGAATATTTACGTCATTTTCCAAACAAGGACCTTTTTACCCTTTTCCACAAATTAATGTAAGAATGTCTTCTTTTTAACTTATATAGAGAGTGTGGCTATTTTCCACCATTGTAAAATCTTTGAATCTTCCCTTACAAGATTATAAGAATATTTTCAAATTAAATGTTTTATTTTATAATTATGTGACTTTTAAATGATTTCAAAAAAGAGATATTTCTCTCAAATAGTTTTGATTTCATCTATGTCAACATCCTTTGATGGATTTTAAGCTTATTTGAAGTTGATTTATTATGATACAAAACATCCATATTGTATTGAAGGTTTTGTGATATGTTTTACTTTGGATGTGTTATTTTTATACCATTTATGGTTTATGGAGAAAGTATTTACATTTCATATGCTAGTTTTAATATGAATGTTTATGTTATGTTTAAACCTGTTCATATAAGGAATGTATTGGACTTAGTAAGTGACGGGTGGAGCCCTCTATAGCTCCTCGATGCATCGGTAGGTCTCATGAGACAAACTAGTGTCTTGTCATGAGGCCTTGACAAAATCTTATTTGTAGTCTTGGCACGAGGCCTTGGCTACGTGGTTATGATAGTCTGGCATTATGCATTCCATCATTATGAAAGTGGTTATTGATATTGCATGTGATTATTAGACTAGTAGAATATCCATGTGAATAAGTAAATAGCATTATTGGATTTTATCGTTTCCATATATTACTGAATTTCAAGTTTATAAGTCTTTTGTTTTAGTTATACATTGCCTTAAATGTTTATGCTTATTTATGAAAGTTTCCGTTGTATTGTTATCCTTACTGAGCATCTGAGCTCACCCCTTTCTTATGTTTTATTTTACCAAGAATCCAAGAAGTGTATTATGATTGATAAGCAGGGTTAAGCTTTGGGAACAATGGAATTCTCAAAGAACTATCTATGTTGGGTTTTATGTTTGAAATTTTTATGTAATGTTCATGTATGTAATCTATTTTCCAAGACTGCTAAACTGATCGGTCCTTCAGGACTTGATTCCTTATAATCATGACAATGTATTAAAATAATGCACTGACTCTGGGTAACTGGGGTCGGGGTGTTACAATGTGTGTATATATAAATAATTTTTTATAAACAATTTTTATTTTTAATATTATATAATAATATTGTGTTATTGTTTGTGTGTGTTAAATAAAATTGTTAAATGATATATTATGTAGATGCACATAAACATGCATATATATTATTTATATAAATTCTTCAATTAAAATTAAAATTCATAATGATTCTACATATATTGAATTATATATAATGTTTGTGTAAATTTTTGAAAGTGAAAAAATAAAATATGTATTAAATAAATAGATTTTAATATATATTAAATTTAATTTCATTTTAAAATGTGTATAAAATAAAAATTAACCACTTTTTAAAAATTCATTTAAATATTAGCCCCATTTTAAAATGTGGATAAAATAAATGTGGCTAAAATAGCGACTTTTTAAGAAAACATGACTAACTTAAACATTAGTCACATTTTAAAATGCCGAGTTTTTTTCCCCAAATTTTTAAGAAAATGTGGAAAAATTAAACATTAGTCATGTTTTAAAACATGGATAAATGCATCACTAAAATATACATGTTTTTAAGAAAATGAGTCTGAAAAAATTGTCACCTTCTATATAAGGTGGTTATAAAATAGGACTAATTGCACTAACTACTAGAAAAGTGAACAAATTCCTAACTCAGAATCAAGTGGTTATCGATGACTACAACAAATTGTATCTATTGACTATTGTAGGTAGTTTCCCAGTTTTTCACGTTTTTTATAATAAATTTTCTATCCCTCCACCCTGGCCCAAACCCTTGTCACCCCCCACATATCTAGTTCTAGTCCTTCCAAGGTCTACATTTCGAGCAACAAATAAGTGCAAGCCATAAAACATTCAAGAAAACACAAATTATAGGACAATGTACAATAGGATTACATAGTTCAGACTTTGATCATACATCCATGGGATAATAGTAGCATCACTTTCATTCAATGAGAAGAAACATCTAGGTTAGAAAAATTACCATCTTCTAGAACTCTTATTATATCACTAGAATATGTGCCACCAACATCATTTGGTTATCACATCTTCTAGTTCCCTTCATTTGGTATCCTCCCTTGTGGGTCTCAACCTTTTCCTTTGGCTCCAGTGCCTCTGACATTTTTTGTGTGTTTAGGTTGACTTCCCTGGATGGGAATCCACCTATGACTTTTTAGGCCTTATCATCTCTAATCAATAATATTAAAAAAGTCACTACATCTATTTATATAGAAACCAAGTTCATATCTCCAATAAATCAGGAAAAAATTAAAATTTTCATCCATTAATTTTGAGATTTAACTCTCCTTTAATGTTGAGAGAAAATCATCTATTTTTTTTTGGAAAAATATATCCTTTAATAAATTTATCTCTCTTAAACAAATGGGCTAGTCCCTTATCAATTTTGACTTGAGAATAATTTTTTCTAGTTAAGTCTAGTAATATCCCACTCAAAGACTATTCTCATGCTCAAACCAATGTCAAAACTAGTCCAGATTCCATTCAACATTATTCTATAGCACCTCAATAGTTTTCCACTCCATAATAATTTAATCATCTAGGCTCCCAATGAAGTAGTCCCTCCTTAGTCTTCTAGAACCACGATCTGATTGTTCCAATGACTATGTGAAACTCATATGATTTCCATCATGGAAGATTACCTGAAATAAATTAGGAACGAGTAATCATCCTCCAGTTATGTTGAAATTCCCAACAACAAGTTGTGTCATGCACCATGTTTATAGCCTTGCTCAATCATACATCCATGCGTTTATAAGGACTCCTATACCAAGCTTCTTCACTACCTAAGATATTTTTAGTACACTAAACATGAATGATACCATTGAAACAAAACTTAAATTTTAACCATAGCTTTCAGAAATTATGATTTCATTAGCATGATGAACACCCACTAAAACTTCCTTTAGTGTAACCATAGAAATAAGGTACATTTCTCCCACTACTTCTAGCCATGTTCTGACTATTTGAGAGATACCTTTATCATATAAGATCCTTTATTTCATATACCAATCCTTAGAAATATCATTTAAATAGATACAAAAGATTAAATCCCTCTTATCTATCTTCAGTATCATATAGAATAGGGGCACCGACCAAATATTCAATTTAATTGAACTAAAAACTAATTACTTTATCTTATATATCCTTCTAAGAATCTGAGTCATCTATCATATGAATTAAACTTATAAAAAAATTCCTAAAGATTTTTTTCATGGTATTATATTCTTCTTTACTTATAAAATTTTTGTATCCTCCCACCAAGATCCAAATGCCACCAAATCAATGGAAAACATTCCATGAAACCTATGTCCAAGAAGACTTCTAATATTTCAGCAACACCACTGATAATGACTCCATATTTTGGTGACATTATTCTATACTCCTTATAGAACACATAACCTAAGGAACTCTAGTAGTCTTCCACCAATCATTGACTGTCACAAATAATGAAACACATCTTAGGAAACCTGGTAGTCAAATCAGACTATTATTATCCAAGAAACACATCTGCTACTATTGTTTTCTTCTGGTAATGTCCTCTGAGTCCTTAAAAAAATATTACACCATATTCCTTCCTCTATGTTATGCAACCAAACCCTAGGATACCACATGTTGGGGATTAAGGAAAAAATCAAAAAATGAAGAACATTTATCTAAAATATCTCCCACTACTTTGGTATCATGAACTGGGATGTATAGGAACACCATCCACCACACTGATTCATCCCTTCATCTGGTTAGAATCATCCCAAGGACTTCATTCTGAATAATGACTAAGATCATGACAATAAAACACCCATGCAATCACAAAGTACAGAACAATTCACAATAAGATTATGTGGTTCATAATTTCATCCTACATCCATAGAAGAATAATAGCATCACATGTATTCAATAAGGGGAAACATCTAGGTTACAAGAATTAACTTATTCTAGAACTCTACCTTGATAATCTAAAGATGTGACACCAACACTGTTTAGTTGTAACATCTTTTGGATCCCTTTTTTTGGACTCTTACCTTCTGGGTCTTGACCTCCACCTTTGGATCTAGTTCCTCCAACAATTTTTGTGATCCCAAGTTGCCTTCCCTAAAAGGGGATCCACCACCACCTTTTTCAAACCCTATCAGCACTCATCATTCATACTCAAAAAATTTCACTACAGCCATTTTTAGTGACACTATGTCTATATATCCAATAAATCTAGATAACATTAAATTTTACATCCATTAATAATAATAATTATGTTTGTATTAATGTTGAGATAAAACCATTTATTAGTGTAGAGAAAAATATCTCCATTGGTAAATTTATCTCTCTCTCTCTAATTAATGGGTTGGTCCCAAATTTTTTTTGACTTGGGAACTATTTTTTGTAGGTGAGTCCAATATCCCGCACCTGCGACTCACAATCACTAGTGCCTCTAGAAATTTATCCTTGCTATCATTACCTCATAAAATTTCATATTTACCTCACTAACTCCTATAATTACCACACATTCACCAAATCTAATAAGCGGGCCACCTCTCTTGGTTATCATCATCAATACCTCCCATATCACTATCCCCACAGTCATCGGCTACCTTGCCTAGCCCACTATATGCTGGCCCAAGCCCCACACACTACATACCTCACCTGCTAATCATTTCTCACCTCTTTATCCACAACTATTAAAATCTCACAAAACTATATCCAATTATTCATTCTTCATCAATCAACATTCTCTATTTTTTTTCCATCCATCACTAGTCACCATTTTTGATGATTTGTGTTGTCGCGAGTTGTGAAAATATGGGGAAATTTAATCCTTTTTGCCTAGAATTTATTTTGGGTAAAAATGATAAATTCTCTTATAATATGACCTCAGATAATTTTTTTGACCACCCTTTTGGTCTCATAATAGGGTGTTTATCTTCGGCTAGTAGTTTTGTAGAAATATAATATGTTTGAATTTTTATGGAATTTTTAATATTTAATTAATTAAATATTAATTTATTCACATGTTTTTTTTGATGAAATAAATTAGAATAAGTTTTAGATTTATATTATTTCTCTATAGTTGAGTCTATATTGGGGGTTTTTTCTATGGGAGGCATAACCTTGTGTCGGGCACTGAGGTAGGACCTGAACCCCTTTTCTTTTCTTTTCTTTTTATGTTTTCTTCAATGGTTATTTTTTTCTTTTTCTTTTCCCTTTTATCTCCTTTAGGTTCCCTTGTATTCCTTTATGTACTCCTACATCATGTGTCCAATAGTAGGAGAGGGAGATAAGATTTGTAGGGAGATGGAGTAGGTGCCATTGGGGCTTCATCCAAGGGTTAGATCAGAGTGTGGCAGTTGTGGATTGCAGATTCAACATGAAACATCATCAATTTCCACTCAGAGGTAGTCTCATTTTATTTTATTTTCATAAATCCCTATAGTGTAGTTTTTATAGTTTCTTAAGACTTATATGGGTTTTTGGGGACCCCTTGGGGTCGATTTGTATATTTTGGGGAGAAATAGGGTGTTTCAGGCCGTTTAGGGGGTTTTTCATTTGCGAAAACCCATGTACACAGTGTGTGGTTTAGAGAAAACACACCACGTGTTGTTACTATTTATGGAATATGAGTATTTGGGACTAAATGTCTTGAACATGGGAGTACATGTCATGTAGTGTGTTTCTCAGGGTGTGGCTGAGTTCTCAGTAATAAACCCCATGTGTGGGTGCGTGATCATATAGGGTACATGTCCAGACTCTGTGTGAAGAACTCAATGGAAAAGAAAAATAAATTCCCATTCCATGTGTGGTACATGGATAGGTTCCCCATGGGGGAGTACATGTCATGTTCTAAGGGAAAAAATTATTTATTCAAGAGGGTTTCATGTCGATGGGTGTTTGATTTTGATGGGTAGGTACCCATATAGGGTGAAACACCATGTACTTTGGAAAAGTACATGCTAAGTAGCCTAAGTCACATAGTCACGGAGGACCTTTATGGCTATACATCTTGTACCAGAAGTACTCATCGTGTAATTTTTCCTACCATGTCTTTGATTTTCATGTTTTCACCCGAGTGTTAGAATTGAACCTGTGAGTAGTCCATTCTAGGAATTTTTTTCACAAATATCACGATAGTGTAATCCTTTTGGTATTTAAAGGCCTTATGAATGGTTTTTTATACTATGAAATAATTTTCAAGTGGATTTCTATAAGGTTTGGATTCAAAATCCAGCTAGGGTGGGTTGTGAACTGTGAGGCCCGATTGGGGATTGTGAGATCAATGATTATCCAAGATTAGGTGTGACATGGTTATCTATTTTTGGTTTTTTAGACAGATCTAGGAAATCAGGATTGAGGAGTATCTCTAAGGAGATATTGCTTTTTCCTTGCTTGTTGGGACCAATTTCTCAAGGTTATAGTAGTTGAGGTTTAGCTAAGGTTGAGGACCAGAGATATTGGAGTCTTTCATATGTATTGATTCCATGGGATGCTGGTTATGGCTAGCTACTATTGAGATTTTGAGATGAGTCAAAGGGACTCTTGAGGATTCCCAAGTGGGAAAATTATTGATCGACTGATCAGTGGTTACCATAGTCAGCAATTGAGATTGCCTATGTGGCATGGTTTATATTGTGATGAGGAGCCATAGTTGGGTCTTTCTTTGGAGGTGGTCATGAGGACCATAGTTAATTCTCACATTGGTGGTCTTATGATTTTAGATTTTTGGTGGGCATTTGTTGATCAAGTATTAGTTGAATTCCACTGAGGTCCATTTAGGATTTTTTTCACTGGGCGTGGCCCATGATTTGGATGAGCTAGAGGAACCCCTTGTATGGTATCCTAAACCTATTTTGACATTTTTCCCATTTGAGGAGGTTTTGTGGGGTTGGCTTGAGATCTTGGGTGTAGTAGGAGAGTCCCTAGTTGGACGTCACTTTGTGTTGTGACCCCAGGGATTATATGGGCCCCAAGTTTTTTCGTTGGCCTTAAAGTGGGTCATTGAGAGACTATGGTGGCTATTTGTTGGATTCTAAGATCTAGGATGTCATGAGAGGCCCCATGATTTGTTGGATGAGAGTGGAGCAGTGCTTCTAGTTCATCTATTTGAACGGTGGGTTCAAATTTGGATCACCCAATGTTTGGTTGGCCATGATGTTTGATTTAGTTTCTGCTCAGGATTTTGGTTAGAGGGATAGATCCTTAGGATATCTTAGGTTAGATGGGCATAGGGAGCTAATGGATGATCTAGATGAGTTCATCCCCCCTCTAGTTGAGTGTGCACCCTGGCTAAAATATCATTGATCTTCTGAGGTGTTGAGGAACTCACGGAGTGGTTTTACTGTATTATGGATGCATGCATACTCCCATGTACATTAGATTTAGTGGTTCTCCTAAGGTTATGTATGTATCTCTCTTAGTTGGGTTTATAATTGGTTCCCAATTTGTTCTATAAGGACTTTTGGAACTGACAGGTTCTCTAGTTATATCGGCCTATATGTTCTTGTCATCAGTTAAGATCATGTTATTACAGTCCTTGATCCTAGTAGATGTGATTTATCATGAGGAGGACTATGGTTATAGCCTGGGTTCTGGAATTTATACATTTCTATTTAGAAATCTTGGATCTCCTGTGTAGATACGGAAGATGCAATGGTTTACATGTTGTTGGGGGAGCTGTGTGCTGTAAATCCTCTAGAATGGGCTAGATTGGGGATAAATTTATCTCGAGTGTAAGGCTAGAACCCATGGTTGGCTGTTTTATTTGTTTTTTATTTGATCCATTTTCTTTTATATAGTTGTTCTTTTATGCCAAATTTTGTTAGATTTAACTAGGATGGGTATATCATGTGTTCATGTACTTGTTATGACAACATATTATAGGTACAATATTGGGGGTGACCTATTAAGATTTATTTCTCACCCCACGTACATGCACCTAGGTGTGTGTGTGGAACTAATGTCTTCTTTCATGTTGTATAAAAGGTTACACATTTGATGGGACTAAGGCCCAATGTTTCTTGATCGAGTGAATCTACCCATGTTGAGTCTTAATATTGGGCTAGTGTAGCTAAAGCATCATGGAGACTGGGTATTTAGTTCAGCTCAGTGTTGGTAGTAGAGCATCTTGTATTTATTTTTAGTATTTTTTAATATTTTTTATGTGGTTGTCCCAGTGGGTGACTGTTTTTTGTATGTTCTTCATCATTTTGAGTATGTATTACTATATTCTACATTTCATTTATTATAGAATGCTTTTATTTCAGTTATTTATTATGCATACTCTGATGTTTATCCTTGTAGATTTTTTTGGCTATTTCTTTTGTTATTTCACTATGAATAGAGGTTATAGTCTCCAAACTATATCTATTAGACCATCACCACTAGTCGACGTACTTTGACATCTATGGAGACACACTTGAGGACTTGTGGTGATCTAGATCAAGTGATATGTTAGGTTTACTTGGACTGGTTCATTACAAAATGGTATCAATGCTGTGTAGTTTTTATTATTTGGGTTGTTAGTAGATAGAAGTTCTAGGAATGTCTCATAACATGTGATGGATATTGGATTGTTGTTCTAACAACTCCTTTTCTGATAGGAAGTCTAATTTTCTAGGGCATGGGATTGTGGTTCTTGATTTCTGTTATTATAATTTTTTGATTTCACTCTGTGTGATGAACCTGAGTTTTTTTATTAATGATATATTTTGGTTTTTATCTCTTGTCCCTTGGAAAATAGGATAGTGTTCATGCATTATTCTAGGCATTTATGATTCACATGACATATGTCAGTCTATGTTTGGTTTCACTAATTATGGAGGTTGCATTGTTTAAAGTGTCGTCAATTACTTATACTGTGTTTTCTCTTATAAGTATATGGTGGAATTCTAATCAACTTAACTACATGTATACATTTTCTTCTGATTACAGGTCATGTGGACCTTGTGGTAAGATGTTCTTCAGTAATGTAGATATGGTCCCATCGTTGATGGATGCATGGAGACCCTTGCGGGTCGATGTGGGCTCTCGGTTCCCAAATGGTCGATTTATGAGGTAAAGGATTCCTAAGGGATCTATGTATAGGGATTAAGATTCCCATAGGTAGTGGAACCCCTGAATTCCTAGGTTCTTGTTTCTTGGGATGGATTTGTTCTTGCCACATGTTGTCTATCAGGTCTTTATATGGGGCTCATGTGATTGATATCACTGATAACTTGGGTGGGCATGGATGTTCTTCCATGGTGGGGTCGTTGAGTTCTACAATCAATAAGATGTGGTTAGGCATAAGGATGTCTATTGTTTGAGAAGTGTAGAATTATGAGTTCTCTATGTATTGTGGCTATCTTGAAGTGAAGGTTTGGTTGGACCCCCATTATGGCTCATTATGGTAGTGCCATGGGTAGTGTAGTGGAAGAGTCAAGGGAAACATATTCATTTAAATTGAAAATCATATAGAGCGTGGTTGTGTGATTGATCTTGGTATGAGAAAGATGCCTTGATATTGAATAAGGGTGTTGAGAGTGATTCAGTATGTTGGAACTTACCTATATGAGAAGCATGCTCAGAAGTTTTAGGCTCGTTAGCCTAGTTTTGTTAGGAATCTACCCTTGTGAGCATGAATCTTATTTCTCATTTGAGAGTGTTTTAAGGAAATCCTTTTGGTGGGGATTTAACCATAGGCTGTTTGAGATCGTGATCCTTGTTTTAAGAGGTTTTTTCAACATAAGAGTTGTTTTTCTCAGTGGTCCAGGGATGAACAATTTTATTTTCATGTTGGCTCTCAGGTGTGAGTGGTTTGGCCTTGTCTATCCATTTTGATTGATGATGTACATAGATTGGGATGTGTGGTTTTCCTTTTGGGTAATAGAGCATCGATAAGGATACTCTATTATTTAAGAGAATCAGATTGGTTGTGGTACAATTCCTCTCATGATGGGAGAGATTTGGGGACCCTATAAGGTCAGATGTTGGATGATTGATATATCATTGTCTATGCCAATTCTTGGGGGAGATCATGGCTACTGGTTGACCATCGGGGCTTCTCGAGGGTGAGAATAATTTGTGGTGGGGAGTTTTTTATGATCCACATCATCATGGGTTTTGAAAATCATGGTAAATTTGAACCTTTTGTTCAAAAAATTGTTTTAGGTTAAAATGATAAATTCTATTCTAACATGATCTCAGATAATTTTTCTAACCACCCTGTTAGCCTTGCAATAGGGGTGTTTACCCTAGGAAGTGAGTATGGTAGAAATCTATGTTGTTCGTTTTTTTGGGATATTTAATAATTAATTATTTAATTAATAATTTATTTATGATTGTTCATTCAATTAAATCATTTAAATAAAGAAACAAATTCATATTTTACCTCCACGATTGAGCCTAGATTGAACGGTTTTTTCTAGGTGAGGAATAACCTTGCGTCAGGTGTTGGGGCCGAGCCCGGACCCCTTTTTTTCTTCCTTTTTTATTTTTTCCATTTATTTTCCCTTTTATCCTATTTGGATTCGTTTTGACACCCTTTTGGGATCCTAAATCATGAAACCAAGAGAGATATAGGGAGGTAAGATTGATAGAGAGAGGGAGGAGTTATTTTGGGGGGTTCGTTCAAGACTTAGATCATAGTGCTATGGAAGCGAGTGGTGGATTCTGCGTGAAGTGTCTACAGATTCCATGTGAATATTGTCTTTTGTTTTATGTTTTTCACCGTAAATCCCCATAATGTAGTTTTTTAAGTTTTTAAATATTTTTATGGATTGTTGGGGACCCCTTGGGGTTTATTTGTGCCTTTTGGGGATAAATCAGATGTTTTGGGTCATTTTGTGGGGTTTCCATTCAAGAAAACCCATGTACATAGAATGTGGTTCATAGAGAACACATCATGTGTTCTTCTTGATTGGGGAAAATAGGATTTTGGGACTACACATTGTGAAGTTGGGAGTTCACGTTGTGTAGTGTTCTTCTGGGAGTGTGGATGAGTTCATAGTTAGACACCCCGTGTGTGGTACGTGATCGTGTAGGGTACATAGCCAAACGCCATGTGATAACCACATTGTGTGGGAATACATGGGTAGGAAGAATACATAAACATACCATGTTTGGTGAATAACTAAGTAACCCATGTGGGAGTACACACTGTGTACTCGGGAGGGGTACACTCTGAGTGGGGGTAGAGTTACACAAACAAGTACCCATGTAGGGGTACATACCATGTACAGTATCCACATGCCTTATACTTTGGAAAGTTACATGTTGAGTGATCTGGGGAACATTTCCATGGAGGACCTCTATAAGTACATGTTGTGTACCCTAAGTACATGTTTTATTCTTTTTCCTACCCTGGATTGTTCTCCCTATTTTTCATCCCAGTGTTAGAATTGGATTTTTGTGTAGTCCATTCGAAGTTTTTTTCCAAGTACATCATGATGGTGAAATTTTTTTGACATTAAGAGGTTATCTGGATGGTTTTTTATTGGGTTGGGGTTTTTTGGAGCATTTCCTTGAGGTTTTTTTCATAATATTCTTGTGGGTTGGGTTATGATCTTTCTATCCTGAAGAGGACTTTGAGATCAGTGATCATCTTGGATTGAGTGTGACATGAAGATCTATCGGTGGTTCTATGGATGAATCCTAGAATTCAGGATCTAGGAGAATCTCTAAGGATATCTTGGTTTTTCTCTACATGTAGGGGTTAGTTTATTGAGGTCAGAGAATTTATGTTTTAGCTCCTAGGTTGAGGAACAGATCTGTTAGATCCTTTGGGCTGGGATGCCACTATGGGATAGAGATTATGCCCATGTGCCATTGAGATGTTGAGATGAGTCTAAGGGAATCTTGTGGATTCTCTAGTGGGTTGGTTACTGATCAAGTGATAAATTGTTTTTTGTAATCTTCTATTGATAATGAATGTGTTCCATGGTTAATCTTGTTCTAAGGATCACTAGTTTGGTCTAGATTTTAAGACAGTCATGGGGACCACTACAAATTCCCCTATTAGTGAGCTTGTAATTTTGGATACCCAATGGGTGCATTGTTGATAGTGGGTTTTTAAGAGTCCACTGAGTGTTGTTTGTTATATTTCTACATTGGGCATGAATCATTCTTTATATGAGAAAGATGAACCCCTTTTATGTTGTCCTACTCTGTTTGTGACCTTTTTTTTATTTGAGTATTTTTCTGCGGGTGTGTCCAGAGAGCTTGGTTGTAGAAGGGGAACCCCCATTTAGATGTTTATTTTTGTTGTATCCCTAGGGAACTTGGGAGCCTTGAGTTTTATTTTGTCCCTAATGTGTTTTTTTGAGATCCTATGGTGGCTATTTTTTTGATGATGAGATCCAAGGTGTCGTGAGAGGCCCTATGGTTTTTTGGCTAATAGTAAATTGGTGCTGCTAGTTCAGCTATTTAGATGGTGTATTTGATGTCGGATCATCCCACATTTGATTTTCTATTGGTCATGATGTTTGAGGTGGTTTTAATCAAGACTTTTTTTTAAGGAAGAGACCCTTTGGGTATCTTGGATCAAGCATTGGCCCTGAGTTTTGATTTGGTTGTCTCCACCATTGGATGGTTGTGGTTAGAAAGGCTTAGGGAGCTAATGGATGATTTGGATGAGGGCATCCCCCTCTAGTTGAGTTAGCACCTGGGTTAGAGTGTCTTTATTAACATTAGGTACCGAGGTAGTCATGGAGTGGGTTTAGTGTATCGTGGGTCCATGCATTCTCTCAGGGCCTATGGATGTGGTGGCAATCCTAGGGTAATCTATGGATCCCTCCTTATTCAGTCCATAGTTGGTTCCCAATTTTTTATGTAGGAATTTTGGGTCTAACAATTTCTCTAGTTGTGTCTACCTAGATATTACTATTACAAGTTAAGATTGTTCTATTAGAGTTTGAGATACCAATAGATTAATGTTTTCAAATGGACACCTATGGTTATTCCCAAGATTTTGGAATTCATTCCCTTCCATTTGGACATCATAGAGATCTTATGTAGATATGGTGGATGCATCGATTTCTATGAGGCTGGGTGAGCCATGTGTTATAAATCCTTTGGTATGGACTAGATTAGGGGTAAATTTACCTCAGGTGTTAGACTAAAAATCTTGGTTGGATGTTTTCATTATTTTTTATTTTCTCACTTTAATTTTATGTTGTTGTTATTTCATACCACCTATTGTTAGTCTTGGAAATGTAGGGTATATCATGTGTGTATGCACTTATTATGAGATCATATTATATGTCCACTATTAGTTGTGGGTTTCTGAGATTTATTTTTCACCCCTATATGTGAATCTTGGTGTATGTGAATCCTGATGTCTACATTTAGGTGGGATCATAGATTGTGCAGTGGAGGGGTCGGGGCCTAGTATCGCCTGATCAAGCAGATCCACTCAAGTAGAGTCTCAGGATTGTGCTGGTGTAGCTCGAGCATCATGGATATGAGGTATGTTTTTCAGCTAGGTTTTGGTAGTAGATCCTATTGTATTTATTTTCAGTCTGTTTATTTTGTATATGTGGTCTTCCAAATGGGAGACCGCAATTGTATATTTTTCATTCTTTTGATTCTGTATGATTGTATGTTTCATTTCATTTATTATATCTTGATATTATTTCTGTAATTTATTATGCATACTCTGATGTTTATACTTGTGGATGTTTTTTCTATTTCCATTGTTATTACACATCAAACAGACGATAAATTCTTCCCACTATATCTATTAGACCCTCACCGCTAGTCGACAGCCTTTGACATTCACTGAGGCATGCTGGAGGCCTTGTGGAAATCCATATCAGATGATGTGTTAGGTGGACCTTGGATGGTTTGTTACATTATTTTTCAGTCATCCGTTAAGAAATTTTACCTTCACCAATCATTTTTGTTGGTGTGATTTTGGTTTCACTCCTACTTTTTTCATTTCCTACTATAATTTTTTCCATTTTCCCACTATTTTTGTTTTCACTTCCTGTTTTTTATTTTCCCACTTTTTTCTAGTAGTTATTTACCATGTGGTCTCATTCCCCACACACTGTTGATCAATAGTGTATTTAAAAAAACAAAAAATATAGGGACTTCACCTTAATTGGTTGTAGAAGGTGTATATGTTTCCACATCAACTGTGACCATCAAAATCAGTCATGGAGCAGTCATTTGTGTCACAAAATACCCTTTTGTAGTCACTTTCGGCAGCCACGGTTGCAAATTTTTATATTAGTGTTTTTTATGGTGATAAATTAGGTTGATAATGTTAAAAGTGGAAAAAATTAGAGGTGATTTTTTAATTATGTCTTTAGTTTTATGAGTTTTTCTTTGAATTTGGGATGATAAAGTTCCAAATGAATTGATGCTCAGCCATTTTGGTCAAAAGCATCAAATGAATTGATGATCGACTCTAATAGTATTTTTTAAAATTTTATTTTATATATATAACAAAATTTTAAAAGTAATAAATTTTTTTTTTGTTTTTTATTTTGATTTGGAATTTCTTATATGTGTGTGTGTGTGTGCTTGCATGTGTGTTTTTTTGTGTGTGATTATGTTTGTATGAATATATATATATATATATATATAACTATTGTTTCCAACGCTTTCCACCGGGGCAAGCGTGCATCCGTCACGCAGGGGAGGACACATGGCTTGTGGCCCCGTATTCCCACTTTCCAAAGGCGGGCGACATCCGTTCCTTGTTCAGGGATGTCTGCTCCTTGATCGAAATTAGGATGATGGGATGGTGGTTCTTCCTTTCGTGGATTCCTCCTCGGAGCTCGTCACCTAGTCCGGGTCTCCCTCATATATTTAAGACGTATTCTTGAATCTCGTTCCTGGTGCCATATCTTCATGGACACCAATTAATTACGCTGCTTCTGTCGAGACGCTCCAAGGGGTCTGGTTGGGGAAGCAACCTTCGGTGAGGAGAATGGTCAAGTTGGGGCGTCGTTGGCATGTCTTGACGCTGGGGGATTGACATGTCGGTCTTCTGTCCCTTATTGTAGGGATTCTCGAGGGCGCAGAAGCCTGAGGCATCCCACATCAAACACGGGGAATTAGAATGCCATAGGCATGTATCTGAGGTTTTCCTCATCTTCCCATGTTTAACACAGGGTATGTCACGAGTTTAACGTCTAGTGGGGATGGATTGGACTGATTGGAACACTGAGAGTGGATCAGATAAAAGAACCCCATCAAGGGAACTCCGATGTTGGGGCCAACACTTGGGCGGCTTCCTGGATACTGTGGAGTGGAACGAGGTGGCATAATCCCATCGGGATGTGGCGGCCTGGGTAGGAACCAGGATGGGTGATGGAGTGAAGGTGGCTTGAACCTCATGGAGGCTACCTACGTACCATGCTTTGACATGGATCAAAGTCCCCGTAGTTCGAGCATACAGTTTAACATAATGCGGGACGGGGGTATATGGGGCTTATGCTCTGAGGTGGCCCACAATGGATGGATATGGGGCTTACGCTCTGAGGTAGCCAATAATGGTGGATATGGGGCTTATGCTCTATGGCAGCCCATAATGGTGGATATGGGGCTTACGATCTGAGGCGGTCCATAATGGTGGATATGGGGCTTATGCTCTGAGGCAGCCCATAATGGTGGATATGGGGATTACGCTCTGAGGCGACCTATAATGGTGGTTTTTGAACCGAAACTAAGGGGGTTGGAACAACCGAGTGATGGACTTGAACCTTGTGGAGGCTACCTAGGTACCATTCTTTAGTACGGATCAAAGTCCACGTAGTTCGGGCATACAGTTTAACGTCATGCGGGACGGTATACAGTTTAACGTCACGCGGGATGAGGCAAAGAGTTTAACATCATGCTGGATGGGCATACAGTTTAACGTCATGCTGGATGGGCAATTTGGGGCTTATGCTCTGAGGTGGCCCAAAGTATTGCCGAACCGACATGAAGAGGTCGGAACTACTGGGTGGTGGGCTTGAACCTCATGGAGGCTACCTACATACCATGATTTAGCACGGATCAAAGTCCTCGTAGTTCACTGGGATAGGGATTATGCTCTGAAGTGGCCCATAAGAGGGTTTCATGGTCCATTCTCACTCTAAGCCCACATTAGTCGTGCTCGGTGTGAGATACAAGAGGCAGCAGGGACCAGATGATCACGTCGTGAAGGGTGCGTCCGTGAGAAGTGAAGAGGGGCTTACGCATTGAGCGGCCCTTAGTGCCGGGACTTACTCCAGGATGGAGGCTCGAATGCGACAAAGCGTAGAGGGAGAGGGATTTGGGACCGAACAAAGGATATGCCTCATTCCCTATCACGCCCTCCCCTGACCTTGGCAGTGGGGAAGTACGGAGGTTCATGGGTGCTACCTTCTGCAAGAGAGGCTAGGGGATTATGCGCTGAGGCAGCTCTTCCCCAGTGGTCAAATGCCACTCCAAGAGGGAGGATATCATTCCATGTGAGGAAGATTCCATTCCCATGGAGACGAGCGGTGTAAAGAATGTCCGAGTCGGGGGGACCCTTCGTGCGAGGCACGGGGTCGGATCACAGTTTAACATCATGTGTTGAGGATGAGGTTCTTGGCAGTTTCACATCCTGTAGCTCGGACGAGGTGGGTTCGCTCCACACCCCTAGGGAATACATGCCCAACACCCTCTACTTCTTGTGGGAGGGAAGGCATCAACAAGGACATGGTGAAGGGGGGCCGTAAGGAGAACCATCGAGGGGTCCACGTTAGCGTGGCTATACGAAGAATAAATAGCCGTTAGTGTGCCTATGCGAAGGAGCATGAGGCAAAGAAACGCAACGGGAAACACCGCCCAAGGGACCTTGAGGTTACTTCGTACAAGCCTGGAAGGCCGTATGGGAAAACAATGCATGGCGTGCATGCCCGGTATAGAGGACATCAGGTGCCTAAGCAGGGAGGCGCCCCGGGGGGTGTCAAGGTGAGGGGTCCTGGGGTTTGCACGCAAAGAGAAGGTTTGCGTGCAAAAAACTGGGATGACGTGCAATTGGGGTAGAGGGATTACGCACGGCTAGGGGGAATTGCATGCAACGAGGTTGGATTGCGCGTGGGGGCAACGAATGATCCCTAAGTTAGGGAAAAACCAAATTACAGGATTGCATGCAATTGGGTTTTTCACGCAAAGGAGGGAGTGCATGCAATGGAAGTGATTGCGCGCAAAGGAGGAACCCTGAGGAGTTTGAAATTTTATTTAAGCCGGTGGGATTGCGCGCAAAGGCGAACCCCGGGGCAAGGTTGCGCGAAAAGGGTCAATACCTGAAAGTCATATTGCATGCGCGGGAGTCCAATTTCGCACACGAGAGCTGGTTTGAATTCTGCAACCCCGAAATGGAAGGGTTCTCCTTCTATTTATAGGCTGCATGCGTCGTGGAATATGGGCGGCGTGCGAAATCTTCCATGCTCAGACCGGTCGGCGCGAAAGGCCTCACCGCGTGGAACCGGGTGTGCAAAATTGCGTGCCTCCCCTGTGCTTTTTCGCGAATCCCAGACTTCCTTCGCATGGGCAATATTTTTTCGTGCAAGTCCTCCTTAATTTCATGCACCACTTCCGGGCCCTCCGGAACGGGGCTCCGAGTCTGAATATGACTTTGCTTCGTCATTTCGAAACTTCCTCTAGGAGTTACGGACTTTTTCAGTATCTACAAATTCCCCCCCTCGGAATTGGATCAGTGAGAGGTCGCAACGATCAGATTCCGAGGGAAACACTGAAACGCTGAAATGGTGTATTTCATGGGAACTTCGCGAGCAAAAGCCAAACGGGGTGCGCAAAACTCTGAGTAGGCGCGGAATTCGATTTCCGTGCGACACAGAACCCCAGCCTCACCTATAAAAAGGGGCGCTGGGTGCCAAGTTTCATACTGAAGATTTTCTGCGCGATAGGCTCAACGCTCTCACATGCAAAATTACTTCTACGGCTGCGCGTAAAAAATGCTTAGGCAGCGCACAATTCCTTTCGAATTCCGGCTGCATTTACGTGCAAACTCGGGATATTCCATGCCAAGTGATTTGATTTCACACCTACCTCCTGGATTGCGCACTGAAGACCCAAATTTCGCACCACTCTCTCCAATTATGCACACCTCATCCGGATTTCACGCAACTCTCAAAAAATTTGAGATGGCCGCAAACCAAGTTGATGAGGGGGAAGCCGCCGCTCGTAGAGCTGAAATGGCGGAAAATGAAGAGGTTTATGGCGCCAAGGTGGTTGTTTTCGACAACCTTACCTTTTTCAACATATTGAATCCTGCCCAGAAAGAGTATCCTATGTCCAAAAACCACCCACTCTGGCACTTTGGCATCCTGGAGGAGGTCCCACTGCCGAGCTTTGAGGTGGACACACCGCAGTCATGGGTGACCCGGGAGGACAACCTTCCCCGTTACAACATCCCCAACAATGGTCATCCTGCTAGAGAGACCAGACACATGGATGTATATGTCCTCAACCCGAGGACCAGGACCATTGATGGAGGTGATCCTATTGTAGAGAGCTCCTCGGCCCTCTACACAATCACGTTCCGTCAGAGCATCACAGATGACACCAAGGGCTGGCTGTAGGATTGGGACATACGGTCCGGAGGCAACTTCACCAGTGAGTGGGACTGGGCATACTGGGTGTGCCATACATGCGACTAATTCGGGGCCGAGCTGCGGCACATTGGTTTGTTTGAGGCGGTGTGGACGTCGCAGTTCCACTTCTACCGTCAACCCGAACTCGGGTCGGAACTGTTTACCCGATGGTCCCCTAACACAAACACATTCCATCTTCACCATGGGGAAGTTGGTATCAGCCTCTGGGATGTTCACTGCATCGGAGGTATCCCACTGGAGGGCTACCAATATGACGAGTTCATCCCTCCAATGAACACCTGGGAAGACAGTTCACGGACCCCCATGCTGACGTGGCACCTGTTAGAGCTGGCCAAAGAGAGGATGGGGGTCAAGTACTTCCTGAAGGGCATTGCCTACAAGGACTGGTTCATCCAATTCCTAGAGAAGGACCCAGCAGTCAAGATGTCGGGGCGAGGTAAACAGTGCCCAACCATGGCTCAGAGGAGTAAGAATGGATCGTACTAGAGGACCCTGCAGGCGGGGCAATACCAATCGCGGGGCTACCGCATCATTGAGGCCCGAGACCTGAACGTAAGATATGCCGGGTTCCTCACCACATTTTTCAGCGGGTGGTTCCTTCCGGTGTGGGATGCAAGAATGGGCATCCGTCCAACAACACTGGTGATGGCAGGCACCATGGATGCCAACAAAAGGTTCAATCTGGGGGTCCCTATGCTGGCTAGGTTGTATGCCATTCTGGGACGCATCTCCAGAGGGGGGTCGCCTCGAAGGGTGTGTGGCCCCTTCCAGATCTTTCACGGTTGGGTGGAGGCTCATCTTGGCGGATACACCTTCCCGAACGCCATTTTTCCTCTAGGAAATGGCCCATGACCATCTCTCCTGAATATTATCGGGGTTGCACTGATGACTCTCAATGAGGAGGGCGTAAGGATCCAAATCGGTAACCACGCCAATTTCAACTTCAGAAAGTTCCCCACCTCGGTCGGCCAGATGGTGGATAATGGGCAAGGCTCGCTGGAGTAGCAAGAATACTTCCATAGCATCCGAGGCAGGGTGCTTGTAGCTCGGATTGATGGGAAGATCATCTGTGAGCCTTACGTGCTGTCCCGATTCACCAGGCAGTTCGGGTGCCTCCAGTGAATGCCAAAGAAGGTATTCACGGACATCTGGGAGGAGAAGAATCCCTGCGTCCTTCGCCAGATGTGGTTAATGTTCACCACTTATGGCTCAGGTTAAATCATCACCCTTCCACCCACTGGGGTAGATGTCGGCTTATCAACCGAGTATGCCGAACACTGGACTATCTCGTACCCTGAGGGGATTTTACGCAAGCGAGTCCAGCAACTCGAGACTACCCGTGTGGAAATTGGGCGACGGGGGAGCAGGAAAGGTGCTGCTAGAAGGGGAGAACCAGGGGTTCATCAGGAAGCGAGGCCTACGGAGGATGGGACCTCAGCAGCAGGGACATCACATGGTGTCACTGCGACCTCATTTACTAGAGGGGGGTCACACGAGGTGTATAGAGAGCTGCCCAGGAAGCAGATAAGATACCTGCTCGAACCTTCCCAAGATGCAATTTTCCCAGCATTGTGGTCAGCCTGGATGACCCTGTAGCAATCAATGAGCATTGAAGCCATCTGGCAGAAGATAATGTAGGATGGGATCCAGCTGCCAGAGGTCGGGCTCATTCGAGTTACCGATCAGGTAAACTTCCATCGGCGACATTCATATCTGACGTCCATGGACACATACGCGCATTGAAGGGGTCAGCATGCGGAGCAACCTTTCCTGGTGAAAGTGATGCTCAGCCAAGAGCATGATCCAGAAGTGATGCCGTCGGGAGAAGGCGACAGTGATGAGGAGTCAAAGGGAGATGAGGAAACAGGAGAAGACGAAGGTGAAGGAGAAGATGAAGGAGAAGGTGAAGGAGAAGGAGAACCCGAAGATGAGGGGTCGCAGGGGGCGGCCTACCAAGGGAGTCTCCGGAAGAGTGGCGAGATCATCAGATCTAATCCCGACATAACCGAGATACTCGAGGTTTGTCTCTATCCTTATTCATCTTCCTTCTTCATACATTCTCTTCTGCAATTTCTAATCCATTTCTCTATCTCACTCAGGATCAAATAGGTGCAAATTAGGCATCCCCAATAGAGGAAGGAGGAGAAGCGCCGGTGGGACAGGATGGGGCTCTGATGCCCATTATCGAACTGACAAGCGCTGAGGGGTCTCCTGCAATGAAAACTCCTATAGCGGCCAGAACATTGGAGGTTGATGCTCTGGGTTCCTGTAAGTCCCCTGCTTCGCTATTACTGATTACTGTCTGAAAACCCAAAAAATCAAGATGTTCCTCGTACATTAATCTTAGCATTGGAGGCCCATCGGGCTGTTGAGCCCGGGCCGTCCATGAGTGGACTAGTGGCAGACATACCACCCTCTCCAGAACATACCTCCCAAACTGAGTCGGCCCCAGCAATTGGTGAGAAGGGGGTGGAGGACATCAGTAGTTTTTCCATTGGATCAAGGTCGGAAGCTGACGGAGGCACCGCCGTTGTCAGGGCGAGAGAAGAAGGTCACCCGAATGTCAAGGATCTTATTCCTTGTGAAGGCATCCCTGAGGCAGACCCTGCTGCTGACCTGCTGGATACCTTTCCTGTGTACCAAACCGTTGATCCCGAGGAGATAGATGATTCAGACTTGGAAGCGGCCGATGAGAGTCGGATGACACAGCGCAAAGGCTGGAAGTGTATTCAGCACTTTCTCAGGCAGCCTCGGGCGGATTGGCTGAGGCGGATGGGATCACTCTAGACCTGGCTGCGCTTCCTGTGTGCCAGAGGGGCTAACACTCAACGTCTTCATCTGATGGTCCATGATTACATGGCCGAGAATATATGTGAGAGCGGTCGGCACACCGACATTGCCCAGTGTCGGGATAGATCAATGAGCACCCGAGCATTCCTAAGGGTGGAGCTGGAAGTCCGGCACCTCGAAGGGTGGGCGGTAGAGAAGGAGGTCTTCATTGCAACTTGCTCTGAGCTCGTGGAGCAACTGACAGCCTAGGTGGATGAATCCCAAGAATAAATGATGGAGGTGAGTCACCAGATGACCATACTTCAAACTGAACGGGTGCAGGCACAAGCTAGGGTTGGCGAACTGCGCTCTGTGGCTGCTGATGAAGAGAGAGTCTTCAGGGAGCGAAAAACAGTCCTGGAGGCTACCATCCAAAGGATAGTAGCGTTGGAAAGATCAATCCTGCACGCTGATCCTTAAGGGCTCTGTTTTGGCTATCCCATGAACTTTTTGCTTTCGCTGCTCAATATTTCGATCCAATGTGTGGACCAATCTATTTATCTTCACCTTTGGTTTAATGTGCTCAACCATAATACTGAAATAAATAACAACTCACCCCTAAGATCATGTGGGTCTCACCCAATGTGAGAAACAAAGGATGCTCAAGTTATCATTTCGTCCGACTCTAGGGCGTCAACCAAGCTTCAGGCATCTGAAATCGGGCCTGGAATTCTGAGGAGGGGACCTCAGACCGATTGATATATCATCTTATCAAAGTGTTCTGACACATGAGTGGGGAAATTTCGGGGGCATTGAAATCCATCCAAACATAGGGAGATGAAAAAGGTGAATAACGTTACCCAAATTCGGAACACTATGGGGGGCGTGACGATATAAGATAACTGTTAACTGTGGCGGAAACGCAACATCCATATCGCATTGGCCTGAAATGGGGACAATAAATGAGGGATGACCGCTGACCATGTTCGCAACACAGGGCCTAACTCAAAAATCGTCGATCAGTCTTCCGGAACGTTGGCCCAGGACAGTAGGCGGTCCGTAGGTCAATCATCCATATTGTTACAATAGGAGGACCAAAGGTCTATCATCTATATTGTTACAGTAGGCAGACTATAGGTCTAGCATCCATACTGTTAGGGGGTCCCATAAAACATGACCAGTCTTCTAGAATGTTGGCCCATGACAGCAGGCGGACCGTAGATCAATCATCCATATGGTTGCAATACGCGGACCAAAGGTCTATCATCCATATTTCTACAGCAGGCGGACCAATGGTCTATCATCCATACTATTAGGGGGTCCCATCAAACATGAAAAGGGATGAAGATCCAAATAAAGGGGGCACACAAAGCGTGGAAAGCAGAGTGGTGGTTTGTTCAAATAGAATTTAACACTCCCAAAATTGCTCCACCGTGGTGGAGGCGCATTAGGAAGACGTATTAATTTGGTCACAGATCATCCCAATTTTCAGACAGGACCTCTCTGGTGAGAGAATTGTCGCTTCCCAACATCACTATGGGGAATCCCGAACTTATTCGGGGTAAATTTCACAATTACACCCCTCCCCAAGAAGCCAGGCCAAGGGGCCGATAGTGAGGAGGGACGAGATTTGGTAATCCCTGGGGCTGGACCCAAGACGAAATGTTCGGGCGTTCCTACGTACCTCATAAGGATGAAAATCAAACCACACGTAGTTCTAGAAAAGGATCTTATTTTAAGGTCTTACAGCTTAGACCAAAGTAGTAAGCAAAGTGGGAGACACATGGTAAAGTGGTTGCGAAACCCGACGTGAATGGGGGAAAGGTCCTGCTTACCATGTGCTCCTTGGAGACGTGTTTATGTCAAGGGGCCGAACACGAAAGTTAGGTTGGGCCTGTGGGGAAGTGCCCAGGCGCTCCTACATAACTCATAATGATGAGAATCAATCCATGCGTAGTTCTATGGGGAACCTTTTAACGTCATGCAGGACAAGAAATATGAGGGATAATTCTCATAACAGGGCGCACGTGGTGTGGCTATCGCAAACCTGACATGAATGAGGATGTAGTCCTGCTCACCATGCCATGCGGCCTCATGGTCAAGCTCCCAAAGGCAGGATAGACACGATGAATTAGAGGACCCCAAGCTGGACCCTTAGACGAGAGGTCTGGGCATTGCTACGTACCCCATGTGAATGGGGATCAAGCTGTATGTAGTTCTTGAAAGGGTGGAACGACATGACATGGTACCTATGAAAAATATGAAAGAGGTTTGCTGGTTTAGTCCTCACACAAAAAGAGGCGGCATTTGATATGTCTTGTTTGTTCTTGAAGGTGAATGGTTTTTCTTTTGTGGAATGACTGGCCTAGGGTAGAAATTCCTGGCATCGCCACAATAATCAAGCCGTATACAGGCATTGAAAAATTTTATGGTAATCGACAAATACCCAACGTGATTTCCCCCATGGGGAGGTCACCACAATGCAGTGATGTTTTCCATCGTGCGGCCAGGACGATATCATCACAGTTTATGGTCATGTGGTAGGACCAATCAGCATAGTTTAAGGTCGTATGGATTGGACCTTGGGGAACATGCATGATGCGATAAGGCACATCCAATGTAGATGAGGGAATATCCTCATACCGTCACCGCGCGCGATTCCGAGAGAGGAGCCTTGGGCCAAGGAGCCGATGAGGGTCCAACAATCAGGGGGGAAGGAGACACTAGCTTCCAGCTGAGCTAGGCCTGAAATGTAATGTTTGGGAAACTCCTCGTTTCCCATGGGGATGAGGGTCAAGCTGCGCATGGTCCTTAGAGAAAAAACAAGCATATAACCTTGGTGCTCGAATCAAGGGAGCCCCGAGAGACGCTGGCACGCAGCTTTGTCCTCCTGACGTGTGGAGGTGCACTGAGGGTTAGTGGAAGGAGTGTCGAGATTCCACCATGACATGATAGGGTGGAACAAAATGTGAATCATGCGATCAACATTTAGGGCCTAAAGGAGCCGGTGTGACGACTGAGGATTACTGCTGACCATGTTCGCAACAAAGCATCCTGTCGCGTTAGCCTAAAATGAGGACAAACAAATGAGCATCGACCGTTGACCATGTTCACAACACAGGATTTATATCAATTTTATGTCTAAAACCCTCAAGGGCGTTGGCCCGTGATGGTAGGAGAGCCCTTAGGCATTTTATCCTATCGATCTTGGGGGTCCCTCCGGGTGTGAAAGATAACGGGGGCCCGAATGAAAGGGAGGACGAAGCTTGACAAGTGGAAAAAAACTTACCTAAGTTGAATCTGACACTCCATGTCCTAGACCAGAGTACTCTGAGCACATTAGCATACCACAGGAATGGGTCGAAGGGCTCAGTTTGAGAGCAGCCAAAAGATGGCGAATTCCCGGGAGAAGGGGGTATAGTTCCAAAAACCCTGTACCACACCAATATATCCCCCCGTGGGGAGGGACAGGCCAAGAGACCGAGGTGACCGGGAGATCATGGGATCTTCTAAGAGATGGGGATGGACCTGAAACCTAGATGTTCAGGCAGTCCTACACATCTCATAAGGATGGGAATCAAGCCACACATAGTTCTAGAAGCACAGTTTAAAGTCATGTAGGACGATGAGAGGAATTTCATCCAGGAATGTGTACGGTGCGGCGAGTAACCCATGGTGAATGAGGACATAATCCTACACCACACTACACACTCTGGGTAAGGACTGGGGCTAAAGGGGCCCGAGAAGGCCAAGGGGCCTAAGGCTGGGCCTCGGTCAGGAAGGCCTAACTAGCTTGCAGTTTAATGTCTTACAGTGAGGACGATCATGCAGTTTAAGGCCATGCTGGACCACAAGGATCCTAGTTTAAGGTCTTAGAAATCAGACCAAAGGGTCCTAGCTGTAGGGCCAAATGTAGTTTAAGGTCGTGCTGGATCACAATCCAGTTTAAGTTCATGGGGGACCCTTATCTATTTAAGGTCATGGGGGACCCCGGGGGCCCAAATGTAGGACCAAATGCAGTTTAGGGTCCTGCAAGACCGTGATCCAGTTTAAGGTCATGGGGAACCACGGTTGTAGTTTAGGGTCATGCAGGATCCTTAGGCTCAGGAAAAGTACTGCTTGAGGAACATGGTGTTGGTGGGAGGAGTGACACGCTCTCCATCTATAGTTACTAGGGAGTACGCACCATTTGGATATACCTTATGGATGATGAAAGGCCCCTCCCATTTGGGCTCCAACTTGGGTGGTTTCCTACCGGGAATCATTAGTGCCCTGAGGGCTAGTACCAGATCACCTTGTAGGAAGGAGCGGAGGTGAACCCTCTTATTGAAATCTTGAGCCATCCTGCTCTAATGCCTTTCCAGGTTGTGCAAGGTGCGAACCCTATTCTCATCTAGCAATTTTAATTCCGCTAGATGGATTTAGGAAACTCTATCTGGCGCTTGCTGGTCGTAGACCATCGTGCGCAATGAGGGAAACTGAATATCGATGGGTAGGATGGCCTCAGCTCCGTACACCAGGGAATATGGGGTCACCTGGGTGGAATTGCGAGTCATCGTCTGATAAGCCCATAGGGCATTGGGGAGCTTGTCCGGCCAACTTTTCTTGTTCTGACCAACCATTTTTTGCAGAATGTTAGAGAGGGTTTTGTTAAACGCCTCGATCTGTCCATTTGCCTGTGCGTGATAACAAGAGGTATGGTTAGAGCGATTGTTGTACTTGGAGTACAATTTCTTCAGCTCGGCTGCTCGAAAGTTTGTTCCGTTATCCATGAGGATAGCATGAGGCACTCCAAATCGATAGATGTTGTTGGAACTCACAAAGTCAGCGATAGAACGGGCTTTGACTTCCTTGAGAGGAATTGCCTCTGCACACTTGGAAAATAAATCCGTAGTGGTCAAAATGAACCGACATTGGCGAGCCATCACCGGTGGGTAAGGTCCTACGATATCCAACCCCCAAACTGCAAAGGTCCAAGAATACTTGGTACGGTGGAGGAGCTCCGGTGGCCGATGCACAAAGTTAGCATGAACTTGGCACACATGACACCTCTTGGAAAACATGATGCAGTCATAGATCATGGAGGGCCAGAAGTACCCCAGCCTCCTAATTTGGTGAGACAACTTCGACCCGGTTTGATGGGCTCCACAGGAACCAGTATGAACCTCTTGCATAACCTGAGGGATCTTGACTCCTTGAAGGCAATAGAGGAGAACACCATCAAATCCGCGTCTGTAAAGGATCGGCTCAATGCTGGGACCGCTTTGAAGAGTAAACTGCAGCGCACGGCGTCGGATTCGCTCGCGCTCGGCCCGTTCTGATGGAAGATTACTGCATTGGAGGTATTCAACCAAGGGTGCCCTCCAATCAGGAACTACTTTGATCACTGTATCTGAAGTACCTGGGGCCCCCGATGTAGGGGCACCAGTGGTAATATGGTTCACCCGTGGGCCACAATCATCCTCCGGGGTAACGGGAGAAATGAATCTACGGTGCTCTACGTGGATAATCAGGTCTTCCTGTTTGGGCTCCGCAAGTGACGCGGCCAGGCTGGCCAAAGCATCTGCTCGACTATTCTACGACTGAGGAATACGAACGACCTCTGGCTGAGAAGGGAACTAAGTCATTAGATGGAGGGTGCACTCCAACAATGGCCCGAGTTCTGGCTTTCTGACAACATAGTCACCATTGACCTGCTTGATGACCAGCTCGGAGTCCCGTTTCACATGCAAATGGGGCACGTCAATCTCGAGGGCCAGCTCGAGGCCAGTGATGAGGGCATGATATTCGACCTCATTGTTGGTGCATCCCTTTGACAACAGGAATGAATATGAAAAAATGGCTTGCTACGGGGTGATGAAGACGATACCCAGGCCCACACTGTTGAGCCTAGGATCGTTGAGTCTCCTACCGGTGGGGATCCGAGAGGCACCGTCAAAGTGCATCTACCAACATGGGACAACATGATCGACTGAGAGGATTACATCATCAATAAAAACTAGATCCAGTGGATGATCCGCGGAGGTTGGGTGACCAACAAAAAAGTCTGCCAATGCTTGTCCTTTGATATCCTTCTGAGGTACGAACCTAATGTTGAACTGCTGGAGGATCACCGCCCACCGCGCTAGTCGGCCAGTCAACATAGGTCGGTTTAGGATGTACTTCAATGGGTCTACCCGAGAGACCAATTGTACCTCGTGGTGCTGCAAGTAGTGACGCAATTTCTGTACAGAAAATACGAGCGCCAGAAAGCTCTTCTCGATGGGAGAATATCTAATTTCTGTATCGAGTAGCATGAGGCTGAGGTAGTAGAGGATGTTCTCTATTTCCTCGTTGTTCTTCTAGGTGAGAAGTGCGCTGTGGGACCATTCCAGGGCGGTCACGTAATGGACCAGTAGCTTCTCGGAAATGGGCAGCATCAAGACCAGAGGTTGGAGCAGATACTACTTAATTTCCTCGAAGGCAGTCTGAAACTTTTCATCCCATTCATAGGTGGTTCCTTTCTTTATGAGTCGGGAAAAGGGCTTGAACTTTCCGGCCAGATTCACAATGAATCGGTGTATGTAGGCTAAGTGGCCTTGGAGACCTCGATGCTCATGAATATTGCTCGGAGGAGGCATCTGGCTGATGGCATTGATCTTCTCAGGGTCGATCTTGATGTCTCGATATCTGACAACAAAGCCAAGAAACTTGTCGGAGGTGACCCTGAAGGCACACTTCAACGGGTTCATCTTCAGGTGGTGGCAACGGAGGAAGACAAACACTTTATCATGGTCCATGAGATAGTCCTAGAACTGGCAAGATTTGACCACCAGATCATCCACGTAGCATTCCACCAACATCCTGATAATTGGCTTGAATATGCGATGCATGGCCCGTTGATAGGTGGCACCCACATTCTTCAGGCCTAAGGGAATAACCTGGTAATAGAAAGTACCTTGGGGGGCCCTGAAGGCAGTGGACTCTTCGTCCTCGGGGGCCATCTGGATCTGGTTGTACCCAGAATACCCATCCATGAAGGATAGGGCTTGGAACCCGGCCGTGGCATCAATCAACAACTCTGTCACCGGAAGGGGAAAATCATCTTTCAGACAGTGGTGGTTGAGATCACGGAAGTCGATACAGACCTTGATCTGTCTGTTCTTCTTTCTGAATGGCACAATATTGGCTAGCCACTGGGGGTACTGAACTTCCTTGACAAATTTGGCTTTAATAAGCTTGTCAACTTTGGCCTCAACCATGGCACCATGAGAAGGGTGCATCTTTCTGGGAGGCTGCTTGAACCTGCGATGGTTTGTCGGGAAACCAAGGCGGTGGATGGCTACCTGAGGATATAGTCATGGCATCTCTTCATAACTCTAAGCGAACACATCACAATGCTATCTGAGGAATTCTATGTACCGTCGCTGCTCCTCGGGGGGAATGGCTGTACTGACCAACATGAGTCTTAGGTCCGCCTCGCTACCGAGGTTCACCTGCACTAGATCATCGACCGTGGTGGAGACACCCTCCTCAAAGGAGGGGGGGTGCATCTTCCATGTCCTCTCCACTTGTGGAGGGATCATCCGTGGGGGGAGCTGCTTCGGGGCTACCAGACCCTGATGGAAAGCTGGTGACGACTTGGGCGGGAGTGGTCATCATATCAGGATACTCATGCGCCACTAAGACCATAGTGATGAAGGTAGTCGATCCAATCCCATCTGGTCCTCAGCCCAAGGGGCCACACATGATGACATCAAAGCAGTAGTGGCGTGTCGGCTTGAGCCGTTTAATTCCGGCCAAGTGGAAGAGACATGTATGACGCACTGTCGTTGCCATGAGCCTGACGTCCCGATACCGTACAGGGGTAGGAGGTTCGGAAATCAACTGAGCCTGGTTGGCGTAGGAGTATGAGGTAATTTTCTGTCGTCGCATGGACCTGAGAATATGCCTTCCTCTTATACCTGAAACCACAAAACATTGACCCATGTCGGGGGTTGTGGCCTCCAACCAATGGATTGGGAAGACATAGGCATCATCCAAACCTGCCCAGGGATCACTTGTGATAGTGGCGGGCTCAACCTCACCTGCCAAAACCTACTTATCCTTGCTCTTGTAGTAGTCAGTGTCCAGATAACAGGCTTCAAAAGAGGCAAAAGGAGACACATCTCCTTGGAGCACACCTACTCGACCATTAAGGGAGTATTTGAGGCATTGGTGATATAATGAGGGGACCGCCGCGTGAAGTTGGAGGCACGACCTTCCCATCAATGCATTGTAGGTGGTGTCCTGAGAGACAACCATGAATTCAGTGCTTGAAATTAGGACACTGAACTGGGTCTTCAAGCAAATCTTGCTGACTGGAGTTTGCTCGGTTCTGTCGTATCCCAGGATCCTAAGGTCGGAGGGAGTTAAATCATCCTCAGACAGACCCAGCTTTCGCAGTGTCCGAGTTGGGAGAATGTGCCTCTATATGGGAGGGTCTTCATCTTCACCGGAGAATGAGATAACTGCCGGAAATTCGGCGTTCTCAATAGCCTCAGCATGGAAGGCTTCTGAAGATTCTACCTCCGTCTCAAACTAGAGGGAGCTCCTTAGGGCCTCGAAGATCACCTCACGCATTTCAGATGACAGGGGAAGAGCCTCAAGGATAGAAAGATTTGCTGGAATCCCGGCTAGGTTCTTCAGGACATCATACTTTCGGGATAAACGCGAGCCCCTACTTACAGGAGGCCACTCTGCGATTGGAGGCATGATGGGCCCTACCGGATGGACCAGTGGCTGACTGGTTCTAGGCACGTCTCGTTGTTTACTAGTCGAAGCCTGGTGAGTGGCTGTCAGATTAGGACTGGAAGGCTGGGGTCGGCTGGTAGCAGGGCAGAGCTGGTCACGGTACGGCCGAGGTGGTTCCACCTGATCCAGCAACACAAACAGTGGTGGAGGCGAACCCGTCGACACCAGATAAAGGGGCCGAGTGTACTGAGCTCTGTACTGGGCCTGCTGCCTGGTCTCAGTGGCGTGCACGACCTGGCTGGAGGTGCCAACTACCGTGCCCCAGTGATTCATGTAACCATGGCTCCACCAACTTTGGCGACGGCTGGGGACATTGGGAAGGTCCACCTGGTGTCCCTCATTATCGGGAGCCAAAAAGGGATTTACCAACACTACAATGTTACCCGAAGTGTACCCCTGAATATCACTCGAGGAATCATCCATTATCGGGCGGAGTCTCGGAGGGATCCCCATTTATGGGGGCATGGAGTCGCCAAGAGTGTGGGATGACGATGGCATTGGAAGGGTGCATTATTTCTTCTTGTGCCACCGCCGCTTTCTCTTTTGGGAAGAGGCAAGCTGGGATGACAATGCCGAGGTAGCAACCGTAGCTCTTGAGGGCTCTAGCTGATTCAAGCATGTGTGGATGATGCCATGGGCGTGGGCGACCATCTTGTGGGCCATCCAGTCATTATACTTCCAGTACCCATGGTCGGAAACCTACTACCATTCATCCTCATCCTCGCTACCTCCCTCTGATCTCACAAAGACACCTGCTACTTATGCCGGGGCTAGGCCCAACCTGACTATATTGTTTTCAATATGGTCTTGGAGCTAGTCCTTGAAAACGTAGCATCGCTGGATGGTGTGCCCCAGGGTCCAGTGATAAGGGCAGTAGTTGGGGTGATCAGTGAGAAGCGCCTCTTCTGGCTTCCAGAACTCGGGCAGCCGCACTATTCTCTGCTCCAAAGCACTATGGAAGTAACTGGGGACTTGGGCCTCGTCAAATGAGTAGGTCCGATTTATTATGTCTGGAAAGGGTGCTCATGGAGGCTGGCCTGGATGAGGGGCCAGAGGAGCATGCCGAGGAGGCGGAACTTGATTATCTCGCTAAGGTGGTGGCGGTGTGTTATGCGGAGGCACTTGCCGATTTTGAGGCGATCACTGTCGGGCTGGAAGCTGCGCTCATGGGGGTGGACCCCTATGGGGCTGCGGAGCTGGCCTCACTGGTAGTAACTCTAGCTGCCTGGGGGCCTCTATCTGGGCCACAGTAGTGGGCTCGGCTCTGGTAGATCTCCTTACACGGATCACAGGAGGCAGCGAGCGTGCCTGACTGGCCTGTTGCAGGGCCTCTTCGAGGTGCTGAGACTTGTCTGAGAAGTCCCGGAACCCTCCGGGGCAAGTATGAGTGATCAGAGAAGGGACCAGCTCTGCCTCGACGTTCCCTACGCACATTGTCAGTAATTTTTCCTGAGTTAGTGGAATGTAAAGAGAGTATGTGAGCCCCTTAAACCGGGAGACGAAGTCCGCGACTTGCTCATCAGGCCTTTTCTTGCACCTGAAGAGGTCTACAATGTTCGAATTCCAGGTTGTGGAACTGAACTGGAAGAGGAATTGCCTGCGAAGGTCCTCTTATCTAGTCACAGATCTGAAAGGGTGCTGGTTGTACCAAACGAATGCTGGCCCTTCTAGTGTCAGAACAAAGCAACAAAGCTTGGCGGCCTCCTACTGCACCAGAGTTCCTAACATAGACCCACACCTCGAGTTGAAGTGGGCCAGGTGCTATGGTGGGTCTCCTACCCCGTTAAAGGTGGATAAAGTGGGGTTTCCAAATCTTGGAGGTGCTGGAATATCATCCACCCATGATGGGTATGGCTTGCCGTCCGGTGGGATTGCCACCTGCCGAGTTTCCAAAGCCTCTAAGTGGGAAATGAGTGCTGCCATCGGATCGTCTGGATGCAGGTTCCTATCCTAACGGGGATCCCTAACCACAAGCACATTGTCAGTCTCTTCAATCCGGTAGTCAAGCTCAGCAGCTCGCGGGGCGGATGGTGGAGCAACTCTTGGGGCAGCGGGAGGAACCCGAGCGGGGTCTCTTGGGTGATCACGCCGCTCAGGAGGGTTCAACGAAATGTATCGCGCCCTCTTTCCATGATCTCTGGCCTCTCATCTTTCAGAGAACATGGCATGATCGCGGTTGACCGAGATAATCTTGTTGAGGGGTAGTTGTTCCTGCCCTTGCTTTCCCGACCTAGGACCACCATTGTCAGGAATCCGCTCCGCAATGCGTTCGGCCAGAAGCTCATCAACCAGCCTCTTCTGCTCATCAAGCTGTTGGTGTAGCGTGGCCTTCACAGGATCTTCCTCTTCCTTCTTCACTAAGGTGGATGGGTTAGCGAGCCTGACAGCCCCGACGTGTTCCTTACACTTGCCGATGTTCAGGCTCTATGTTAATGCCTCAGTGGGTGTGGGGAGACCTAGGAGGTTCCTCTGTTGGCGAGTAATCCTCCCAGATGGGTCCATTACTGTCTTGTACTCAGGGGGTGACTCCCCGTCTAGGAGTTCCAAACTGTTCCCCTCTCTCGACAGGTCGGCCATGTTGACTGCTGTTGCCCTCGAGGGCATGCCCTCAAAACCACTCGGTGAGTCGGGCTGCCGGTGAATCATACTAAAGAGAAGAGTAACGTATTTCCCCCATCCACGAACGTGCGCGTGGGGGGTGGATTCCTCGATAACTTTGCAGAGTACTTGAAAGCACTGGATGCATTGTTGTTGGAGGGCACTATGGTGGCCAAGTGACTCGGGGTGCCGAACCGTGGGGAGCGTGGCCAGGTCGACCCGACGACACTGCTCACTGATATCCTTGAGATGTGATGGACTCCAGGGATAAGGAACTTGCTGATGGAGAAGACGGGAGTGAGTCGCCCGGAGAGTCTGGCGGAAACATTCAAACTCTCCCGGTGTGAGTGATTCTGGTATATCAAAATCTGATCCTACGATCGGCCAAAACTTCTCAGGGAAGTGGCCTGCTGTGAGGACGTTCCAGAATCTCCATGGCTCAGGTTCGGGATCCGACCCTTGCTAGCCCCGCTCATCAATAGAGAATGGCTGGGGAACTGACAGTGGTGCCGAGGCAGGCCGCTGGGCCGGTGGGCTCATCGGCGGAGAATACGGCGAGTAGACCGATTGGCCACCGAATCCTAAGCCGCCCTCCAAGGGTTGTAGTGTCCTGGCTATCACATCACGATAGGATGGGCCGGCGAACGGGCCTCCTGTCATAGTGTCGGCGCTTTCCGAGGGTCTACCATGTCGTGACTCTTCCGTCAGTCCCCAAAAAGGTTCTCCACCCTCTCTGACCGAGGTGGAAGTTGCTTCCGGAGAGGCCAATGGTAACTGCAAGTTTGATCCCTGGGGGTACACCAAGTCCTCATACTCCTGGATATACCTTCGGAGGGAGGCAGGGATCATACGAATCTCGCATTCAGGGAGTACGAGGCTGACGCGCCACGTCCCTATCCCTGCCCTTGACTCATAGGACTGGGGGGAGGGCTCCATCGCCGAGTCATGCTCCGCCTCAGTGTCCGAGAAACAGATAGGTCTGACTTCTGCCCGGCCTTACTTAGAATTTACCTTGCAGCGACGACGTCCCGTCTTCCTACCCCTGGGTAGCTCTTCGGGGCAGGGCTGATTTTCGTCGTGGAGTCCTCTAGTCGTAATAGTGCTGGGGCCAAGAGGACTGAAGGTCGGGGTGCGAGGATCCCCAGGGCATATATTGAAAGGGACATGGGGAGGACCTCCATGTGGGTGAGTGACCGGATATGCAATGGCTCTATACTCGCGAACGGTGGTAGGGGAAGTGACCCCACAACCAGCGCAGTGAGTGCTGGAAAGAGCCACACCCGGAGCGTAGCTGTCATGGGGAAGCCTTTTGATTTCCAGAACAAAGGCACGGAGGAGGCCTTTACGCTGGATGGCACTACCGTGAATTGGTCCGCGGTGGCCATTTCCTGTGCCGGTGACCGGGAGAGTCGACCCAGATTGCATGTGGGGCGGTCAGGGCCTCGATTCGGGTTGGGAATGTAACTGCCCCTGCTCAACGTGTGCAGGGGTTTGATGAAAAGATTCAGCAGTGGCTCGGGCCACAGTGTATGATGACACTGATGCCCCAGGGCGGGAATCCTCTTCCGCTCGCACCCGACGCTGGCGTCAGGTCAGATGGGTTGGAGCCGGTGGTCCGGGCACATGGATTTCCTGATCTTCGGCCCAGGGAGTCGGGCGACGGCATCGACGCGGCCTGGCGGGGGCCCTTAATATAAACCCTTGGAGCAGGTCTTTGATCGGATGAACCCAGACATCCCCTACCTCATCGAAATAGGGAAGGAAAGTGTCGAGGCATTACGGGGATAGGCTCTCGAAATGGTTGAATGTCAGGGTGGGGCGCAGTGGCTCCCTACGCGGCCCTCGGGGGCGGTGATGGTAGTGAGGCACAACTGCCTCGAGATCAAAATGGGACATGTCCCTGGTTGGGATGACCCCTTCCTCCTCATACCTACACACAAGGTCATTGATCACCCTCCGTTGGATAATCTCTGACGGAGAGAGGGGGCGTGAGTGCCTGGAAGTCGCGGCGGTCGGAGCAGATGTGGAAAAGGTGGGACCATGTGGGGTGGCCACGTCGGTACTGCCCCTACCCCTGCGCCAGTAGGCAGGTGGCGATCGAGCTCCGGATGCAGCGATCTGATTCCTGAAAGCAGGGAGACGAACCCATTAGCACTAGTAGGAAAAGGAATCGACAACCAATAGCCTAGCATCATTCTGCCTTTTGTGGTTGGTAAGAGGGATCCATGCTGACAATGTCACAGAATGGAGTGCTCAACATTCTGACCGCCCCAGCCCCTGGCGGGTTTCACATCCGGGTGCTGGGTGCCCGGACCTGGTGACATGCTAATCTTCCGACACCTCAAACGATACCAGTCTCCATATTGAGGAGATGAGATTCACGTCGGGTTCACCATTTTCTGTTTCCGACACTTTTCGCCGGGGCGCGTGCGCATCCATCACGCAGGGGAGGATGCGCGGCTTGTGGCCCCGCATTCCCGCTTTGCAAAGGCGGGCGACATCCGTTCCTTGTTCAGGGATGTCTACTCCTTGATCGAAACCGGGATGATGGGATGTCGGTTCTTCCTTCCCTGGATTTTTCCTCAGAGCTCATCACCTATTCCGGGTCTCCCTCATAGATTTAAGACGTATTCGTGAATCTCGTTCCCAGTTCCATATCTTCATGGACACCAGTTAATTACGCTGCTTCCGTCAAGATGCTCCAAGGGGTCTGGTTGGGGAAGCAACCTTCGGTGAGGAGAATGGTCACAGTGGGGCTTCGTTGGTGTGTCTTAACACTGTGGGATTGGCGTGTCTATCTTTTGTCCCTTATCGTAGGGCTTCTCGAGGGCGCAAAAGCCCGAGGCATCCCACATCGAACGCGGGGAATTGGAATGCCATAGGATTTTATCTGAGGTTTTACTCAGCTTCCCATGTTTAACATAGGGTATGCCACGAGTTTAATGTCCAGCGGGGATGGATCATACTGATCAGAAAACTAATAGTGGATCAGATTAAAGAACCCCCTGAAGGTAACTCCGATGTTGGGTCCAGCACTTGGGTGGCTTCCCAGATACTGTGGAGTGGAACGAGGTGGCATGATCCCACCGGGATGTGGCGGCCCGGGTAGGAACCAGGATGGGTGATGGAGTGAAGGTGGCTTTAACCTCATGGAGGGTACCTACGTACCATGCTTTTACATGGATCAAAGTCCCTGTAGTTCGAGCATACAATTTAACGTCATACAGGATGGGGGTATATGGGGCTTACGCTCTGAGGTGGCCCACAATGGATGGATATGGGGATTACACTCTGAGGCATCCCATAATGGTGGATATGGGGCTTATGATCTGGGGCGGCCCATAATGGTGGATATGGGGCTTACGCTCTGCGGCGACCCATAATGATGGATATGGGGCTTACACTATAAGGCGGCCCATAATGATGGATATGGGGCTTACACTCTGAGGCGGCCCATAATGGTGGTTGGTGAACCAAAACTAAGGGGGTCAGAACAACTGAGTAATGGGCTTGAACCTTGTGGAGGCTACCTACGTACCATGCTTTAGCACGGATCAAAGTCCACGTAGTTCGGGTATACAGTTTAATATCATGTGGGACGGTATACAGTTTAACTTCATGTGGGACGAGGCAGACAGTTTAACGTCATGCTGGACGGGCATACAGTTTAACATCATGCTGGACGGGCAATTTGGGGCTTACGCTCTGAGGTGGCCCAAAGTGTTGGCGAATCGACATGAAGAGGTCGAAACTACCGGGTGGTGGACTTGAACCTCGTGGGGGCTACCTACATACCATGCTTTAGCACGGATCAAAGTCCCCTTAGTTCACCGGGATGGGGATTATGCTCTGATGTGGCCCATAAGAGGGTGTCATGGTCCATGCTCACTCTAAGCCCATGTGATTCGTGCTCGGTGGGAGAAACAAGAGGTAGTAGGGACAAGACGATCACGTCGCGAAGGGTGCGTCCGTGAGAAGTGAAGAGTGGCTTACGCGCTGAGTGGCCCTTAGTGCTGGGACTTACTCTAGGATGGAGGCCCAAATGCGACAAAGCACAGAGGGAGAGGGATTTGGGACTGAATAAAGGAGATGCCTCATTCCCTATCATGCCCTCCCCTGGCCTTGGCAGTGGGGATGTATGGAGGTGCATGGGTGCTACCTTCTACAAGAGAGGCTAGGGGCTTACGCGCTGAGGCAACCCTTCCCCCATGGGAAAACACCACTCCAAGAGGGAGGATATAATTCCATGTGAGGAATATTCCATTCCCATGGAGACGAGCGGTGTAAAGAATATCTGAGCCGGGGGACACTTTGTGCGAGCCACGGGGTCAGATCACAGTTTAACGTCATGTGTTGAGGACGAGGTGCTTGGCGGTTTAACGTCCTGCATCCTGGATGAGGTGGGTTCGCTCCACACCCCTAGGGATTACATGCCCAACACCCTCTACCCCTTGTGAGAGGGAAGGCATCGGCAAGGCCGTGGTGAAGGGGGGCCGTAGGGCGATCCATCGAGGGTTACACATTAGCGTGGATATGAGAAGAAGCAATAGGCTTTAGCGTTCCAATGCGAAGGAGCATGAGGAAAAGCAATGCAATGGGAAACACCACCCAAGATACCTTGAGGTTAATTCGTACGATCCTGGAAGGCCGTACGGGAAAACAATGCATGGCGTGCATGCCCGGTATAGAGGACATCGGGCGCCTAAGCAGGGAGGTGCCCCAGGGGCGTCAAGGTGAGGGGTCCTGGGATTTACACGCAAAGATAAGTTTTGCACGCAAAACAACAGGATGGCGCGCAATTGGGGCAGAGGGATTGCGTGCGACTAGGGGGAATTGCACGCAATGGGGTTGGATTGTGCGCGGGGGCAACAACCGATCCCTAATGTAGGGAAAAACCTAATGACGGGATTGCGCGCAATTGGGTTTTGCGCGCAAAGGAGGGAGTGCGCGCAATGGAAGTGATTGCGCGCAAAGGAGGAACCCTAAGGAGTTTGCAATTTTATTTAAGCCGGTGGGATTGCGCGCAAAGGCGAACCCCCGGTCAAGGTTGTGTGAAAAGGGTCAATATCTGAAAGTCATATTGCGCGCGCAAGATTCTAATTTCGCGCACGGGAGGTGGGCCGAATTCCGCAACCTCGAAACGGAAGGGGTCTCCTTCTATTTATAGGCCGCAGGCATCGCAGAATCTGGGCGGCGCGCGAAATCTTCCACGCTAGGACTGGTCAGCGTGAAAGGCCTCACCGCGCGGAACGGGGCGCGCAAAATTTCCTGCACCTCACCGGTGCTTTTTCGCGAATCTCGGTCTTCCTTCGCGCGGGCAATATTTTTTCGCAAAAGTCCTCCTTAATTTCACGCACCACTTCCAGGCCCTCCGGATTGGGCCTCCGAGTCCGAATATGACTTCGCTTTATCATTTAGAAACTTCCTCTAGGAGTTACTGACTTTTTCGGCATCTACAACTATATTTAAATTATTGTTTTTTTATTTGGAATAACCATTATATAAGTAATTTCAAAATATAGGGTAATGGACCTTGGAATCCCTTATAGATTTCCTATGGGACACCTTTTTATAGGGTAATGGACCTTGGAATCCATTATAGATTTCCTATGTGAGATTCAGTTTTATTTTTCCAGCATTCCAATAATAATATATTATTAATAACAATAGTTAAATAAAACATATAATTAAAAATACCACAAATGAAAACAAATTATCATTAATATAAATAATAAATAATATTATAACATAATAAAAATTAATAATATTATAAATATAATAATTATTATGATGAAAAATTATAATTAATAATAAAATTAATAATTGGTAATATAATTAATAATTAATAATATAATTAATAATTAATTTAATTAATATGATAAATAATAAGTAATAATTAACAATATAATTTAAGAATTAACAAATAAAAATTAATAATTAATAATATAATTATTTATATAATTATCAATTATTAATATAATTAATATTTAATATTTAATAACATAAATAATGATATGATTAATAATATCATTAACAATTAATAAATT
Organism: Viscum album; assembly: GCA_963277665.1. Lineage (NCBI taxonomy): Eukaryota > Viridiplantae > Streptophyta > Magnoliopsida > Santalales > Viscaceae > Viscum > Viscum album. Next base: position 1,560,856,272 of record OY728133.1, on the reverse strand, counting down.
AATTAATAACATATTTAATATTTATTAGTAAATAATTACTAATATAATTAATAACTAACAATATTATTAATAATTTAAAGTATAAATTACCATGAAATATTAAAAGGTCTCAAAATGAAATGTTTTATTTTAATAATCTATCAATTACACATATTCTCATACAAGACCGACTTTGGGGTATGACCAGCAATGCAGTAGGCTAGGATAACCCCATGGGTATCCCTCCTATCATCCCTTACTTGATTTTTTATCGAATTTTTTTGAAAAAAATAAGAAAATAAATCGAGGTTAAAAAATTAAAAATAAGTTGCAAATGCATTAAGGCATGTAACACCTTTGCCCTAAATTGATGACATGTAAAAGGCAACAAAGGCATTACTGCCCAAAATTAATTTTACATTTTTTTAGTTGAAAGTTATTTGGTGTGAAAATGTATTTCGCCTAAAAACTGAGAAAGGAATTTTTGGATGGTGACATCATTCACCACAGTCCCTATAAAATCCACCCCCTCAATCCCATCACTCAATTTTCCCTCTTTCTCTATAAACCTCACCCCCTCTCTCTAATTTTTGTTCATTTTATCCTCCCATGTGTGAGACTTTTTTGGTGGCCTTAAAGGAGTGCAGAATTTGGGAAGTATTATTTAAAGATATTTTTTCTAATTTATTTAAATGTAACTTATATATTTAGTTTTATATATTTTTGTTAGTTTTAATTACTGTGTTTACGTAGTTGTTTAGCTAGTTACATAAAATTTACAAATAATAGTTAATATTAGTAAGTAAAATATTATTATTTAATTGTGACTGTTTAGTAATTAATTTATAATTAGTCTTGGCAATGGAATTATTATTATAAAAATATTATAATTTAGTATGACATAGTAGTTTTTTAATATTAGTGACATAATTATTAACAAATTGATAATTACCTTAGTAATCGTTATGAAACTAAAATAAACTAATAAATGACTAATGAGTAATTATATAGTAATTAGTAATTAATATTAATTAGATGATGAATAAACATTAGTGAAATATTTATTAACTATTAATTAACAAATAATTAACTTTTAAATAACTAATAATTAACAAATGATTAATGAATGATTATTGAATGATTAATTAATTATTAACTTTGGATTTAATAATGATTAACTAAGGATCAAACAATGATTGGAAAGTGATTTACTGATAAGAATATAATTTTTAAGTAATGATTAACCAATATTTAAATAATGATTAACTAATAATATACTATTAGTTAACTACTAATTATGTGTAAATTAACTACTTAATAACAATTAAATATTGAATGATTAACGAATTATTAACTAATGCTAATGTAATGATTAAGTATTGATTAAAAAACTATTAACTAAGGATTACCTTAGTAATAAATAATGATTAGATAATGATTTACATAGTGTTAACTTAAAATTCACATAGGATCAAATAATGATTATCTAATATTTAATTAATGATTAACTATTAATTAAATAATAATTAACTACAAAGTAACTACCTAATAACTATTAATTAATCAATGATTATGGAGTGAACAATTTATGATTAAGGTATGATTAAATTAGGATTAACTAGTAATTAACTAATGATTACCTAATGATTACCTAATTATTAACCAATAATTACTTAATGATTCACTATTGATTAACTATAAACAAACTAATTAATAAAATTTAATTAAGTGTGTGTTACTAATTTTTGGTTTCTTTCATATTCTCATACCTTCTTTGGAATTGGAAGGTCATTCTTGGTGCATGGGATCGATCAATCTGAAGTCGTATAGATTGAAACTTCATCAATGGAGCTGAAACTTCATCCTTGATGACATTAAATATACTTATTGATAGTCGCGGTTAAAATAAATAGCCTCAATTGGGTTTTATGGCATCCAAAAATCCTATTTGATATTTCCTCTGCGATTCGTATCTAGATTAGTCAGGAAAATGCTACAGAAATGGTAGGTTTTGGCCACTACAAACGTGTTTTAGTTGAATATCATTTAAATGATACTTTGATTGATATGGTGGTTCTTTCCACACCCAATGATGAGACTAATCTCAAAATTGAATTTGAGAATATACCTCTATGTTGTGATAGGGGTAAAATTATTGGTCATGAGATTTCAACTTGTAGGAAAGACCTGATTTGTTTAAACATCCATCTTAGGGGATATGAGCTACAACATTATAGAAGGAAAGGGAATAGCGAGGTTGAAAAAACCAATAAATAGTGTTTAGATATCTCTGGTCAAAATCCTACTGCAGGATATATAAATACACAAGGAGGTTTCACTCCTCCTAATTCAACAAGACCTTGCAATCCATTAAAGGATGGATGTACATAAATATTAAATCACAGACTTCATTCTCCTCCTCAAAAGACAAAATGATTTTTTTCTAATCTAGTGAATCATAATCCCAAATCATGGTATGATATAGCTAATGAAAAAAACATAGCTATTTAAGGAGTCTCATTCAAGGATACATTATTTTGGGGAATTTGGGAACATCCTATTAGATATGAATCTGAAGACACCTAGGATGTCAAGCAGGTTAAGACACGTGCATATGTTTATCTCAACTTCTATCAGAGGAAAACGTTGATTTTTTCAAAAAATGAAAAGGTAATGAAAAAAATGAAGCTTATTTTTCAAGGAGGACCAAATAAAATATGTTTTATACTTCTCATCTACATAAACAAAGTTTATATTCCCCTAAAAATTGTAATTAAAGGGTGTTATCCCCTATTAAGAAGACATGCAATTTGCTTCCTATTGATTTCTATATGGAATCTATAGGTAATAATCTGGTTATCAATGATTATTTAGCCTCTTCCATTTATATTTAAAATATTGGGAATAAAGGGGATGATTCTAAGGGTGAGATAACAATTTTGAGAAATCATAAACTTTCAAAGATGATTGATTGTACCCTCAGAGATACAGAATGGAATTTCAAACCAGAGGCTATTTTAGAATTTGAGTATGGTTAGTTTAAGGACTTATAGAATACTACCTCTATTAATTCTCTATCAAATATGGATATAGAAAAAGTATAAAGACCAATAGAGGCCTTAGGAAAGCAGTTCGTTAGAGTTTCTCTTATACTAGTTGGCCTACAAACTCTGGTTGTTACATTACATCCGTCATCATTTATCTTGGGTTATAAATTATCTAAGGGTAGGGTTATCCATAATACAGATATCTGTTCTTCAAAAACAACTAAAAATAATCAACTGTTGAAATAAAAACTGATTTTGAAGGTCATTATATATAACTCTTTCGATTTAATTGCATTTGGAAGAAATGAGGAAGATGCTCAAGGAATTAATCATGCACTTAGAGAGGAAAGAATGAATGAATTTATGGATTCTGGACCCCTGAATGATGGGAGTGGACCATGGCTATAAGTGAAAACATGTGGAAGAAGTCAAAATGCTCGTGGTAGGGGTGGGAGTTCGTCCCACCACAGTATGAGTACTCAATCTTGAGCAACATGAGTTTTCACTATTTTTTTCATATGGGATTTTTAAGTTTTTATGTTCCTCCACTGTAATTTATTAATAATAATGTGTTTTTAGATCCTTTACCTTTAAAAACCAATTATTAATGAGTGAACATAGAATGATTAATAAATGACTAAGGAATGATTAACATAGGATTAAATAATGCATAACTAATGACTAAGTAATTATTAATTCATGATTAACTAATGATTTTATGAGTATTAAACAATGATTAAAAATTTATTAACTTTATATTAACATAAAATTAACTTGGTATCAAAGAGATATCACTTCATGAAAAGGATTCTTAATTACACACTTGATTTGTCACACTTGTGGGATATTCTTTAGATGATTCATACATTTAAGAATATTAAAATTCAAACTATGAAACTTTTGCTTCATCATTGAGGATATAAAAAATTATTCTAAGATTTTGGTAAAGAAAATATTTTGTGGGTATCTGAGTAATGAAGCCCCAGTATAGATATGAAAAGTAGATGTAGGTCTGGAATAGTTTTACCTAGGGGTAATAAAAAAGGGCACATTGGTCTTTGACTCAATCGTCACCCAGTGCACGAAAATGGGCCTTGTTTCACACATGGTTTGACACTATTTCAGAAAATGTCTTAGATGATTCAACTTTGCTTTATAAACAACTGAAAATTACTTTAAGAATATAAAAAATTATATATTGAAACATTAGTGTTATCCTTGAGGATATAGTAAAACACTCTAAAATTTTGTAAAAGTAAATATTGTGTGGTTATATAAGAATTACAATCATTTTCTAGACACTACAAGTGGATGGGGATCTAGCACAATTATATCTTGGGGTAATAACCACTAAAATGGAGCATTGGTATTTGACTCAATCATCACCTCGTATGCCACAATGAGCCTTGCTACACAACTGTTTTTTCACTCCCAAGGGATATTCTTTAGATGATTCTCATTCTCTTAAAAAAATACTGAACATACCATTAGGTATATTAAAATTTTTAATACAAAACAATAGTATCATAATTGAGAATATAATAAAACATTATAAAATTTTAGTAAATTAAATATTGAGCAGCTATCTGACCAATGGAATCCCTATCTGAATACGACAAGTGGATGTGGCTCTGGCATTGTTTTACCTAGGGGTAATAACTCGGAAAAGGGTGTATTGTACTTTGAATCACTCATCACCTGGTGTATGAAAATTTTAGCGACCCAAGCTTGAAATACATGGAAATAACATTTATTTTGCATAATACTTAATACATGACACAAAAAAATTCCCAAATACAGTATTAATTTAGTGTCTTTGGAAACTCAGAACACAATATCCTAATCATGGTGAAAGATCTTAAACAACTCCCATAAATATCTTTCCCTTTCTTCCTACCTAAAACATTTATTTATATCCTGGGGAAAATAAAACATAATAAGGGTGATATAAAATTCTTAGTAAAGATAAAAATAGAGAACTTAAAACAAACCATAATCATTAGAATGTAAAAACATGAACATAAAGTTTAAACCTCAAAATATTGAGTCATGAAATAAATCTTGGCAGTATGTAAGGAATGGATTATAAAGAAAAATTAACCCTGATAGAATAACATTGGAATAAAACATGTAATTATGGAAAACTAATAAGCACATAAAATGATTTCAATAGTATCCAAGGCATTACTGCCAAGACCATCATAGTGGACAAAGTCCATTACTGAACCGGGTTTACATGCATTTCCAGCAATTTATTACTGAACCAGATTTACCTGACATTCCAGTCATGTCTATATCATGAGATATAAATATTTTAATAAATAATTGGAGGGATATATAGGTCCTACCCATCTCATAATGAAATCATTCATTCATGTTCCATAAAAACATAAATAATTCATTATAGCATAAACTATGAAATAAAATGGGTTTCTTAAATATCATTTCATCATAACATAATACATAAAAGATAAATAAACTTCATAAAAAATATTCCACAATAAACAAAATAAAATAAATGTAATAATAGTGATAGATACACAAACCTATTTCATCTTAGATGGAAAATAATTTTGATAAAACACTAGAACATAATTCCTGAGGAAAATATCCTTTCTTCTTTAAAAACATTTTATTTTCTCATAATTATGTGAAATTTAAAAAGAAAATAATTTATCAGAAATTAAAATTTAAATAGTGTAGATTAATATTAATGGAAATAAAGTTTTAAGAAGAAATAAAAATCCATTCATTCCATATAAGTTAAAAAAATTCTCCACGTACTTTTACCGGAAAAGTCAAAAAGTACTTTGTATGGTGAAAAAAGAAAGATTACTTCCATACATTGTAGTAAAAGTAAAAAGGGGTTAAAAATTACTTTAAGCATATATAGAATAATTTTAAAAATTTTACGAAAACATTTTTAGAAAAAATGGAAGTGGATGATAAATACAACCCCAGTAAACACTTACGTATAAACAATCTCGGATAAAAATGAGATTGCAAAATTGTCCCTTTTCCTTAGGTCTGATTTCTCCCGTATGTATCCTAAAATCCATTATATTGGGTTTAAACATATTATTAACTTGTTAAAATACCATAATAATATTTATTATATCATATATGATTCACATGTGACATTATATTACCTGTTCATTTGTTAATTCCTTGTTAAAAGAACGTTTTGGGTAATAATCATTTTATTTATCATACATGTTTTGAATTTTTATTCTTGATATCATTAATTATTTCATGATTTACTTACATACAAAATGTAAAAAATAATTTATATATCACATATATATATAAATGAAATTAAATACACTATTCTTGGAGATTGTAGGCTGTACGTACACATGAACGCTGTTTTCATTTCCTTATTGAATTGAATGGAAGTTAATAAGGGAAATATATATATATATATATATCTCTATTAGTATAATTATGTCATATATTATATGATTATTTATTATATATACTTTATAATCTTTTTTTAATTTTTGACGTGGAAATTGAATGTCATCACGTCGTATAGACGGTAAGCCGCACATACGCACGAGCGACGATATCGTTCCCATAATTGTTTAATGGTATTTAATTTTATGGTGTATAATATATAATAATTAGTATCATGTTATAATAATAATAATATATATTTGTCATTTATACCATTATACGCATCCAAGTAAGGTGGTGGTGAAAAAGAGATTACACCATATAGTGGAAACGATAAGCCGTACGTAAGCACGCGTTGTGATTTTATTTTTCATAGGATGGATAGAAGGTGAAATGTGGTTGTTTACTATTTATAATAATATATCAGTATATGAGTGATACTGATGTTATTACTTTATAATGAAACAACTAAATAAGGGGAAGTATAGGAAGAAAGAAATTTGAAAGAATCGGTAAAAGAGATTACCTCTTCCTCGACATGCCTCCATTAAATTTTCCCTTAGGGAACTAGAGTTGGTATTTTGAGAAGACCAGAACCTATTGAATGTAACTTGTAAAGTTCAGAAGAAAAATGGGAATGGGATGGCCGAGCTTGAAGGCTAAAAATGGACTGAAGAAGAGAGGGAGGAGGTGCCCTTTTATAAGAGAGGAGAGAGGCACTTTAGGGAAGTCCTAAAATATTAATTTATTATTAATTCAATTTCAATTTAAAATGGTCCAAAACTTATTTAATGCTAAGATAAGATGATTTGGGTTCAGATAACCATAATATAATAATTTTTAGGCAAGTATTGAATATTTTATTTATCCTCATATTTTTGGTTAACCCTTATTTTACCCTTTTTAATGTTACCGTGATATCATGCTATTTACACTTTGTGGGTCAATGTAATTACCATATCTTGTAAAAAGACCCAAAAAATGTTATTTATGATATATTTGGACTTATATTAAGATTTATAAGAATATTATATTTTTATAAATTTAATATAATTTAATAGACTATTTTATGTTTTAAGTTATGAATTATGTCAATTTTTGATACTATTCATACATGAATTTTAAAAAAAAATCATAAAAACCTTATTCCCTCGAAAAAAAGAAATTAACATATCAATAACATGTAAATGGAATTCATAAAATACGTGTATGTCATAAAAATACTCAAATTAAAGTTATTTTAATATTTATAAATTCATTTATTTGAATCTTTCATTAATGAGGTAATCCCTACATCATAATTGTGTCATAAATAAATATATTTATCTAATGTATAAAAAATATAAATAAAATACCATGATATATGTAATATTTTTATATATATAATGAATATTTATAGACATATAGATCTATTATAGAACCCCATATTAAAATCAATTTAGTTAAATATATATGTTTAGGTTAAAATAATCTTTAATTTAAATTAATTCTTATAAAATGTCATTTTCACATCAAAGTGGATCCATGGGGTCCCAAAATCTCCCCAAGGATTCCCATCATCCAAAATATATCTTAAAATAATATTAGTTCATGTGTTTGGGTAGTTTAATATTATTAAAATATTATTTTTTACTCTTATTTAGCTAATTTATCCTTTAACCATGGTAAATAATATAATTACTGAAGTTACTATTCACAATGTCTAAAAATAAAAAGGAATCTATTTAAACAATTTGGACCTCCTGATTCTAAATATGGAATCAATTTTTTCAAATTCAAAACAAATATTTTTCAGCAATTAATTTAAAATTAATTCCATTTGTCAAAACCAAAAAGCGGGTTTTTAGGAAGAAATAACTATCAAATGATTGACATCTATTTATGTCCAATTTGAAAGTGAAATTACATCCAATGACCAAAATTGAATGAAATGATAAAAATATAATCCAATTATACTTTAAACCCAATTAAAATTATAACCTAACTATATAAATAAATTATATTAAAAGGGAGTTTTGAATTAAAATACAGTATTTTTCACTTTTCATAAAAATATGAATTTTATCAGAAAAATACCAAATTTTCATCCAAAGTAAATTTTTATATTGCTATTCTAAATAAGAAATTTATTTTTTTCAAATTAAACATATAAAAGTGAAAAAAATTTATTTAAAATGGGTGTGCCATCAAAAAGTGGTAAAACTGCATTTTTTGAAAAATACTTCTTTTATCCGAAAAATTAATTTTGTTCTCATACCATGTTTTATAAAACATATAAGATGACTAATGATGATATAAAATTCAAAATTTGGTTAATAATATTTATAATGGCTAGTTTATATTCCCTTATAAAATAATATATTAAAATTATATCGTTGTTTAGTGAAACTCAGTATCGCGTACAATGTAGGCTATCGAGGAAGGTTTCTCTTGCGTGTAACACAAGGGAAGTCAGTGTTGTGTGTAGTGAAAAATTCCTTTGGTGTGGAAAATAACATAATCAAAACATATATCATTTATACATTGAACAAAATATATACTCAGTGTTGCGTGAAATGAATTCTATCACAAGAACATGAAATTGTGTTCAATACATGCCAAGAATAGTGTTGCGTATACTGCATGATAATATGGTGTTGTGTATAGTGCAATATAATATTGGTGTTGTGTACAACACAAGACATCAAAGAAATTAAATAGAATCTATCTCATAAAATCTTGGGGTGTTACATTCAACCCCCCTTAAAATGAATTTCACCCTCAAAATTCCTCGGTGTTGTAAATGGTTATCAACTTGAAAGTTTATTTCATGGAAACCCACATCGTAAAAAGGAATACTAAAACTTCATTTGAAAAAATAATGTTAGAAACATAATATCTACCCAAATTAACTCATCACAAGGTTTCCACATAGGATAACATAAGTGGGAAGTGAAAACCTTGATATGGAAGATAAATATAACCATAAAGTTTTGATGGATAGTGATAGAGAATAAGGTTTGGGGAAATTAAACTAAAAGAAATACATAAATGTTTGATGATTTAATAGACCATCAGATTTATCTGATATGAAAGTATTTGGATAATATTTTGTTTGTTTTCAATATCCTTTTCCTTAATATGAAGAACACGAGAAGAAATATTTACTTGATTTCAGTACAATATCATCATTGGTAGTGACTTAAACAATTTCTACTTCATCTATAATTTAATGAAATGAAGTTCAATTTGTCATTTTTGAAGTGTTACCAGATCATGCGATTTAATGATAGGTTATTCCATCTGTCTCAATAAAAAGGTTATGACAGATAATCAAATATGAATAATTACCCCAATATAGAGATAATACATTAATCTAACAAACAAAAAATGGAAAATAACTTATATTATCCATAAATGGATTACATTACAAAAACTTAGAAATAGGTGAACTAAATCGACATAACATTTATCTCCTATATCTCATTTGGAAGTTTTAGGTTATCACATTCCAAACATGCGAATACCTTAATTATATATTTTTTTGAAACATGATAATAACATGAATTACTATAGAGCCTCCATGAAAAAATGCAATCTGTCAAAATTAACTCTTTCCACACACCAAAAAAACCAAAAATTCTATATAATCAAACCATGATATCACTTTGTCTTTTTATGAGCTCATTAATACTATCAAACATATCATTATATCCTTATCCCTTCATTATGTGCATATCAAGTGATTTCCATAAATACATCAATCACTTTTTTTGGTTACTGGTACCATATAATTGTTGAAAACCAAAATAAACCAATACATAGATATTCTAATATTCCATAATACTATAAATGAGATTCCACAACACTATTTTGTAATCCCATTAAATAAAAACTTAATCATTCCACCACTTTGTGGTCATACTCAACATCACTAATCTTGACTTCATGTGACTTCCCTTTGTCTTTTTCCTTAAGATTTTGCTCATGTCGATCATTATTAACCCTTGGATTAGGGCATTGGTTAGCATAATTCCCCATTTCTAAGCACTTGTAGCATTGAAGTGTTAGTGGTACGTTTTCTGTAGTCTTTTCTCTATTCATATCATTAGAAACCTTTTTCCCATTACTTCGACACTCAACTTCTCTATGAACTTCTTTTCCACACTTAAAGTATTTTATAGTCCCTTTAAGTCAATCTCCACCATACTTCATTCTACAATTTGAGAATAAAGAAATATTCATCTTCTATTCACCATTGTTCTCTGATTTTACCTTGAACTCAATCTTTCATTTCTTGTCAAAACCATGAGATAGATATGTAACACCGAATTATATTTATACCTTGATAGCATAACACACAATCACCTCATAGCTATTTAAGTCACATATAGCTAATGCCCTTAGATTACTTTGTTTTAATCCAATGAAGAATCGATCAACTTTACTTTCAGGTTGGATGATAAAGGTAGAAGCATACCTTCCAAGCCTTGAAATTTCACCTCGTTTGTACCAAAAAAATCATCATCCTTTTTTAAGCTCAAGGAACTCATTTTCTATATTTTTTTCGAATAATACGAAGAAAGTACTTATTGAAAAATGAGTTCTTGAACTCATCCCATTCCATGGATTCAATTTCATCTTGGTTCCTTGTATTCTTAATTAGATTCCACTACTGGTCTGCATCACCTTCTAAATGGTAAATAGGAAAAAAGGACTTTTTTAGGCTCTGAATAGAGATGGATAGAAAATATCTATTCAATGGTACTGATACATTGTTCAACAATAAGTAAATCAGAAGATCTAATGAAAGAAGGTGTATGTTTCTTCATGAAGGACTCAATGTAGTGTTGTTCCCTTCTATACTCATTTGGAAGTCCAGAATGATTTATATCTTGTGTAAGAATAACAAGAAGATTTTTCATTCGATATCCCATAACATTTAGTTGTTCATGAAAAATATCATTGCATTTCCCAGTGCATTGGTCATTAACACGGTTCCTTCGGGTTCCACCCATTGTCTAAAACCCAAAAAGAACAGTGTGAGAAGAAAAAATCATAATATAAAACAACATTATCATGGAGGATTAATTTAAATCTCAAACATCTTAGGTTTAATCCAATGTTATTCATGATTATTACAAAAAATATAGGTTTTCAGCCTATGCTTTACTTATCATTTGGAAATCCCTAGACATATCCTTAGAAATATCTATGGGGATATACCTAAAGTTTTCGCATCCTAGTTTCCAAAGGTTGACTAAACCTTCACTCTGATACCAAATGTAGTGACCCAAGCTTGACGCACATGGACATTAAATTTATTTTATAGAATAATTAATACATGGCACAAAAAACACCCAAATACTGAATTAGGTTAGTGTCTTTGGAAACTCATAACATAATCTTGTAATCATGGTGAAAGATCTTCAACATATCCCAGAAATACCTTCCCATTTTTTCTATCTAAAACATTTATTTATATATTGGGGAAAATAAAACATAAAAAGGGTGAGCTAAAATGCTCAGTAAAGGTAAACATGGAGAACATAAAACAAACCATAAACATTTGAATATAAAAACATGAACATAAAGTTTAAACATCAAAATATTGAGTCATCAAATAAATATTGGAAGTATATAAGGCTTGGATCATAAAGAAATATTAAACCTGATAAAATAGAATTGGAATAAAACATTAATTTTTGAAAACTAATAAGCACTTAATATGATTTCTATAGTATATAAGACATCGCTGCCAAGATCATCATAGTGGAAAAAGTCCATTACTGAACTGGGTTTACTTGTCTTTCCAGCCATGTATTACTAAACTGGATTTACCTTCCATTCTAGTCATGTATATCTCATGAGATATAAATATTTACCCAATTCATTGGAGGGATATATAGGTCTCACCCATCTCATAATGAAATCATTCATACATGATCCACAAAAACATAAATCATTCATCATAACATAACCCATGAAATAAAATGGGTTTCTTAAACATCATTGCATGATAACATAATCCATAAAAGATAAATAAACTTCATAAAAATAATTACATCATAAAAATAATCAAATAAAAGTAATAATAGGTATAGATACATAACCCTAGGTTATCTTATACGGAAAATAATTTTGATAAAACAATTGAACTTAATTCCTCATGAAAATATCATTTCTTCTTTAAAAACATTTTCTTTTCTTAAAATAACATGAAATTTTAAATAAAAATAATTTATTTGAAATTAAAAATGTAATATTGTAGAGAAATTTTCATGGAAATAAGGCATTAAGAAGATGTAAAAATTCATTCATGCCTTATAAGTTAAAAAAACATTCTCCTTGTATTTTTACCGAAAAAGTCACAAAGTACCTCCTATGGTAAAAAAAAGAAAGATTCCATCCATACCATGTATTAAAAGTAAAAAAGGGGTAAAAATGAAATTAAAAATACATAGAATAATAGTAAAAATTTTATTAAAACATTTTCAGAAAACATTGACGTGGATGGTAAATAGACTCCTAGTAAACACTTGCTTATAAACAATATCGGATAAAAATGAGATTGTAAAATTATCCCCGTACCTTAAGTCCAATTTCATTTTTATGTGTCTGAAAATACTATATAGTGGGTTTAAACATATTACTAACTTGTAATAGAACCATAAAAATATTTATGATATCATATATGATTCACTTACGGCTTTATATTACCCGTTCATTTGTCAATTCCATGTTAAAGCAACGCTTTCGGTAATAATCATTTTATTTATCATACGTGTTATGAATTGTTATTATTGATATTAATACTTATTTCATTATTTAATTACTTCCATAATATGAAACATGATTTATATATCACATATATTCAGTATATAAATATATATATAATATATAGACAACTGAAATGGAATACACTGTTCATGGAGACAGTAGGTCGTACATATGCATGAACGTTGTTTTCGTTTCCTTATTGAATTGAATGGAAGTAAGTAAATGAAACATATATATATACACATAAATCAATTAGAATTATTATTTCATATTTTTCATGATTATTTATTATATATACTTTATAATCATTCTTGAGTTGTTGATGTGGAAAATGAATCTCAATACATTGTGGAGACAGTAAGCCATATGTACGCACGCGCGACGATATCATTCCCATAATTATTGAATGGTATTGAAGTGGATGGTGTATAATATATAAGAATTATTATAATGTTATTATAATTGTATATAGTTATTATTTCTACCATTATACTCATCCAAGTAAGGTGGTTGTGAAAAACAGATTACCCCACGATGTGGATATGGTAATCTGTACGTACGCACGTGCTGTGATTTCGTTTTTCGTAGGATGGATAGAAGGTGAAATATGATTGTTTAATATTTATAATAACATGTAAGTATATGAGTTATACTTATTTTTTATTTTATAGTGAAACCACTAAATAATGGGAAGTAGAAGAAGAATGAAATTTGAAAGAATCGGTAGAACAGATTACCTCTTCTACGACGTGCCTCCTTTAAGTTTCTTCTTAGGGAACTAGAGTTGATCTTTTGAGAAGACCAGAACCTATAGAATGTAACTAGGGAAGTTTATAAGAGAAACGGTCATGTTTTGGATGAGCATAAAGGCTCATAATGGAGTGAATAATAGAAGGATGAGGTTTCTTTTTATAAGAGAGGATAGGGGCACCATAGGAAAGTCCTAAAATATTAATTTATTATAAATTCAAAATTGATTTAAAATGCACCAAAATTTATTTAATTATAATATAAGATGATTTGGGTTTTAATACCTATAATACAATAATTTTTAGACAATTTTTGAATATTTTATATATCCATATCTTTTTGGTTAACCCTTATTTTACTCCTTTTAATGTTACTGTGATATCATGTTATTTACACTTTGTGGGTTAATGTAATTACTATATCATGTCAAAAGACCCAGAAAAAAGTTATTTATGACATATTTGGAATTATATTTAGTATTTTTTGGAATATTAGATTTTTAATAATTTAATATAATTTAATAACATATTTTATGTTTTAAGTTATGAATTATGTCGATTCTAGATACTATTCATACTTGACTTTTTTAAAAATTCATAACAACCATATTCCTTCAAACAAAAGGAAATAACATATCCTTAATATGTCAATGTCATCCATAAAATTCGTGGATGGAATCAAAATACTAAAATAAAATTTATTTAAATTTTAATAAATTCATTTATATGAATCTTTCATTAATGAGTTAATCACTAGATCATAATTTGGTCATAAATAAATATATTTAACTAATGTATGAATATTATAAATAGAATACCATGATGTAGGAAATTGTTTTATAGTTATAATGAATATTTATAGACATGGAGATATGTTATATAACTTCATATTAAAATCAATTTAGTAAAAGATATATGTTTAGGTTGTAATTATCTTTACTTTAAATTAATTCTTATAAAATGTCATTTTCACGTCCAAGTGAACCCATGGGGTCCCAAAATCGACCCATGTATGCCCAAGGTCTGAAATAAAACACCAAATAAGATTGAAATATGTGTTATAGTAGTTTATTATTGCTAAAAATTTATTTTTTACCTTATTTACCAAATTTTCCTTTTGACCATGGTAGATAAAATAATAACTGAAGTTTTTATTCATAATGTCTAAAAAAAGTTACCTATTTACACAATTTGGACCTCATGATTCCAAATATGGAATCCATTTTTCTAAATTCAAAACACCAAATTTTTAGTAATTAATTTAAAATTAATTCCCATTGTTAAAACCAAAAAGTGAGTTTTTAAGAAGTAATAACTATCAAAAGATTGACATCTGTTTATGTACAATTGGAAAGTTAAATTACTTATAATGACACTAATTGAATTAAATTATAAAAATATAATCCAATTATACCTTGAAACCAATTAAAATTACAATATAACTATATAAATAAGTCAAATTAAAAGGAGATTTTGAATTAAAATATATTATCATTCACTATTCATAAAAAATATGAATTTTATCTGAAAAATAAAAAAATTTCATCCAAAGTAAATTTTGATGTTCCTATTCAAAAAAAGAAAATTATTTTTTCAAATTTAACACATAAAAGTGTCAAAAAGTAAATTTAAAATCGGTTCACTATCAAAAGGCAGTAAAACCACATTTTTTGAAAAATACTTTTTTTATCCAAAAAATTGATTTTTCTCTCATAAAATGTTCTATAAAATGTATAAAATGAATGATAGTGTTATAAAATTTAAAATTTGGTTAATAATATTCATAACTGCTAGTTTATATTCCATTAAATAATAATATTTTAATAATATATCATTGTTCAGTAAAACTTAGTATCATGTACAATACAAGATATCGAGGAAGGTCGCTCTTGCGTGTAATGAAAGACAAGTCAGTGTTGAATGTAGTGAAAGATTATTTTGGTGTTACATTTAACACAATCAAAACATAGTTCATTTATACATTGAACAAAATCTATACTCAGTGTTGTGTGAAATGAATTCTATCACAAGAACATGAAATTGTGTTCAACACAAGACAAGATTTGTGTTGTGTATACTACAAGATAATACAACATTGTGTATAGCAGAAGATAATCTTGTTGTAGCGTATAACACAAGACATCCTAGAAATTAAAAGTAATCTATCACGTAAAATCTTGTTTTGTTACAAAAATGGGACTTGTTTCACACTTGGTTTAACACTCTATCCAAATATGATATAGATGATTCACATTATCTTTATATACTAATGAAATTGCCTTTACGAATATTAAAATTTTGACTATGATACATTATTTTAATCATTGAGAATATAATAAAACATTATAAAATTTTGAGAAAGTAAAAATTGTGTTGTCAGTACTGCATGATTATTCCTCATTCTCAATATTATTTACACAAACATAACTTTGATTAGAAATCATTTTTCACATAGTCAATCATTTTTACCTGTCTCTACTACTATGGGGAAGTAATTCAAACTGAGAAAGTAGCATCATATAGTACACAACTAGAAACAATGGTTAGGAAATCTGATTGTGTTTCCCTAAGAGAAATTCAGGAAAGAATTCAAAGTCATTTAAATCTGAGACCTGATCATGGGATCCAGTCTATTAGTTATATACATTTGAAATTCTAGGATATGTTAATACGTCTAGCTTTTCTATTGGATGATGATGAGTATTAGCTCCAAGAAACAACTTTATTTAATCAACGATATGATAATTCCTTGATAGGGTAATATGTGGAGGTTTCTATTATCTATTATCAATGTCCAAATATACAACACAAAGGCATTAAAGGGTCATCGAATAAGGTCAATACTCAGAATATGAAACTATTCTCCATCGTGTAGAAGAAGACAACAAAAATGATCACCGAGATATTCTACAAGAGCATTTTGATGATGATTAAGTGTCTAATAGTGGGCCAAAAAGAGACAATAGTGATGATGAGGAGGAATATTTATATTTTTTGGGAGAATGTTTCTAGAAATTAAGTAGTTACACATCAGCCTTGATGAACCATAAATCATCCACCAGTATTTGAATCTAGGTCAGAAGTGATGATTTTTTTATTGAATTTTATTGGAATATTTTAACACCTATAACTGAGTTTTTTGTTGTTATAGAGGATGGAATTGTTTAACTAGACAAAACATTATGTGTTGGACAATATTTTACAAGAAAATATGTCATGAAAAATATAATATAAATATTTCATATTGAGAGAAACTATAAGTATTTAGTTAATGATTAAAACCAAACAAAATACATTATACAATGTGAAAAATATAGTGATTATTGTAGATTTCTCTTGGTTATTCCTGACATTTCTCTTGGAGGTTGGATAATTTATAAGATCGAGTCATCTCATACTTGTGTGTTTCCAAACCTGAAACAATATCATACATCATTGGATGATGAATTTGAGTCATCTATTATTATTGAGATGATCAGGACCTTTGAATATGTTTTGGTAGACCTTGTTGAATAGAGGATAATTTTTTTTGTTACAATATTTCATATATAAAGGCATGGGTGGTGAAATAGAAGGCAATTGTCACGATGTACAGTGATTGAGATGTCTCATATCAGGAGTTTCCAAAATTGTTATCCATACTAATAAAAAATAACCAACTTGTCTTCCACCTTGATATAAACAAACATGTCATGCAATATAACCGACTTGACCCATCTCATGTCAAATTTTGTTGGTTTTTTATGGTCATTCATTCCATGTATTTCTACATTTTTTTCTTCAAAAAATGTATACCAATTGATGGAATTTTTCTATATGGAAATAACATGGCTGTATTACTGATCGCGGAAACCTAAGACGGTTACCATTAACCTCTTATAATTAAATTTTCCATTGAGGATAAGTAAGATTATGAATCATGGAGTTGATTTTAGGCATATATTAGGAACCATTTCACCCACATTCAGGGTGTATGTTTGATATCATATTTTTATTGAGAAATAAAAAAGGAAATCAATTAAGGTCCTATTACATGGAGATCCCCGAATTCACATCATCAATACTACATTAGACACATTTTAGAAACATAAAAAATACTTTTCATGATGAATTTATGGATAAAGATATCATGAAGATTGATATATGATAACCTTATTATATTATACTTTATCAATGTAATGCTATAATTAATTTATGTGTAATATAATCAAATTAATTTACCATATAAGATGGATCAATAAATGTTAGAGTAGCGATTTTAGGGATAATTAGGAAGTTTATAATTACATGATGTGGATTCCAGAAGAGATATAGACCTTGGTATATGATGAGGGGTATGTACAAAAACATGACCAAAAACATTATGGAGTTCATTAATGGTATCTTCAAGGGGATTCACAATTTACCTATAACTATCCTAGTTCAGAATACATTTTATCATTATGTAAATTACATCACAGAAACATAAAAATACACCATTAATGGGATTCAATAGGGGATATAATATAGATGACACTTTCAATGGGAGATTGAAAAGAACATTGAAAAAGTTTCTAATTATTGAGTGTGACTTTTCAAATGAGAAAATAGTTATTTTGAAGTGTAAGAGTGTCAATACCCCATCATAGGTTGCAGCAGTCAAGTGTTGGTGGTTTTATTAGTCATGAGTCATTGTAAATGTGGAAACTTTCAATAATTTAGGTTTTCATTCACACACACCATTGTGACATGTGCCTCTGTGAACATCTCATGGAAATGATATGTTGATCTTGTTCACTATATCGACACAATTTATAATTATTATGGTGAACCATGGATTTATATTAGGGATTTTAAACATTTCCTAATGCCAAAAGACCAAATGATATTAATACCTAACATCAATAGGTTAAGACCGCAAGGGAGACTGAAGTGCAGTAGGATTCAGAATGAGATGGATTAGCCACAATATCAAGGGAAATGTTTGAGATACAACATATGTCTTAAGTATGGTCAAAATATAAAATGATGCCCTAACATTCCTATAATTAGTTCTCACTCTCATCCATGATTATGTATGGATTCCAATATAAAATTTTCATATCAGAATTTACATTGTTTTAATATAAACTTATGGATTTTTTTTAAATATGTGACATTTACAAAAAAAATGTTTTTATCAAATAATAAACATTTCATAAATTATAAAACCATTTACATAAACCATACACAAGATAAACATGCCTAAAATTTACTTTATTTCAATAAATAAAACATCATTTCTCATAAATAATCTCAAAATCCTTGAATCTAATGGATTAGTTTCGTTGAAAATTAACTACATAAAACATATTATTACACTTTATTACATCAACATATCCAACAAAAACCTCTATATAAAACTTTCTTTTACTCAAAGTCTTATATATAATTTCCTAGGGAAGTGGGAAAACAAAAGGAGTGGGAAAAAAATATCAATAAGGGAAAACTTAAAAATGAGTCATAAAGGGATAGATCATAAACTTGAGAGACCATGTGAGCAAGAGAGAAATATCTGACTTAAAATATTGATAAATCATAATATATAACCATCATTTCATGCAATCAAATAGTCATAAAAGGACCATCATAAAAGTATATAATATATTCATTGGATCAGAAACATGTGAACATAATAATAATCTATGGAAATAATCATATGATTTGAGAAACACGAAGAAATATCCTTTTCTTTTAGTAAGAAAAAATTCATAAAATGATGGAAATAGGCATGTGTTGTCCTACATTATAGTAGTCATAACATTCTAGTGACCATAATGTTATATTTACATTTTACAATTAATTAATATTTATTTCATTTTTATATATAGAGATGGAGGATAAAACTCTAATCATTGAGAATTATAGGTGTGTTTCATGTGAGGTACTAGAATTCTATGAGGTTTGATGGATTAGGGTGTGTAGGGCACACCATTATAAACACATTCCACCTCCAGTTACTATTATAGTATACCTACATCCCATAAAATTATATGTTGTCGATATATCTGATTATACAATTATTGAGAATAACATCCTTGGTTCCCTCATTGAGAGATTAAGACTAGAGACTCTAACATTCCACTTTCCTGAGGGAGATATGACCATCACCCTTGAGGATGTGGTAGTTATGCTTGGTATTCCAATAACTGTTTCAACTGTTATAGAAACCACTCATAGATATTGTCTTGATCTTTTACAATGATTTCTTAGTCTCTAAATTGTGAGGGGTGATATTTCTATGGATGGAGGTTCTCTGTCTATGAGTTGGCTGAAAATATACTTCACACATTTACCCATTGTTGTTTATGAGAAGACTATCATGTGTCATTCCCGTTCATGTATCGTGTGGATCATTAGAGGGATATTGTGCATTGATCACTCTGGTATACATGTCTAAATAATTTATTTGGGGATAATAGAGTACTTTGATCAATTTGGGTGATATATTTGGGCATATTCATGCTTAGTATATAGATATAGAGAATCCTGTATGGCATGACAATCAGATCGTTGTGATCTAGGGGTGTTTTATCCTCATTATGACATGGTCATGGGTCCATAGAATCATATGGATGTGTTGTGTGATTCTCTGCATGAATGATAGTATGATTTATCAATTTTATTGTTTTATGATTCTAATAACATTCGCTCAATTACTTATTATCTATCACATTCTATGATGTATGTTATGGATATAGTCAGACACACTAGTTTTTCCGGACTCTAAGACATAATTTGGATGAATGCCATATCATCATGGATTGTCTAATACCCAATGATATAAGTATATACATTATTATATTGAATAATAAATTTCATAATATTATTATTTTTATAAATTAGTAACAAAATATTTTAACAAATTTCATTTATCACACCATATTTCATTTGTTCCATATTGGGCTCTACTAGAACAACTTTATGTATACTATACTGATGAGATTCATGATTCCATAATTGTATTTCCTCTCATTTACTTTAATATTTTTGAGTGGAAACAATTGGATAGAGTCGTGTTCCAGTTTTGATCTGTTCATCATATTCCATTTACACCCTGACAATCAGAAACAATTTATTCCTAGAAGCTAATAAGGAGGCAGGATGTCGACTGGTGTTGATGACATGCAGAGTATCTTTACCACTGAGACAAACATGTTTCATTTCATACCTAGGTCATGTGTACAATGTGATCCTATCTATCACATCATATTGAGTATGATCCAAGGTATATTCTAAAGTCAATATTATTTCTTACACCACACTAAAGAGGGATTTGGGATATTATTGGTAAATAATTTTGAATTTTTTTATTATATAGTTTTTTAATTCAATTTTATTCTTTTTCCAACATAATAAGATATAGTATATTATCTACATGTTCTGATCTAAGAGGAGGGTGATGTTTCCAACTGGGCAACATACCATGTTGCATCGTAGGAGATGATGCCAGTGTATCATGTACTAGATGATAGTCTTTGATTTTCCCCCTTAGGGAGTTTATGTTCCCACACAAGGAGAGGATGTTTCTTCTTTGTAAACTCATACAGAAACTGATGATGTTTGTGAGTCACAGCGGTGATGACAGAGACCAGGTTGTGCTACACGTGAGGCCTCACCTCTTCCATGGTAAGTGGTCACACCTCTATTAGTCAATCCTCATCCAATTTTTTATGTGCACTAGTAGGTATCAGATCCATTTTTGTTGTCATCATATCCATAGTTTCTCCATTTATAGCTGATCTAATATCATGTCGGGAGTCATTTCACATGCCTCCATCTTTCATGAAAAACCCTTCATAGGTCGTATGGTTCCTCCCTCGGATGGTGGTGGTGTGGGAGTTAGTACCCTAGAACCAACTACTTTGTACTTTAGATTACATGAATATTCAAAGATGTGAATATTAATATAAATATATCATAATATATTAATTTTTCTTATGAATAAAATTAATTTGATAGTTTCCTAAAGTATCTATCACATTGATAAGGTCATATTAGTTCCCCAATATGATAAGAAACTTGATATTCCATGACGTTTGTATTAACGTTGACCCCAATAGCCTAAAGTCGATGGTTGTTTCATTAAAATGGAATAGATACAAGATATAAAATCACCAAATATCGATCAATTTATTAGTATTGAAGAAACTAGATAGATACATAGTTACCATATTATATTGGAAAAATAAATATAGAATATAAAATAATTACTGCTTCCTTATCACATTATTCAAATATCTCAACTTCAAAACCTAGGGAAAGAAAACTGATAAAAGGGTGAGCTCAAATGCTCAATAAGGGTTACATAGAGTAGAAACATGAATCAATAATAAGTGAAGCATACTAAATTATGAATAATAAATATTCCATGGTTAATAACTGAAAAATACATTCCATCAATACACTGAGAATTAAAATGCATCCATAGATTTTATCCTAGTGAAAATCTCATTTGATAATGATAATTGAATGATGAATGAAGAAAATAATTAATTATTTGATACCACATCTCTAGAATATGAACCATTATACCACTAATAAGGTTTATTTTTTTGTGTAGATATCCTTCTAAATGTATTTCAGAAATAAACACGAAGGGTTTGTCGCCAACTATTTTGTCTTATAAAACCCATCGATTAATTGAGGGGCTATAACGGTCCATGCCTATCACTACAAGTCCAAATAATTATTCATACATATATTTAATTCAAGATAAATATTACTTATCAATATCCTTATAGAGTATAGGATATGGATTTATCTATATTTCTCCAGTTAAAATAACATTCAATACAAACATTGTATGTAAAAGAGTATATGGACAAGAAAATAATCATATACATGATACAAGATATGGATATTTAATTGGAATATAATTTCAAATGAAAAATGATCTCTAATGGGTAGTATATACAACACATAAAAATTATTAGGTTCACAATACCAAGTATATCTCAATGAAATGGAAATTGAGATGAAGTCCCTTACCTTATGTTCGATTGTGTTATGAAATTGATCTTAATGTCCTGGATAATAAGATTAAATCCATTAATTAATTAAGAAAATTTTATACATGTATTTAATTTAATATAATTTTATTAAGTTCATTTATGGACTTTTCAATGAGTTATAAAGTACAATTATATCTTTCAAGAGTGTTCATTACCTTGGTTTTCATGATCGGTTTACATGTATATATGTATGGAAAATCATGTCAAATGAGAATAGTTCCACATAATTTAAATTATATGTTATTAATGTACTTAAATAATATTAAATGGTTATATATTTATTTATTTTATATGGTATTAGGATGAATCATTAGATAAGATGTTTGTGATAATCGTTAAATTATTTTTGCATTTTTTCGATCACCACAAGCTAGTTTTGTCTTATGAATTAATATTATGTATATATACTAATTAAATAATCTTAAATAAGTTATAATACATATATTATAGTCTATTTTAACCACAAAATGGTTTTATGAACAGACTTGAAGGCATAATTGAAAAACAGAAACTTGTCATCCACAAAGGCTTTAAATCAACACCTCATGGATAATGTTTTCATTTTTACAATAAAAAGGGGAAGGTAAGGGGTTTGATGATGGATTTTACATTAACAAAATAAAAGTTCATTATATATAGATACTAGAGTTATAATTTTACATATTAAATAATAGTTAAGGATAGAATACGGGGAAAATAAATTAAAAGAAATTGAAAGAGAATGAAAAAGGATATACCTCTTGAATTATTAACCTTGAGAACCTCAATAAGAAAATTTATTTTGGTATTTTGTTGAGACCAAGGGATAATTAATGTGGGGGAGAGGTTGGGAAGATGATTGGGCAGAAATTGGACAAGATTCTAGGTCTAAGAGGTGTGAGAAGAAGAGGTGGTGAGGGGTGTTATTTATAGTGGATGGGAGGGGTGTTTTCTCATTATTTTATTCATTAGTTTATTATTTTGGCACAAGACTATGAATATTATGAGAATTGTCACTAAATATATTAAAATAATGAATTTAGTTTTGATATTATGGTGCTTAAATTAGTGATGACTCAAGGAATAATTTATTTAACTTATAATGTATATATATCGTAAATTATTGTATTTTACTACTCACAAAAAAATCAACTATTTTTGAAAATTCTCAAAAATTCACACTAACCATTTTTTGATGTGTAGAATTCAAAAATAAACTCCATTTTATTAAAATAATAAGATAAATATGGGAATTTTAATTTTTAATTAAAATAACCATTTACTCAAAAAATACCAGTTTTAAAATTATAAATTATTTTATAACACTTTGAAAAATAAACTAAAGTCTCATAAAATTATCTTAAAATCATAAGAAATCAAAATATTAATTTATGATTCGATTTCGTGTAAATAAATTTTATTTTAAATAATTATGTTATTTATAAAATTGAAAATGAAAATTCATTTTCTATAAAAATACCAACACTTAATTTATCATTTTCAAAATATTTATTTACTTATATTGTGATATAATGATATAATATTTTTTATTTATAAGATTCCAAAATTTTATTTATACTTTCATAGGTGAGGTTACTATTCAATTGACTAAATTACAACTCCGAAGGGTCACATTACTATTCCAAAGGTCAAGTTGTATTTTCATTGGTATATGTTCCTAAAAATCTAGAAAAAAACTCTCATTTCATTAATTATTCATTTATAAAGTTTTTTGTGTGTTCTATATTTGAGTTTATGTGATTTATACTATATGAAATAATTTTTTTTTGAAATGTAAGCTATTAAATTATTTCAATTTATTTAAGAGGATACATACCGTAAAATCATGGGGTTGTATATATAACACCCCGAGACTTTTCAATATTTTCATTTATAAATAAACTTAGTTGATAGATTTATATTTAAAAAACACCATGTTAATATTACTCTACACACAACAATGATTGGCCTTGCGTTACACGGAAGGCCCAGTTTTACCGAATAATAGTATATTAATAAAATATTATTATTTAATATAATATATAACCAAACTGTTAAATTAGTAGTTATGAATAGTATTAACCAAATTTTGAATTTTATATATTCAATATAATTTTAGCATTCATCTCATGCGTTTCTTAAACATAATATATGAACAAATTCAATTTGTTAGGATAAAAGAAGTATATTTCAAAAAAATATAATTTTTCCACCTTTTGATGGTGCAACCATTTTAAATCCAATATTTTACACTTTTATAAATTAAATTTTACAAAATAAACTTATTTTAAAGTGGGATTTTAAAATTTATTTTTCATAAATTTTTGGTGTTTTATGTTTACTTTCATATTTTGATGAATAGTGAAAAATACTAAATTTTAATTCAAAACAACTTTTTAATCAAAATAATTTATAGTGTTAAATTATACATTTGAATGGTTTTAAAATTTAATTATTTTTTATTTTTATCATTTAATGTAATGTAAGTAATTGGAATTATTTTTACAATAAAACTAGATATAAACATGTGTCAATATTTTGATGTATTTAACTTTTAAAAAACTTGTTTTCTTGTTTTGTCAATGGGGATTAATTTTAAATTAATTACTAAATATTAGATGTTTTAAATTTTTAAAAATTGATTCCATATTTGGAATCAGTGGGTCCAAATTATTTTAAAAGGTTAGTTTAATTTTTTGGATATTATGAATAGTAACTTTAGTAATTTTCTTATTACCGCGCTTAAGGGTAAATCGGGTAATTAAAAATAAAAATAATATTATAAATTACCCTAAAACCTATAAAATTATTATTTTATGGATAAATTATACCCTTATAATCTAATGTTTAAAATTTAATCCTTTAATGGATATTTTTCATTGATTATGACATGAATATTATAAAAATCATTGACTGTGAAAAAATGTCACACTCTCATTTTATATAATTCTATTAATTTTAATATAGGGAAAACTAGGAAATTAAATAGAATATAGGTAGTCTCAAGAAATCTAATATAATTACATATATCATAGAAATTTATTTATAATTTTTAGAGAGTAAATAATTACCATTAATGATGACTCAACAGTAACACAAAAAATATTTTATTAATAGTGATATCAAATAAATGATATTAAAAATATTAAAATACATATAATTTGAGTGAATTAATGTCATCCACTAATTTTATGGATAACGTTTACATGTTATTGATGATGGATCAATTTATTTATTTTGAATATATCTTTATGTTATTATATTTTTTAAGTCAACTAACAAATAGTGTCAAAATAGACAGTATTGATATTTGAAAATAAATAATATTTTATTAAATTATATAAAATTCATAAAAATCTAAACTTCTTCCAGCTAATTGGGATGATGTTAAATATGTCACCAATTATCCATTATGTCTCCATTGGAATTTCAAAGTAACTATATTAACTCTTATTAATAAAAATACAAGTTTTTATGGTAAGAGTAAAATGAATTAATTAAGCGTAAATAAAAAATATAAGGTTTAAGATAATACTAAAACATGTAAAAATAAATTATTTGATGAATAATATTCAATAATTATCACATTAGGATCTATTTTGATTAATTTAATAGATAGTTAAACATGAAAATAAATTATATATTATTTAAATCAAAGATAGTTACAAAATATCTCTATCTGGTATTTTAACATTTTTATGTGTCCACATAGGACCAAAATCAATATATGAACGAATATAAATGTATATTTTGATATAAATACAATTATTTTAATTTTTGTTTAATTTTTATTTTTTATATAATTACATTTTAATCCTCTTCAATTCTAAAACAATATTTATACAATTAACATAAAAATAGAATAAATGGTTTTAATAATATTAATTTTGGTATATTTTGGATTAGTTAATGTGTATAACAAATTTCATATATCTATAAGATATATTATGGATGTTTGAAATTATTATATTCGAATTACCACTTTTCGTATTGTATTTTAAGTAAAATTAAATGAATAGTATTAAATTTAGGAATAATAATATCTTATTGAACTAATTTATTATAAATTATTTAAAAATCATAAAAATTGTAAAAAAATAAAAATGGGATAGTATATATTCGAAAAATTATTCTAATTATTATTTACGGCCTATTTTTATGTATTTTGATGAAGAATGGTCTTATTATATTTTAATATTTTGAGAGTTTCCTAAAGTGTCTCTCCCCTCTCTTATAAAAATGAATCTCCTCCCACACTTCTTCACACCACCTTGATCCTTCTAGATCGACCATACCCTACCAAATTATCTTCTATATGTTCTTAGTTAACTTTTTGAGGTCATGGTTTTCCAAAAAATACCATCCCTAGTGTCCCTAAGAGGAGATCAATGGAAGTCCAACGAAGAAGAGGTAATTGTTTTACCAATTCAATTCAATTTCCTTTCTTCTTCTACTTACTATTTCTATGTTTTTCCATAATAAAGTAATAAATACAGTACTTTATATAAGATGATATGTTGTTATAATTATGGTACAACCATATTCCTTATTTTATCCATCATACGAATAATAATATCACCATGTGTGTGTACGTAAGACTTACCATCTCCACAACATAGAGTAATTTGTTATTCAACATCAATTTATTTGTATGGGTATAATTGTAACACCCTTAGATTTTATGAGAAATATTTATTTTTATGTCTTATGTTATATGAAACACCAAAGGAATCTTTCACAACACACAATACTGCCATGACTTGCATTACACGCAATCGCGACCTTCCTCAATAGCGTGTGTAGTACGCAATAACGGGTTTCACTAAACAACGATATATTATTATGGACTAGCTGTTATGAATAGTATTAAATACATTTTTAATTTTATAACATTATTATTCATCTTACACATTTTCTAGAACATGGTAAGCGAACAAAATAAATTTATCGGGTAAAATAAGTATTTTTCAAAAAATGCAGTTTTGCCGCCTTTTGATGATGCACCCACATTACATCCTGTTTTTGACATTTTTATAAGTTCAATTTGAAAAAATAAAATTCTTCTTCAGAATAAGGATATAAAAATTTACTTTGGATAATTTTTTGATATTTTTCTGATAACTTTCATATTTTGATGAATTGTAAAAATACGCTAATTTTTAATTAAAAACAAATTTTTCATTGAGAAAATTTATATGGTTAAATTATAATATTGAATGGTTTTAAAGTATAAATAGAATATATTTTTACCATTTAATATAATTTATGTCATTATCATTGATTTTACATTGAATTCATACGTAAAAACATTTCAATCTTTGGCAATGTTTTAACTTTTAAAACCCATTTTCTTAACAACGGGATTAATTTTAAATTAATTACTTCAACTTATGTGTTTTGAATTTTCAAAAATTGATTACATATTTGGAATCAGTGGGTCCAAATTATGTTAATAGGCTACTTTTTATTTTTGGCCATTATGAATAGTAACTACGGTAAATTTTATTTACCATAGTTAAAGGTAAATCAGGTAATTACGGGTAAATATAAGATTATAAAATTACCCCAACCCCTTCCAATTTCAATTCCCCACTTCCCTAGAAACATCCTAGAGGTCCTGGTCTTCTTCAAAGACCAATTTTAGTGCCCTAAGAGGAGGTCTCAAAGAGGCGCTTCAAAGAAGAGGTAATGTCCGTTACCGATTCTTTCAACTTTATTTCTTCTTCTACTTCTTCTTCTTTAGTTGTTTAATTATGAAGTAATAATATCAGTATCACTAATATACTAATATGTTATTATAAGTATGAAACAACCCTATTTCACCATCTATCCATCTTACGGAAAACGAAATCACCGCGCGTGTGTACGTACAGAATACCGTCTCCACGCCGTGGTGTAATCTATTTTCCACCACCACCTTATTTGGATGGGTATAACGGTGTAAATAATGACTATATATGATTATTTTAAAGTGATATTGATTCTGAAATAGTATACATACACTCCAATACAATTCCACAATCATGAGAATGATATCATCGCTCGTGCGTACGTACAGAATACCGTCTCCATGATGTGATGCGACTCGTTCTACATGATCTTCCTTGAATAATGATTATATAAATGAATTTAATGAATAAATATGATATATATTACACTAATAACATTCTGGAAATGAGGTGTCTATAAACTAAAAAGAGGAATAAGAATTTATTCGACAAAACACACATACGAACTTAAAGCAATAAACACTCGAATAACAAGTAGCAATGAAATGTTACTAATAAGAAGCTAAGAATATGACCATATATGATATCATAAAAATAAATATGATTCTATAATAAGTCAATGACATTATTTAAATTATTATACAGGAGGTTCAGACACTTACGAAGCAAATCAGACCTAAGGTAAGGGAAAATCTCACAATCTTATTTTTATCCGAGATTGTTTATACTTCAAAATTTACTGGGGAATATTTATCATCCACATCCATGTTTCCTTAATATGTAATATTATTTCCATCCACCTAAAACTATTTAAATCCAATTTTACACTTCGGTGAGTTTTTAGTAAAAGATATGAAAGGAATCTTTTTTTGCTTTTCGTACGAGGTACTTTTTGACTTTTCCGGCCAAAGTACGGGAAGGATATTTTTTTTAACTTATACGACATGAATGGATTTTTAGAAAATTATTTCCATGAAGCTTCCTTTACAATTTTTCAAGTTTATTTTTAATCAACTTCTTTTAGTTCAAAATTATATGACATGTAAAGAAAGAATTTTTTTTAAAGTACAAAGGATATTTTCCTCAAGAATGGAGTTCAAGTGTTTTATCAAAATTATTTTCCATCTAAGATAATATAGGGTTATGTTTATATCCCTATTTTTACGTTGATTTGATTATGTTATGATGGAATTATTTTTACGATATCCTTTTATGGATTATGTTATGATGACGTGATGTTTAAGAATCCCATTTTTATTACATGGGTTATGCTATGATGTATGGTTTATGATTTTGTGGAACACATAAGAATGGTATCATTATGAGATGGGTGGGACCTATATCTCCCTCCAATGAATTGTGTAATGTTTTATATCTCATGACATAGACATGGCTGGAATGGCAGGTTAAACTGGTTCAGTGAAACAGGACTGAAACGAGGAGTGAACTCTGTTCAGAAAAGGACTTTGTCCGCTAAGATAGTCTTGGAAATGAGTCTTGACTACTAAGAAATGATTTTATATAATTATGTGTGTATGCCACAAAGATTCATGTTTTAAGTTATGATTATTGGAATTACATTTCACTTCTATGATTTATCCCATGTTATGATCTCTTTTGCAGGATAATATTTTCAAAATTTTATGTTCTTATAAATATGATATGTTTGATATTTCTTTTGTTTACCCTTAATGATCATTTGAGATCACCCTTTTGTATGTTTTCTTTTCCCCAGGTCAGGAAGAAGGATATTAAGTAGGATATGCCAAAAAGGGACTCTAGATATGATGAAATAAATGGGAGACAACGTAGATGATTTATGAACCAATTGTTTATGTTTCCCAGTTTCTAAAGACACTATACCTATACGGTCCTTTCATGGTTTTGTTATATGTTGTAATAATTATGCTTCAATTTTGAAGTAATAACCATATATGTAATGTATGGGTCGTTATAGTTGGTATCAGAGGAAATGTATAGTCAACCTTTGGAAACTAGGATGTGAAAGCCTTAGTATGAAACCTAAGGATATGTCTAAGCATAGAACACAATCTTAGTGTTTTAGAAATGGTCATGAACAACCTATGATAAGACCTTAATTGTGAAATTTTAGTCTTGATTATGTGGTTTTCCTATTATAATTAGTGTTTCTCACACTATTCTTCTTTGTTTTAGTCAATGGATGGAACCCGAAGGAACCGTGTTAATGAAGAATGCGACGGGAAATGCAATAATTGTCCCCCTAAGAAACCAAATGTTATGGGAGTTGGAATGAAAAATCTTGTAGCCATGCTCACACAACTTTCTCAAGCTATGAATCATGCAGGACTTCCGAACGAGCAAAATAATGAGCAACATTCTGTTGAATCCTTCATGAGGCAGCGTCCACCTTCATTCAGTGGGTCTTCTGATCCATTAGTGGCTAAAAAATGGATCAGTACCACTGAAAAGATATTTTCAGTTCTTCAATGTTCTGAACATGATAAAGTCATCTTAGCAGTGTATCGTTTGGAAGGTGATGCTGATCAATAGTGAAATCTTATTAAGAATACGAGGCAAAGGGATGAAATTGAGTCCATGGAATGGGACGAGTTCAAGAACTTATTTTTCAATAAGTATTTCCCTCGTATTCTTCAAACAAATATAGAGAAGGAGTTTCTTGAACTGAAGCAAAAGGATGATGAATCCGTTGGTACCTACGAAGCAAATTTTACAAGAATTGCAAGGTACGCTTCCGGAATTATTATCCAACCTGGGAGTAAGATCGATCTATTCTTTAGTGGCTTAAAACCAAGTCTTTGGAGGGCGTTATCCATAAGGGACTTCAATAGATACGAGAAAATTGTTCGATGTGCTCTCAAGGTTGAGATGGAGATTGGTGTAACACATCAGTCACATGGGTTTGATAAGAAGAGGAAAATGGAATTCAAAGGAAAATCTAAAGACCACACTAAAAATAAGATGAGTTTTCCCTTATGCTCAAAGTGAGGAAAGAAACATGGAGGAAATTGTCTTAAGGGGACAAGAAAATGTTATAAGTGTGGAAAAGAAGGTCATCGGGCAATTGAATGTTGAAATAATGGGAAGAAGATGTCTAATGATGAAAACAAAGGAAGGGATACACAGAATGAACCTAATACACTTCAATGTTTCAAGTTCAAGGATATGGGGAATTATTCCAATCAATTCCCAAATCCAAGGGTTGATGATGATGATCGACGTCAACAAACTCTTAAGGCCAAAGACAAAGGAAAGTCACATGCAATTACTATCTTCGATGTGGAGTACGACAACGAAGTGGTGAGAGGTACACTTACCATCCACTCTAAAGTAGAAAATATTTTATTTGATTCTGGATCCACCCACTCTTTTATTTCTGAAGAATTTTCTAAGGGTATTGCCATATTACCTCAACAATTAGATGTTGAGTTGGCTGTGACAACTCCTAATGGCACAACAGTTGCATAAAAAGTTTACAATTCTTCTCCGATTGAAGTTTTTGGGAAAGTGATTCCTGAAAATCTTGTTATCCTTCCCATAGTGGAATTTGATGTGATTATTGACATGGATTGGCTTTCTTTATATGGAGCTCATATCAATTTCCAAATAAGGGAAGTCACATTTCATATTCCAGATCAATCTATGATCGTCTATCGATGCAAGGATGAACATAACCTTCCAGTGGAAATTTCTTCCATCTTATGGGTCTTGATTCCACTAAATGAATGTAATTAATCTCAAATGGTTGGAGAGAAACTCATGATTAATAATATGTCCATTGTACGGGAATTTGATGATGTCTTTCTGGAGGAATTGCCAGGTCTTCCACCAAATCGTGAAGTTGAGTTTTCAATAGAATTCGTACCGGGTGCTTTGCCTATTTCAAAGACACCTTATAGAATGGCCCCAATTGAGTTGCAGGAATTGAAGAAGCAACTCCAAGAGAATCTAGATAAAGGATTCATACGCCCTAGTGTGTCACCTTGGGGAGCACCTGTTCTGTTTGTTAAGAAGAAATATGGATCAATAAGACTCTGCATTGATTTTTGAGAACTTAACAAGATCACTATCAAGAGAAAATATCCTCTCCCACGCATTGATGACCTATTTGACCAACTACACGGAGCTCAATACTTTTCCATGATTGATCTTCGTTCAGGGTATCATCAATTAAGGGTAAAAAGGGAGGATATACCAAAGACGACTTTCCGTACAAGGTATGGACACTATGAATTTATAGTGATGCCATTTGGTCTTACTAATGCCCCTGCTATCTTCATGGATCTGATGAATAGAGTCTTTAGAGACTATCTTGATCAGTTTGTGGTAGTCTTTATAGATTATATTCTTGTCTATTCAAAGAGCAAGTAAGAACATGAAGATCACTTGAGAATTGTATTAATGACCCTAAGAAAGGAGAAGCTTTATGCCAAATTTACCAAGTGTGAATTTTGGCTTCAAAAAGTTGCATTTTTGGTCACATAATCTCAAAAGAGGGGATATCTGTAGATCCAGCAAAAATAGAGGTTATCAAAAGATGGTCGAGACCAAAAACTATAACTAGGATCCAAAGTTTTCTTGGTTTGGCTGGATATTACTGACGTTTTGTGAAAGATTTTTCAAGGTTATCTAACCCACTCACCAAGTTTACTTGGAAAGGAGTTAAGTTTGTTTTGATAGAGGAATGTGAAGATAATTTCAAAGATCTAAAAAGAAGGTTAGCCAGTGCACCTGTGCTCACACTACCTTTCAGTGGATAAAGGTTTGTGATCTACAGTGATGCATCCAAGAAGGGAATCGGGTGTGTTTTCATGCAAAATGATATGGTGATAGCTTATGCCTCACAAAAGTTGAAAATCCATGAGCAAAATTACCCAACTCATGATTTGGAGTTAGCTGCGGTAATATTTGCACTAAAGATTTGGAGGCATTACCTTTATGGTGAAAGGTGTGATATTTATACTGATCATAAAAGTTTATAGTATATTTTCACACAAAAGGAGTTGAATATGCATCAAATAAGACGGTTAGAGCTGATTAAGGATTACGACTGCTCAATTCATTACCACCCTGGGAAAGCAAACAAGGTAGCAGACGCATTAAGTCGACAAGACCATGATAGTTTATCCATGATAAGGATCAAAAAAGATCCAATAATTATGGATTTACAAAGGATGGATCTTGGAATTATAATGGAAAGGGAAAAATATTATCTTTCTCAAATTAATGTTCAACTATCTATACACGTGAAGATTAAAGAGGCATAGAAAGAAGATGTAGAGTTACAAAAGAAGGTGAGAAATGTTCCTGAATTCAACCTTGATTGTGATGGGATAATAAGGTTCAGGAATCGGGTTTGTGTTCCTCCCATCCCAGAATTAAAGAAGGAGCTACTGGAAGAGGCTCATAGTTCTTCATTTTCTATTCATCCTGGAAGTACAAAGATGTATAGGGACCTGAAAGAGTACTTCTGGTGGGATGGCATGAAAATAGATGTTGCTGAATATGTCTCTCAATGCTTGGTTTGTCAGCAAGTTAATGTTGATAGTCAAAAGTCTAAGGGGATGTTATAACCATTACCCATAACAGAATGGAAATGGGAAAATATCACTATGTAATTTGTCACTAGAATTCCTAAAACATCCAAAGGCAATGATGCTATCTGGGTTATAGTTGATCGTCTTACGAAGTCGGCACACTTCATTGCTATTAGAGAAGACATTTCTCTTGATCAGCTTGCCAGGATATATGTAAAGGAAGTGGTATGATTGCATGGAGTACCACTTTCCATTATATCTGATCAGGATCTGAGGTTTACCTCGAAATTCTGGCGAAGTCTTCAGCATGCTCTAGATACAGAGTTGAGTTTCAGCACTTCATACCATCCTCAGACAGACGGCCAGTCTGAGAGGACAATTAAAACTCTAGAAGACATATTGAGAGCTTACTATATGGATTTCAAAGGTGGTTGGTATCAACACCTATCTTTGGTGGAATTTTCTTATAATAATAGCTTTCACTCCAGTATTCAGATGGCTTCTTATGAAGCCCTCTATGGAAAGAAATACATAACTCCAACTTTCTGGGATGAAGTTGGGGAAAGAAAGATATTAGTACCTGATCGTGTTGATGAGATGGCAGAAAAGGTCAGATCTATTCAACAACACATAAGAGTAGCTCAGAGTTGACATAAAAGTTATGCGGACAACTGAAGAAAAGACCTAGAGTTTGAAGTGGGTGATAAGGTGTTCTTATGAATATCTCCCTGGAAGAGGGTCATGAGATTTGGAAAGAAGGGAAAGTTGATCCCTAGATATATCAGTCCTTTTGAAATTATGGATCTTGTTGGGAAGGTAGCTTACCGATTGGCTCTTCCACCGAATCTATCTCAAGTTCACGATGTGTTCCATGTATCTCTCCTGAGAAAGTACATACCTGATCCTTCACATGTACCCAGCTCAGAAGTTGTTCCACTAGAGCAAGATCTTTCTTATGAAGAACAACCGATAGATATTCTGGATCGTAGTGAAAAAGTCCTACGGAACAAGACCACTCGCTTGGTGAAAGTTTTATGGAGGAAACACCAATTAGAAGAAGCTATATGGGAACTTGAGGATATGATGAGGGAGAAGTATCCTCATCTGTTTGTAATGAATTGACGAATTTCGAGGGCGAAATTCATTTTAAGGGGGGTAGAATGTAACACCCTGAGATTTTATGAGAAATATTTTTTTTATGTCTTATGTTATACGCAACACCAAAGGAATCTTTCACAACACCCAATACTGACTTGGCTTGCATTACACGCAATCACGACCTTCCTCGATAGCGTGTGTAGTACCCAATATCAGGTTTCACTAAACAACGATATATTATTATGGACTAGCCGTTATGAATATTATTAACTACATTTTGAATTTTATAACATTATTATTAATCATACACATTTTCTAGAACATGGTAAGAGAACAAAATAAAATTTTCAGGTAAAATAAGTATTTTTCAAAAAATGCAATTTTGCCGCCTTTTGATGGCGCACCCACATTAAATCTAGTTTTTGACATGTTTATAAGTTCAATTTGACAAAATAAAAATCTTCTTTGGAATGAGGATATAAAAATTTACTTTTTATTAATTTTTGATATTTTTCTGATAACTTTCATATTTTGATGAATAGTAAAAATATGCTAATTTTTAATTAAAAACAACTTTTTCATTGAGATAA
This sequence comes from Viscum album, assembly GCA_963277665.1. Taxonomy (NCBI): domain Eukaryota; kingdom Viridiplantae; phylum Streptophyta; class Magnoliopsida; order Santalales; family Viscaceae; genus Viscum; species Viscum album. The sequence continues at coordinate 1,560,820,377 of OY728133.1, read as the reverse complement.
TTTATATGGTTAAATTATAATATTTAATGGTTTTAAAGTATAAATAGAATATATATTTACCATTTAATATAATTTATGTCATTAGCATTAATTTTACATTGAATTCATAGGTAAAAATATTTCAATCTTTGGCAATGTTTTAACTTTTAAAACTCGTTTGCTTAACAACGGGATTGATTTTAAATTAATTACTGTAACTTATGTGTTTTGAATTTTGAAAAATGGATTCCATATTTGGAATCATTGGGTCCAAATTATGTTAATAGGCTACTTTTTATTTTTGGGCACTATGAATAGTAACTACGGTAAATTTTATTTACCATAGTTAAAGGTAAATCGGGTAATTAAGGGTAAATATAAGATTATAAAATTACCCCAAACCCTGCCCATTTCACTGCCCCACTTCCCTAGAAATATCCTATAGATCCTGGTCTTCTTCAAAGACCAATTTTAGTGCCCTAATTGGAGGTCTCAAAGAGGTGCTTCAAAAAAGAGGTAATGTCCATTACCGATTCTTTCAACTTTATTTCTTCTTCTACTTATTCTTCTTTAGTTGTTTCACTATGAAGTAATAACATCAGTATCACTCATATAATGATATTTTATTATAACTATGAAACAACCCTATTTCACCATCTATCCATCCTATGGAAAATGAAATCACCGCGTGTGCGTACGTACAGAATACCGTCTCCACGCCGTGGTGTAATCTATTTTCCACCACCACCTTACTTGGATGGGTATAATGGTGTAAATAATAAATATATATGATTATTGTAAAGTAATATTGATTCTGAAATAGTATACACACACTCCAATACAATTCCACAATCATGGGAACGATATCATCGCTCGTGCGTACGTACGGAATACCGCCTCCATGATGTGATGCGACTCATTCTACACGATCTTCATTGCATAATGATTATATAAATGAATTGAATGAATAAATATGATATATATTAAACTAATACCATTCTGGAAATGAGGTGTCTATAACCTAAAAATAGGAATAAGAATTTATTCGACAAAACACACATACGAACATAAAGCAATAAACACCCGAATAACAAGTAGCAATGAAATATTACTAATAAGAAGCTAAGAATATGACCATATATGATATCATAAAAATAAGTTTGATTCTGGAATAAGTCAATGACATTATTTAAATCATTATATAGTAGGTTCAGACACTTACGAAGCAAATCAGACCTAAGATAAGGGAAAATATCACAATCTCATTTTTATCCGAGATTGTTTATACTTCAGAATTTACTGGGGAATATTTATCAACCACATCCATGTTTCCTCAATATGTAATATTATTTCCATCCACCTAAAATTTTTTAAATCCAATTTTACCCTTTGGTGAGTTTTTAGTAAAAGATATTAAAGGAATATTTTTTCGTTTTTCGTACGAGGTACTTTTTGACTTTTCTGGCCAATGTACGGGAAGAATGTTTTTTTAACTTATACGGTATGAATGGATTTTTATAAAATTATTTCCATGAAGATTCCTTTAAAAGTTTTCAAGTTTATTTTTAATTAACTTCTTTTAGTTCAAAATTATATGACATGTTAAGAAAGGAAAATATTTTTGAGGTAGAAAGGATATTTTCCTCAAGAATGGAGTTCAAGTGTTTTATAAAAATTATTTTCCATATAAGATAATATAGGGTTATGTTTATATCCCTATTTTTACATTGATTTGATTATGTTATGATGGAATTATTTTTATGATATCCTTTTATGGATTATGTTATGATGTTGTGATGTTTAAGAATCCCATTTTTATTACATGGGTTATGCTATGACGTATGGTTTATGATTTTATGGAACACATAAGAATGGTATCATTATGAGATGGGTGGGAAATATATCTCCCTCCAATGCATTGGGTAAAGATTTATATCTCATGAGATAGACATGGCTGGAATGACAGGTTTAACCGGTTCAGTGAAACATGACTGAAACGAGGAGTGAACTCAGTTCAGAAAAGGACTTTGTCGGCTAAGATAGTCTTGGAAATGAGTCTTGACTACTAAGAAATGATTTTCTATGATTATGTGTGTATTCCACAAAGCTTCATGTTTTAAGTTATGATTATTGGAATTACATTTCACTTCTATGATTTATCCCATGTTATGATCTCTTTTACAGGATAAGATTTTCAAAATGTTATGTTCTTATAAATATGATATGTTTGATATTTCTTTTGTTTACCCTTACTGAGCATTTTAGCTCACCCTTTTGTATGTTTTCTTTTCCCCAGGTCAGGAATAAGGATATTAAGTAGGATATGCCAAAAAGGGACTCTATATATGATGAAATAAATGGGAGAAAATGTAGATGATTTATGAACCAATTGTTTATGTTTCCCAGTTTCTAAAGACACTATACCTATACGGTCCTTTCATGGTTTTGTTATATGTTGTAATAATTATGCTACAATTTTGAAGTAATAACCATGTATGTAAAGTATGGGTCGTTATAATAATTATGAGTATAATGGATGTAAATAATAAATATAACATGATAATTATTATTTATAATTAATATACCATCCAATTATATATCATTTAACCATCAAGGGAATGATATCGTCGCTCATGCGTACGTTCGACCTACCGTCTCCACAATGCGGTGAGATTCATTCTCCACGTTGAACATTAAAAAATGATTATAAAATTTATATGATTAGTAAAAATAATAATTATGAACCTAATGTCATTATTTATATGAATAAAATACATATTATTCATAAGAAACATGACTTACACAACAAAACATGCGTAAAAAAACAAAGTATTTAACACCCAAAACAATGGTAATACTGAAATATTATTAACAAAATGATATAATAGGATCATATATGATATCATAAATATAGATATGGTCCTATTATAATTTAATAAAATGTTTTAAAAGTTATACATGAGACTAAATCACCCTCAACTAAAGTAAAGTATAATGTAAGGGTTAATTTCACAATCTCTTTATTATCTGAGATTGGTTATATGTAAGTATCTATTATGAAATTCATATCATCCATGTACATGTTTCTAAAAATGTAATTAAAAATATTATTGAAAATTGTTTAAAGTTATTTTTACACATGTTTAAAATTTTATAAAATGTTTTGAAATTAATCTTTCTGTCATTTTCCAAGCGAGGTACTTTATATCCTTTTCGAAAAATTAAGGGAAGAATGTTTTTTAACTTATATGGCACAAGTGGATATTTTTCCCCTATTATGAATCCTTAACATTTTAGAAGTGTTACTTTAAAGATTATAAGGTTGTTTTCAAAAGAAATGTTTTCTTATATAATTGTGCAGTTTTTAAATGATTTCAAAGTAAAAAAGAAATATTTCTCTCAAAGATTTTTAATGAATTAATTAAATTATTTTCATCAATGCCAATATCATTTAATGGATTTTATGATTATTTGAGGTTGAATTATTATGATACAATCTTCTATATTGAATTTAAGGGTTTATGATATATTTGACTGTGGATGTGCTATGTTTATACCATTCATGGTTTATGGTTAAATTATTAACATTTAGTATGCTAATCTTAATATGGATGTTTATGTTATATTTTAACCTTTTCATAAAAGGAATGCATTGGAATTAGTAAGTGATGGTAAGATCCCTCTATAACCCCACAATGAATCAGTAGGTATCATGAGAGAAACCAATGTCTTAGAAGAAGGCCTTGATGATATGGAAATGGTTTGGCACACGGCCTTAACGATATGGTAATGTTGTCCAAAATTATGCATTTCATCATTATGAGATTAGTTATTGATATTGATTATGATTATTAGACTAGTAGAATATCCATGTGAAAGTTTAAATGGAATTATTTGATTTATTCTTTTTATATTATGCTGAAGATTAGGTCTAAAAGAATTGTGTTTCTGTTATATACCTTGCCTTAAAAGTTTATGCTTATTTATGATAGCTTTCTCTATATTTTTTATCCTTACTGAGCATCTAAGCTCACCCATTTATTATATTTCATTTTCCCCCAAGATGTGAAGAAGTATATTATTATTGACCTACAGGGATAGTCTATGGGATATGAGAGTTTTCAAAGGGGATAATATGCAGTTTTTCATTTACAAGATATAATGTAAAACTTATGTTTGTATCTAGAATTTCCAATGCTACTAAACTGATCGGTCCTTCAGGATTTGATTTTATTATAATTATGAAAAAGAAATATAATATTGCACCGAATTTGGGCAATTGGGGTTATGTAATTACATTATATTCTTCCCTCTTTCAGGAATTTCATCCATGAAATTTTCATGAATATTAGCTTCTAGACAGATGAGGGTGGTTCTTCTTCATGACATCCTCAGGTTCCCACATTGCTTATTCAATTTTATTGTTTCTCCAAATAACCTTTGGCACATGAGCCTCAGCCTAGTTGGTGAGGTATCCTTAAGTGAATCCACAAGACCTAGGTTTGAAACTAGGCTGAGGAATATTTCTAGGTGCTGTAACAGTACTGTAGTGGGCACTGTAGCAGCACTGTACACTATAAAGTTATTATAGAAGGTACTGTTTGGTACTATAATAGCAAAAAATATTCACCTTGGGCCACATTTTAGGCTTTGATTCATGAAGGCCTTTGGACCACCCATGCTTTTGGGTCAGTAGGGCTTTCGATCCACCTTTAAGGCCTTCAGGCCACCTCAAGGACTTTGAGCCACATGCAGTTTCCCTAGACAGACTCTACAAAAAAAGAGCATCCCCATAGGATGATTCAGATTAGGCACACTCACCAAATTAGAACCAAATGGATTTGAAAGAATGAGAGGGTATGACTACTCTATCAGGACCAGCCTGTGCTTGCATGAGAATCTTAGACAGACGGCCACACGAAGGTGGAGAGCTACCATCACAATCCAGATGTCGGGGAGGGGTAGTTCCTTGTAGTTATAGTTTGGTTGAATTACCTAAAACCTTTGGGTCATGTAATATCTCTTAATCCTATGGGCCATGTAATAACTAAGCCTACGAGCCTTGTAAGTGTTCTCCCTCATCCCTTGAAAGGGGGATTATAAAAAATCAATAAAAATGAAGGCCTTAGGGCCATTCGAGCCAAAAAACCTTTACCAGAAGAGTCATCTGATTTTTCAATACCTGCTCTCTTGTATCAAGAATCTCAATAGGTTATTCATAGTAAGAAAAATCTGACTGCAGTTTTATTTCTTCATAGGTGAGTACATGTGTTGGGTCTGGAATGTACATCTATTACAATGATATATGGAACACATCATGAACATTGGTGAGACTTGGTGGCATTGCTAATCCTTAAGCTACAAATCCAATTCTTTCTATAATTTCAAAAGGTCTGATGTACCTAAGTCTTAGTTTGACTTTATTAGCGAACCTTAAGACACCCTTACATAGGGATTCTTTCGTAAAGACATTATATCCCACTTGGAATTCCAAATCCTTTATCTGGTTGTTAGCATAACTCTTTTACCTTCTTTGAGCTGCTTTAATATAAGCCTTAATTGTCTTTAACTTTTTCATTTTCTCTTCAATAATTTCTATGCATATAAGTTTCCTCTCACCAAATTTATCCCTAGAAGTTGTTATTCGACATTTATTACCATATAATGCTTCATATGTCACCCTTTGAATACTAGAATGGAAACTATTTTTATAGGAAAATTCCAAAAATGGTAATTACTAAACCCACATACCTTTAAAGTAAAGTGTGCATGATCTTAACATATCTTCCAATGTTTTTATATTCCTTTTAGACTATCTGTAGATTTGAGGTTGAAAAGAATCACTCATATAAAGCTTAGTATCCAAATCATTCTGAAGACTCTTCTAGAATTTTGATGTAATTCAAGGATCTCAATAAGACACAATCGATAGAGATACACCATGAATTCTTAAAAATTCATTAATATAGAGTCTTGAAAGGTTCTAAATAGGTAAATATTTTTTATTATAAGGAAATGTGCTGATTTTGTAAGAAGATCAAAAATAACCCACATTGTGTCATTCCTTCTAGGTGTCTTTGGTAGTCCTGTGACGAAGTCTGTCATAATTTCATCCCACTTCAACATAGTAATACATAGAGGTTTCATGAACCCTATATGGTTTTGTCTCTTGGAATTCACTTGTTAAAAAACAAGGCACCTTGACACATATTAAGAAATTTCCCACTTTATACTATCCCACAAAAAGTGTTCCTTAAAATAACTATAAATTTTGGTCCTACCATGATGTATAGAAAAGTTTGAGCTATGAGAATCATATAATAGTTACCTTTTTAGCTCATATATTTATGGGACACGTATCCTTTTTCCAAATTTTAGAACTCCATCCTCATACACAAGGTCTTTAAAACATCCATCCATAATGGATTTAATTTTATTTTGAAAATTTTCATCATCATATTGAGAGATTTTTATCTTCTCTGATGAAGATGGTTGAGAAATTGTTTTGAAAAAGGTGTTGTTTTTCCCTTTCCTCAAAAATACCCATATCCATATTTATTAAATCCATAAATATAGGATCATTCTCAATCATAATTTGGGTGAGAATTCCATGATCTTTCTTGATTAATGCATCTACTACCTTATTTGATTTTCCCAGATGGTAGTGTATTGAGCTATCATAATCTTTGAGTTACTCAAGACATTGTATTTTACACATGTTGAGTTATTCTCTATGTAAAGATGTATTTCAAACTCTTGTGATTCATATATGTTGACCTCACCTGTTTTGATAATCCCAATTATGCCTTCACATACTTTGATAATCCCAATTGATGTTTATCCATATTCAAATTCTCTCAATATATGACATTATATTATCAAGATGGTAATAATGTGAAAATAATCCTTGAAATATGTTAATCAATGTTTGTTTATGTTTATATAACTTCTGATGTAATTATAACCCAATCGGATGTGTTTTTCATAAAACAGATAAGCGTTAAGTCACTGATCTTCGTATAACTACTGATAAAGAGCTACCGGTACTCAGTCTAACAATAGAATTAGTCTACTGATAGACAGAGTCAACGATACACTAAGTTCACTAATATAAATAGTGCTACCGGTAAGCAGATGAAAAGTCTACCGATAGAACAGACTAAAGCTAACGAGTTACCGATAGAAGTCTACTGATAGAACCAGTTCACAGACAGTTACCGATAGAAGTCTGCCGAAAGAGTAAGTCTACTGATATGAGCTATCTACCGGCCTACTGATACACAGACTGGAAACTGATATAAAGTGACTGGCATAGTCTACCGATACAAGTACAGAGTCACTAATACATCGAGTTACCGATAGCCCAAGAGCTATCAATGGATTAAGAGCTACCGATAACAAGAGCTTCTGATAAAATGAAGTCACTGATATATATAGCTACCGATACAAGTTTAAAAGATCTACCGATGGAAGGTCCTGCTACACCAAGACCACCGTACACATTTAACAACACGAGCTACTAATGATTGACCAACCAGTCAAACTCTATACTCTCAATATTATTTATTTATTAAGCTAAAAGTTACATTTTTTGGTTGTAATGAAGTTAATGTTATTTAATGAATTCTGTTGCTATGTCAGGGAACCGTACCTAGTACCCATACAAAAAGTAATCATTCTCTTTTGTCAGAGCTGAAAGCTATAAAGGGAAGGAAAGAGAACACTAAAAACCAGTGATATGAAAAGATAGAACAAGTGTGTCGATGTAATGAAATAGAGAGAACCAAGGAACCAAGAAGACACCCTAAGGTGAAAAAGAAAAAGGCTCAACAACATTCAAACGTGGTGCATTCACAAAAGGCTACATCCATACTCCAAGAATCCTGGATATACTTGAAGACACTCTGCTGAGGGAAACCACAAGCTGCATCTTGAGTGAAGAACTACCACAAACACTTCATGCACTCAAGCTGACAACCTGAACCAAGAACTAAAGAAGAAAACAACACTCTATTTTCTGAGCAGAAACCAGAGAAGGACTCAGAAGCTTGTTTGACCAACCAAACGAGTCCAGAGCTGCACTTCCAATCACTAAAGCTCTTCTAAACTCATTCTCACATACTTTAGTGATTCTTTCATTTAATTTTTGAGCAGTGTGTGTACCCTGTTTATTTTACACAGAAACTGTCTCCTGAGCTAAACTGGAGTATTCTTAAATCCTCACTCAAACTCTATAAATCTTTTGTTTCCCACTGTGGATAGTGGTAGAGGTTGAGTAAGACCTGGAAAACTGTGAGCTGTTGTTTGTTTCCCACGAAGAACTGTGGTAGAGGTCTCTGTACCTGGATAGTGTGCTCACTGTTGTTTACCCCGATCCAGGTTGTGGATCAATTTATATATATTGTTGAGAGGACTAAGTCTCATCTTTAGACCAAACCTCTTGGTTAATTATGCTGTGCATTTTAGTTTAAGTCATAAGTATACTATATATATGTTTCATATTCCGCAGCTGTTACTTTGAAATACATAATTATTTTAAAGCCACTTTGATAATTAAATTAGCAAGTGTTTATACTTATTGTAAACCAGTAAGTTAGTTTCAGAAGTTAATTTAATATTCAGATTAAGTTAACTAAGACCTAATCAATCTTTGAGAAACTGACTGAACATTTACACTTTGTATAAATTCACTATAGTTTAACTATGATTTTTAATTGGGGGATTTTAAGGGAAATATTTTTAACAGAAATTTTAATTGGAACTAAATTTACCCCCTCTTGAGTATCCACTCCGACCAACATTTGGTATCAGAGGTTTGTTTATTGATAAAAATTTTCAAAAAATTCTGTTTTTCAAATGTGATTTTAGTTCCATCTTTAAAGATCTTAAATTTCTGTTAGTTCTAAATTTTATCTCTTTAAAACTATTCTCTAAAATCTAGTTATGGAAAATAGACTAGAGGGTGCTGCTATTAACCGACCACCTTTCTTCAATGGCACCAACTTTTCCCAGTGGAAACTGAAAATGAAAATACATTTATAGAGTATGGGTTTTGATATCTGGACTGCTATAGAATCTCAATATAAAATTCCAGAAACTGAAAGAACGAATTGGGATAAACCTACAAAGACTGCATACAATAATAATTTTAATTCTATGAATGCTCTGTATTGTGCTCTAGGAGATGAAGAGTTCAATAGAATATCTTCTTGTAAAACTTCTTATGAAATATGGGATATATTGGGTGTTTCTCATGAAGGAACAACCAATGTTAAATAAATGAGATTAAATACTTATACTATTAAATATGATAATTTTAAAATGAAGACTGATGAACTTATTTCTGACATGTATCTCAGGTTCAATGAGATTGTCAATACTATGAGCTCACATGGAAAGGTTGTTCCAACAAAGGAACAAATCATGAGAATCTTGAGATGTATACCAGATCGATGGAGGGGCACTTCTGTTTCAATCAGAGAATTATGTGACATTGGAGCTCTCCCTGTAAAAGAGCTTATGGGTAAATTAATGATGTATTAGGAAGAACTTAAGGTAAATAAAGAAGAAGATGATGAACCCAAGAAAAAATCCGTGGCATTCAAGTCTACTGTTTCAAAGAGAAAAGACATGGAGAAAATGCATGCACCTACTGAAAGTTCAACCAGTGAAGATTCTGATTCAGAAAGTGATGCTGAAATGGATCAAATAGCCAGGAGATTCAAGAAGTTTTATATGAAGAAGAAGTTCTTTAGAAAATCTAACTACACAGGAAATTATGACAACAAGGGTCATTGGAAGAAGGATTGTAAGAAATCTAATAAGGAAGATGATATAGTCTGCTATGAGTGCAAGAGGAAAGGACACATCAAGGATGATTGTACAAAATTAAAATTCAAAAAGAAATATGATTATAAGGACAAAATGTACAAGAAATCCATGAAAGCTACTTGGAGTGCTTCGGAGGACAGCACAAGTGAATCTGAAGTTCTTGATTCTAAAAAGAATCGTGCCAACATGTGCTTCATGACTAATACCTCTGAGGTACCTATTTCCCCTATTCTAAATGATTATTATTCTAGAAATAACAGTGATTTAGACAATGATGAAAATATGTATGAGGCTGAATTGTTTGAATATTGTAATATGCTGGAAGAAACATGTAATGAACTTAAGGACAAGTATAAGTCATTAAAGAAACAACAAGCTCTCACTGTCAATGTTAAATCTTCCTTTGATATAGATAGAGAAAAGAATGCTCAACTGTTAAAAGAAAATACTGAATTGAAAATGTCTAATGAGAAACTTAGATAGGACTTTGAAAAGTTTACAAAGGGAAAAGAGACACTTACTCAAATGTTAGGCAAACAATTTGCACCTAAATACACTACTGGTTTGGGATACCAACCTGGACAGAGACAGTTCACTAAAACTCGATTTATTCCTAAGTCTGGACAAAATTATGCTTATTCCAGTTCTGGAAATTCCTATGCTTTAACTAGTTATTCATATGATTATAGATCAAATAAAGTTTATCTTTTAAAATATATTGATTCTGTAAATTATATGAGACCCATAAGACAAATATGGGTACTTAAAGATTTGATTGCTAACCTTTCTGAACCCAAGAAGATCTAGGAACCAAAATCATATTCTATCTAAATCTGTTTTGTAGGAAACCTGCTTAAAGAGCTCTCACAAGAAGGTATGGTACTTGGACAGTGGATGTTCAAGACATATGTCTGAAGACTATTCATGCTTCAAAATCTTAATAAAGGTTGATGGAGGCCATGTCACCTTTGGTGATAATTCTAAAGGAAAAATAATCGGCTTAGGCCAGATTGGTAACACTGATTCAGTTTTGATTTCTAAATTTTTATTTGTTGATAGACTTTAATAAAATCTTTTAAGTATTTCTCAATTATGTGATGGTGGTTTTAATGTTAAATTTGAAAATTATTCTTGTAATTTTTTTAACTCTAAAAATGTTTTATTATTTTATGCTTTAAGAAATGAAAATGTTTATGATATGGATCTGAATTCTTTATCTAAAAAAATGTTACTTGTTTAAATGCTTTTCATAAAGAATCTTGGATATGGCACAGAAGATTAAGACACTGAAGCATCTATTCACTTAGAAAATTGGCTAGGAAGAACTTAGTTAGAGACCTAACTAAACTTGAATTCCCAAATGATAAAGTTTGTAATCCCTGTCAAAAGGGAAACCAATATAAAGTTTCTTTTAAATCAAAGAAAGAAGTGTCAACTTCTCAACCTCTCATGTTGGTTCACATGGACTTGTTTGGACCTTCTAGATTTTCTAGTTTAAATGGGAAGCACTATGTCTATTCCCTAGGAGATGACTTTTCTAGATATACTTTGGTATACTTCTTAGCTCACAAAAGTGAATCTTGTTCTTACTTTGTTAAATACTCCAAATCTGTAGAAAACCTTAGTGGAATTAAGATTAAAACTTTGAGAAGTGATCATGGCCGTGAGTTTGAAAATCCAGAGTTTGAATTTTATTGCTCACACAATGGCTATATTTACAAATTTTATGCTCCTAGGACACCTTAGCAGAATGGTGTAGTTGAAATAAGGAATATAACCCTTCAATAAATAGCTAGAGCCATGCTTAACGAGTATGACCTGCCTGTTTACTTTTGGGCTGAAGCTATGAATACAACTTGCTATATTATTAATAGAGTCTTAATTAGACCAGTTCTTAAGAATACCCCATACGAGTTATGGAATAATAGAAAACCCAAAGTTAGTTACTTCAGAGTCTTTGGCTGCAAAGTTTTTATTCTTAATACAAAGGATAATTTGGACAAGTTTGCTTCTAAAAGTGATGAAGGGATTTTTTTTGGTTATTCTTTATCTAGAAAAGCCTATAGAGTCTTTAATAAAAGAACCAAATGTGTGGAAAAATATGTTCACATCAAGTTTGATGAAACTGATCCATATGAGCCTAAAACCTCTCTTGAAAATCTTGATGAAGATTTGAGTGTTCTGGACCTTAATGATAAATCTAAAGAACCTGCTGTAAAAATATCCAGTTCTGGACATATTCCAGAATCTGCTTCTATAGAACCGGAACTTGGAGATGAACCTGAAATTTCTAGTCCTACCTTTACTATATCAACATGGATTTTGTTGTTGGTAATCTTGATAGAGGGACATAGACTATTGCTTCTCTAAGAAACCAGGTTGAACATCAAGCCTTTCTTTCACAGCTAGAACTTAAAAATGTCAATGATGCAATCAATGATTAATTTTGGGTAATGTCTATGCAAGAAGAGTTAAATCAATTTGAAAGAAAAAAGTCTGGGAATTAGTTGACAGACCCAAGGATACTTTGACAATAGGCACTAAATGGGGTTTTAAGAATAAAGTTGATGGGTCAGGAAACATATTTAGAAACAAATCTAGACTAGTTTCATAAGGATATAGTCAAGAGGAAGGTATAGACTATGAGGAAACCTTTGCACCTTTAGCCAGATTAGAAGCTATTAGAATTCTACTTGCCTATGCTGCTCATCTGAATTTCAAGTTATATCAAATGGATGTCAAAAGTGATTTTCTAAATGGATTTATAATTGAAGATGTTTTTGTTGAACAACCACCTGGATTAACTAATCCTCATTTTCCAAATCAAGTTTTTAAACATTATAAAGATTTATTTGGTTTAAAACAAGCTCCAAGAGCTTGGTATGATAGACTTAGTAATTTTCATATCTCAAAAATTTTTACTAAAGGGATTCTTGATCCAACTCTTTTTATTAAAATAATTTATAAATATGTTTTAATAGTTCAAATCTATCTTGATGATATTATTTTTGGGTCTTATAAACACTCCTTAGGTACTGATTTTTCAAAGAGTATGCAAGATGAATTTGAAATGAGTTTAATGGGAGAACTCAAATATTTTCTTGGATTTCAAGTTTTTCAAACTGAAAATGGTATTATTTTGAATCAAAGTAAATATACAAAGGATCTTTTAAAACGTTTTGGTCTGGATAGTATTAAGGAAATTGAAACTCTTATGAGTACATTCTGTTAATTGGATGCAGATGAATCTGGAAAACCAGTGGATCAAACTAATTACAGAGGTATGATTGGAAGCTTACTTTACCTTACTTCTAGTCGACTGGATATTATGTTTAGTGTGTGTATGTGTGCAAGATTCCAAGATAATTCAAAAGAATCTCATTTTCCTACTGTTAAAATAATTTTTAAGTATCTTAAACACACTGTAAACTTAGGTTTGTTTTACCCAAAAGGACAATCCGTTGAGTTAATGAGTTATTCAGATGCTGACTTTGCTGGTTGCAAGTTGGATAGAAAAAGAACATCAGGAGCATGTCATTTATTGGGAAAATCCTTAGTATCTTGGAGTAGTAAGAAGCAAAATTATGTAGCTTTGTCCACACCTGAAGCAAAGTACATAGCTGCTGGTAGTTTCTGTGCACAAATTCTGTGGATGAAACACACTCTTTTGGACTATGGATATGATTTTAAGCATGTCTCTATCAACTGTGACAACACTAGTGCAATAAACATTTCTAAGAACCCTATATCTCACTCAAGGAACAAACACATTAATGTAAGGCACTATTTCTTGACAGATCATTATCAAAAGGGTGATATTATTCTTGAGTTTATAGGTACTGAACATCAATTAGCTGACATTTTCACCAAACCTTTGAGTTCGGATAGGTTAATTTACATTAGACATGAGTTAGGTATGTTTAACCTTAATCGGTAGCTACCTCACCGATAAATCCTCACCGGTAAATCCTCATCGATAAATCCTCAATGATAAATTCTCACTGATAAATCCTCACTGATAAATCCTCACCGATAAATTCTCACCGATGTAGTTTCTCAGTGATAAACCCTACTGATGAGTGCGCTGTTTTTAAACTTCTGTCTGCCGCCAGAATCAGAATCATTTTTAATTTATCTTATTTTATTTATTTTATGATTCCTAAATGATAAAAACAAAGTCTGAGCTACTTCTCAATCCACCAAGCCTCAAACCCTTTACCCTAAAACCTTAACTCCTGAATCTTTCGAGAACCCTAAATCCCTCAAATCAGAGATGAAAAAAACCAAACTCCCTTCTGTTGGAGATGTTTCCGATGAGCCACAGGAAAAAAATCAGAAGTCCGAGCCAGAAGCAAGTGGCAGTGCTAGCAGAACAAGATCAGGAAGACGACCATTAAATCCTCATTTTCATAATAGAGTTATTGTGATCGAAAAAGAGTTATAGGTGGAATGGTTTTTGGCAAGTAAATCTTTAGTGCTCTAAGTGCTAAAAGATAAAAAATGGGTAGATTGTTTTTCGAACAACAATGGCCCCTACTATCCGAAGCTAGTGAAACAGTTTTATGACTATGTAAGTTTTGAGAAATCTGAAGATGAGAACTGAGTAACTTCATTTGTGAATGTAAAGGAGTTGTCCTTTTTATCGACGAAGTGGGCTGAATGTCTGAAAGTTCCACACATAGGTGTATCTGGATATTTTTCGAGAGCTATGCCACCTACAAGTGATATTTTCGACTATGAGTGTAGAGACCCGAAGCTTGACGTACATGGAAATTACTTTACATTTGTGGAATACTTAGTACATAACAAAAAAACACACACACTAGGATCGTAATAGTTTAGTGTCTTTGGAAACTCAGAATATAATCTTCTAATTGTGGTGAAAGATCTTCAACATCTCCCATAAAGATCTTATTTTTTTTTTACCTAAAACCTTTATTTATATCCCGGGGAAAAGAAAACATAAAAGGGTGAGATCAAATGCTCAGTAAGGGTAAACAAAAGAAATATCAATCACATCATATTCATAAGAACATAACATTTTGGAAATATTAGCCTGCAAAAGAGAGCATAATTTCATAACATGTGATAAATCATAGTAGTGAAATGAAATCCCAATAAACATAACATAAGACATGAAACTTTGTGGCATACACACATAAACATAGATAATCATTTCTTGTTAGTCAAGACTCATTGCCAAGACTATCTTAGTGGACAAAGTCCATTTCTAAATCGAGTCACTCTCGTTTCAGTCCTGTTTTACTGAACCGGTATAACCTACCATTCCAGCCATGTCTATCTCATGAGATATAAAATCTTTACCCAATGCATTGGAGGGAGATATAGGTCCCACCCATCTCATAATGATACCATTCTTATGTGTGCCACAAAATCATAAATCATACATCATTGCATAACCCATGTAATACAAATGGGAATCTTAAACATCATGACATCATAAAACAATTCATATAAGATAAAGGAATTCATAAAAATAATTCCATCACAACATAATCAAATCAATGTAATAATAGGGATAAAAACAAAACCCTTTATTATCCTATATGGAAAATAATTTTGATAAAACACTTGAACTCCATTCTTGAGGAAAATATCCTTTCTTCTTCAATTTTTTTTTTCCTTTCTTAACATGTCATACAACTTTAAAATTAAATAAGTTGATTACAAATAAACTTGAAAACTTTTAAAGGATTATTCTTGGAAATAATGTTTTAAAAATCTGTTCATGCCGTATAAGTTAAAAAAACATTCTTCGTACTTTTGTCGGAAAAGTCAAAAAGTACCTCGTACGAAAAACGACAAAAGATTCCTTTCATATTCTTTACTAAAAACTGACCGAAGGGTAAAATTGGATTTAAAATATTGTAAGTGGATGAAAATAATATTACATATTGAGGAAACATGGATTTGGATGATAAAATACACCCCAGTAAATACTAAAGTATAAACAATCTCGGATAAAAATGAGATTGTGATATTTCCCTTACCTTAGGTCCGATTTGATTCGTAAGTGTCCGAAACTCCTGTATAATGATTTAAATAATGTCATTGACTTATTACAGAATCATATTCATTGTTATGATATCATATATGGTTCACTTATGACTTTATATTACCCGTTCTTTTGTAAATTCCATGTTAAAGAGCGTTTTGGGTAAAATTGTTTCATTTGTCGTCTGTGTTTTGACTTGTAATTATTCATATGATTACTTAGATCATGATTACTTAATTCCAGAATATAAAACATGATTTATATATATATATTCAGAATATAAATATATATAATAAATCAGTAAATGGAAAGAAATACACCGTTCATGGAGACGGTAGTCCGTACGTACGCATGAACGCTGTTTTCGTTTCCTTATTGAATTGAATGGAATTAAGTAGATGACATACATATAAATATACATAAATACAGTATCATTATTATGTAATATATTTCATTAGTACTTATTATATATACTTTATAATCATTCATGAATGGTTAATCATTGAGAATGAATCTCATCGCGTTGTGGAGACGGTATTCCGTACGTATGCACGAGCGATGATATCGTTCCCATGGTCGTGGAATTGTGTTGAAGTGTATGTATACTATTTAAGTATCAATATCACTTTATAATAATAATATATATAGTTACTAATTACACCATTATACCCATCCAATTAAGGTGGTGGCGGAAAATAGATTACACCACGGCGTGGAGACGGTATTCCGTACGTACGCATGCGCGGTGATTTCCTTTTTCCGTAGGATGGATAGAAGGTTAATTAGAGTTGTTTCATATTTATAATAACATATCAGTATATAAGAAATACTGATGTTATTACTTTATCATGAAACAACTAAAGAAGAAGAAGTTGAAGAAGAAAGAAATTGAAAAAGATCGGTAATGGATATTACCTCTTTTTGACGCGCCTTCACTTAACCTCCACTTAAAGAACTAAGGATGGTCTTTGAAGAAAACCAGGACCTCTAGGATGATACTAGGGAAGTGAAGAAGAGATTTTTGCAGGGTTTGGCCGATCTTGAATGCTCAAATTGGTGTGAGGAGGAGAGGGAGGAGGTGCCCTTTTATAAGGGAGGAGAGGGGCATCTTAGGAAAATCTCAAAATATTATTTTATATTAAGGTCAAATTCGGTTTATAATGGTTCCAAATGGTCTTATTTCGAATCTAAAGTGGGGATGGGTCAAACCCCTCTCATCAAATAGGATTTAGACAAGTTTAGGTTGTTATTATAACCTTATCAATTAGATTTAACTCTAAGTTAAATAATTTAACTTTTACCGTGTCTTTTTGTTTTCTTACACTATATGTTTAATAAACTTACTATATCAAGCCAAACGAACCCCAAGTTGTTTATTATTAATATATATATCCTTATCTAAGTCATTTGGCCGAACCTTAGATTTTTAGGAATTAAATAACAATTAATAATATAATATTTGTTTTAAAAACTAATTTATGTCAATTTTGACACTATTTGGTACATGATTTTTATGAAATTTCTAACAGAATGATAAGTTCAAAACAAGTCACTTAAATCAACAATAACATGTCATATTAACCTAGAAAATTATTTTAAGTCATAAAAAGTCTCAAATTACATTTATTTGGGCATTTATAACATCAATTATGTTAATATTTTCTTAAAAAGGTAATTACTGCATCATCGTTGTGTCATAAATAAATTAAAATATTTAAAGTATAAAAATTACAAATAAAATACCATTATGTAGGAAATCTTTTTATATTTATAATGAATATTTATAGTCGAAATTATATTATGTATAACCCTATATTAAAAATGTTTTAGTAAATAAACTTTGATTTTAACTCTTTTAACTCTTCTTTGAATTAAATAATAATAAATGTCGTAATCTAATCCAAGTGGGCCTAAATGATAATATTTTACACTTAAGGTTGTTTTTGGTCGAGATACACTTGTCCAATAGGATTAGGACATGTGTTAGGGTAATATTAATATCATTTTTACCCTTAATTACCCTATTTACTTTTAACCGTGGTAAATAAAAGTAAAAAGTTACTATTCACCAAAAATTATTTTCATCTCATTGAACCACATTTTACTTACTGACATCAAACGTGTCTCTCGGATTTTTGAAATTCCATTCACAGAAGTGGTAAAATTAAGATTTATGAAAAAAATTAATTTTTTTAACTACCACTTAGTAGTTTCACTATTCATCAAAAATGAAGTTTTTCAAAAAAATGCCAAAATTTCAACCTAAGCTATAATTGATATTCCGAATTCAAAAATGATTTCTATTTTACAAAAATTCCCAACATATAAGTTGCATTAATTAATTTTATAATTAATTTCCGCTGTCACAACAAATAGCGTGTTTTTAAGAGATAATAACTATCAAAAGATTAACACTTGTTTATGTCTGGTGTAAATGTGAAATTACATCCAATGACCAACATTGTATTGAATTGTAAAAATATATTCTAAATATAATTTAAAACCACTCAAATTAATAATTTATCACTATTAATTATTTCGATTAAAAAAAGTTGTTTTTAATTAAAATTTAGTAATTTTCACTATTCATCAGAAAATGAAAGTTATCCGAAAAGTACCAAAATTTCACCCTAAGCTAATTTCGATATTACGAATCCAAAAATAAAGTCCATTTTGAAAAAATAAAATTTACAAAATTTCAAAAAGTGGTTATTACTATTCATAACTGCTAGTTTTAATAATATTTTAATAGCATATTGCTGTTTAGTGAAACTCATTATTGCGTACTACACACGCTATCGAGGAAGGTCGCGATTGCGTGTAATGGAAGGCAAGTCAAGGATGCGTGTTGTGAAAGCTTCTTTTGGTGTAGCGTACAACACAAGACATTAATGAAATTAAAAAGAATATTTTTCATAAAATTTTGGGGTGTTACATTCTACCCCCCTTAAAACGAATTTCGCCCTCGAAATTCGTCGGGGTTATAAATGGTTTACTATTCGAAAGTTTCTTTAATAGAAACCCACATCGTAAAAAGGAATACCAAAACCAATCTTTAAAAACAAAAGTATGAAACGTAACGGTTACCCAAATAAACTAATCACTGGGTTTCCACATAGGTGAAAATATGGATATGGAAGAGAAATCTAACCATCATGTTCTGATGGAGAGTGGTAGAGAACATGGCTATGGAAAAGCCAGCAATCACAAAGCCATAAATTTGTGACGATCTAGGGTACCATCTGATTCATCGGATATAAGGGCACTAGGACAACATTTTTGGTTTTCAAGATCATTTCCCTAAAGTTGAAAATTTTGAATTAGAATAAATACTTACTTTATTTTGGTACAATCTCACTGTTGTTCGTGCCTTGAACAATTTCCAATTCATCTCTTAAATAAATGAAGTTGAATTTGTTATTCGTGAAGTGTTAACAGATCATGTGATAGAATGACGGGTCATTCCATCTGTCTCAAACAAAAGGTTAGCAAAAATTATATACATAAGTCGATCTATAGTGAGATTAATCATATATGGTTCCTAAAATGGACTTATACTTCATATATCATACTGCTTAATATAATAAAACTAGTTTCTACTAAACAGGGACTTCCTGTAGGCCAGTGGTAGGCGATAAAGGCCAGTCGCACTTCGATTGTGGGTTCGATTTCCACAGCCTTGTCCGACGTGATGGGCTGTCGCCCGTCCTGCATGTTGTCCTTTTTCTAAAACTACATTACTATAACATCCCATCAATAATATCGAAAATCTTCTATCCTTAAACAATACTAACTTATGTCCAACATAATCCATTCTAATATTTAGGCTTATCCATAATACCGTAGTCCACTCTCATAATATAGTGAAAATGATTACCAGAGATTTAATATTGTCGTTGATCCCCATATATCATAAGATATGTCTTGTTGGTCACATTCCAAACATTCAAAGGCCTTAATCATGTATTCTCTTGACTACCCATTAAACCTTATTGAAAACATGAATGCAGTTAAAAGTTAACTCTTTCCACATACCAAAATCCAAAAATTCTATATACTCAAACCATGATATAACCTTCTCCTTATATCAGTCATGAGCTCATGAATACAATCAAACACCTCATTATCTTATTATTCCTTCATTATGCGCATATCATCTACTTTCCAAAAAATATCTGAATAACATTTCATGGTTACTAGTACCATTAATCATACACTTTAAAAACATAGGAAAGACAATAGTGTAACAATCCTTAGATGTCTATTTATTCCATAGTACCATGAGATTACTTATACAACATTACACTTGATAAACATGTAATCATTCCACTACCTTCTTAAACCATTGACCGAGCTTCAACAATTCTTTCATCTCACATATCATTTGTAGTCTCTTCATCATCATCAACATAAATACTTCCCATACGACCATACTGATTCTCTTCATGAGACTTTCCCTTAGGGCATTGGTTTTCATAATGCCCGTACATTCCACATTTAAAACATTTAACCATTGTTGATGTCGTAGAAATACCATTATCCTCATCCATGGTGTTAACTGAACCTTTTCCTTTGCACTTACTTGCTTTGTGTCCTTCTTTTTCACACCCAAAGCATCTTCCAGTTCCTTTGAAACATTCTCCTTGATGCCTCTTCCCACATGATTTACATAGGGGAAATTGAACTTTCTTTCCTCTATGATCATCATGAAACTCCATCTTTCTCTTATTATCCGAGTCAGGAAACTTACCAAATTTTACTTTATTGATCATATTATGAGATTGCTGATTCGATATAATAATGATGTTTGGACTTCCAAATCCCATTTCATTATGAAGAATATCATTCCATTGTCCATCATATCCTCCATTATCGTGAATCATCTTGTTTCCAGCCATTTTCTAAAACCCAAAAAAGAATAGTGTGAGAGGCAAAAATCATGCTAGGGAAAACAACATAATAAAGGTGGAGTATCCTCAATATCTAACATCTTAGGTTAAATTCTATGATCGTTACCGTAGTTCTAGGACTGTATCCTATACGTATACTTATCCTTAGGGACATCCCTAGACATACCTTATAAATATCTCTAGGGATCTCACTAAAGTTCTCGCATCCTAGTTTCCAAAGGTTGACTAAACCTTTCCTCTGATACCAACTGTAGAGACCCGAAGCTTGACGTACATGGACATTACTTTACTTTTGCGGAATACTTAGTACATAACAAAAAAAAAACACACACACAAGGATCGTAATATTTTAGTGTCTTTGGAAACTTGGAATATAATCTTCTAATCGTGGTGAAAGATCTTCAACATATCCCAAAAAGATCTTCCTTTTTTTTTACCTAAAACCTTTATTTATATCCTGGGGAAAAGAAAACATAAAAGGGTGAGCTAAAATGATCATTATGGGTAAACAAAAGAAATATCAATCACATCATATTCATAAGAACACAACATTTTGAAAATCTTAACCTGCAAAAGAGAGCATAATTTCATAACATGTGATAAATCATAGTAGTGAAATAAAATCCCAATAAACATAACATAAGACATGAAACATTGTGGCATAAACACATAAACATAGAGAATCATTTCTTTTTAGTCAAGACTCATTGCCAAGACTATCTTAGTGGACAAAGTCCATTTCTGAACCGAGTCACCCTCGTTTCAGTCCTGTTTTACTAAACCGGTATAACCTACCATTCCAGCCATGTCTATCTCATGAGATATAAAATCTTTACCCAATGAATTGGAGGGAGATATAGGTCCCACCCATCTCATAATGATACCATTCTTATGTGTGCCACAAAATCATAAATCATACATCATTGTATAACCCATGTAATACAAATGGGAATCTTAAACATCATGACATCATAAAACAATTCATATAAGATAAAGGAATTCATAAAAATAATTCCATCACAACATAATCAAATCAATGTAATAATAGGGATAAAAATAGAACCCTTTATTATCTTATATGGAAAATAATTTTGATAAAACACATGAACTCCATTCTTGAGGAAAATATCCTTTCTTCTTCAATTTTTTTTTTCCTTTCTTAACATGTCATACAACTTTAAACTTAAAGAAGTTGATTACAAATAAAATTGAAAACTTTTAAAGGATTCTTCTTGGAAATAATGTTTTAAAAATCCATTCATGACGTATAAGTTAAAAAAACATTCTTCGTACTTTTGTCGGAAAAGTCAAAAAGTACCTCGTACGAAAAACGACAAAAGATTCCTTTCATATTCTTTACTAAAAACTCACCAAAGGGTAAAATTGGATTTAAAATATTGTAAGTGGATTGAAATAATATTACATATTGAGGAAACATGGATGTGGATGATAAAATACACCCCATTAAATACTAAAGTATAAACAATCTCGGATAAAAATGAGATTGTGATATTTCCCTTACCTTAGGTCCGATTTGCTTCGTAAGTGTCCGAACCTCCTGTATAATGATTTAAATAATGTCATTGACTTATTACAGAATCATATTCATTGTTATTATATCATATATGGTTCACTTATGACTTTATATTACCCGTTCTTTTGTAAATTCCATGTTAAAGAGCGTTTTGGGTAAAATTGTTTCATTTGTCATCCGTGTTTTGACTTGTAATTATTCATATGATTACTTAGATCATGATTACTTAATTCCAGAATATAAAACATGATTTATATATATATATATTCAGAATATACATATATATAATAAATCAGTAAATGGAAAGAAATACACCGTTCATGGAGATGGTAGTCCGTACGTACACATGAACGCTGTTTTCGTTTCCTTATTGAATTGAATGGAATTAAGTAGATGAAATACATATAAATATACATAAATCCAGTATCATTATTATGTAATATATTTCATTAGTACTTATTATATATACTTTATAATCATTCATGAATGGTTAATCATTGAGAATGAATCTCATCGCATCGTGGAGACGGTATTCCGTACGTACGCACGAGCGATGATATCATTCCCATGGTCATGGAATTGTGTTGAAGTGTATGTATACTATTTCAGTATCAATATCACTTTATAATAATCATATATATAGTTACTCATTACACCATTATACCCATCCAATTAAGGTGGTGGCGGAAAATAGATTACACCACAGCGTGGAGACGGTATTCCGTACGTACGCACGCGCGGTGATTTCCTTTTTCCGTAGGATGGATAGAAGGTTAATTAGAGTTGTTTCATATTTATAATAAAATATCAGTATATAAGAAATACTGATGTTATTACTTTATCATTAAACAACTAAAGAATAAGAAGTTGAAGAAGAAAGAAATTGAAAAAGATCAGTAATGGATATTACCTCTTTTTGACGCGCCTTCACTTAACCTCCACTTAAAGAACTAAGGATGGTCTTTGAAGAATACCAGGACCTCTAAGATGATTCTAGCGAAGTGGAGAAGAGATTTTGGAAGGGTTTGGCCGAGCTTGAATGCTCAAATTGGTGTGAGGAGGAGAGGGAGGAGGTTCCCTTTTATAAGGGAGGAGAGGGGCATCTTAGGAAAATCTCAAAATATTATTTTATATTAAGGTCAAATTCGGTTTATAATGGTTCCAAATGGTCTTATTTCGAAGCTAAAGTGGGGATGGGTCAAACCCCTCTCATCCAATAGGATTTATACAAGTTTAGGTTATTATTTTAACCTTATCAATTAGATTTAACTCTAAGTTAAATAATTTAACTTTTACCGTGTCTTTTTGTTTTCTTACACTATATGGTTAATAAACTTACTATATCAACCCAAACTAACCCCAAGTTGTTTATTATTAATATATCTATCCTTATCTAAGTCATTTTTCCAAACCTTAGATTTTTAGGAATTAAATAAAAATTAATATTATAATATTTGTTTTAAAAACTAATTTTTGTCAATTTTGACACTATTTGGTACATGATTTTTATGAAATTTTTAACAGAATGATAAGTTCTAAAAAAGTTACTTAAATCAACAATAACATGTCATATTAACCTATAAAATTAGTTTAAGTCATAAAAAGTCTAAAATGACATTTATTTGGGCATTTATAACATCAATTATGTTAATATTTTCTTAAAAAGGTAATTACTGCATCATCGTTGTGTCATAAATAAATTAAATTATTTAAAGTATAAAAATTACAAATAAAATACCATTATGTAGGAAATATTTTTATATTTATAATGAATATTTATAGTCGAAATTATATTATGTATAACCCTATATTAAAAATGTTTTAGTAAATAAACTTTGATCTTAACACTTTTAACTCTTCTTTGAATTAAATAATAATAAATGTCCTAATCTAATCCAAGTGGGCCTAAATGATAATATTTTACAATTAAGGTTGTTTTTAGTCAAGATAAACTTGTCCAATAGGATTAGGACATGTGTTAGGGTAATATTAATATCATTTTTACCCTTAATTACCCTATTTACTTTTAACCGTGGTAAATAAAAGTAAAAAGTTACTATTCACCAAAAATTATTTTCATCTCATTGAACCACATTTTACTTACTGACATCAACCGTGTATCTCGGATTTTTAAAATTCCATTCACAGAAGCGGTAAAATTAAGATTTATGTAAAAAATTAATTTTTTTAACTACCACTTAGTAGTTTCACTATTCATCAAAAAATGAAGTTTTTCAGAAAAATGCCAAAATTTCACCCTAAGCTATAATTGATATTCCGAATTCAAAAATGATTTCTATTTTACAAAAATTCCCAACATATAAGTTGCATTAATTAATTTTATAATTAATTTCCGCTGTTACAACGAATAGCGTGTTTTTAAGAGATAATAACTATCAAAAGACTAACACTTGTTTATGTCTGGTGTAAATGTGAAATTGCATCCAATGACCAACATTGTATTGAATTGTAAAAATATATTATAAATATACTTTAAAACCACTCAAATTAATAATTTATCACTATTAATTATTTCGATTAAAAAAAGTTGTTTTTAATTAAAATTTAGTAATTTTCACTATTCATCAGAAAATGAAAGTTATCCGAAAAGTACCAAAATTTCACCCTAAGCTAATTTCGATATTACGAATCCAAAAATAAAGTCCATTTTGAAAAAATAAAATTTAAAAAATTTCAAAAAGTGGTTATTACTATTCATAACGGCTAGTTTTAATAATATTTTAATAGCATATTGCTGTTTAGTGAAACTCGTTATTGCGTACTACACACGCTATCGAGGAAGGTCGCGATTGCGTGTAATGGAAGGCAAGTCAAGGATGCGTGTTGTGAAAGATTCTTTTGGTGTAGCGTACAACACAAGACATTAATGAAATTAAAAAGAATATTTTTCATAAAATTTCGGGGTGTTACAATGAGACTGCTTTGTAAGAGCTTACTGGTGATGGAAATCAAAGACAAGTTGTAGCTACAGAAATGGATGGAGAGAACAGATTGCTGTTCAAATTTGTTCAGCATGTCTTAATACCAAGGAGAGGAGACTTTGCAAATTTAAGATATCAGGATATCTATCTTCTGAATCTTTTGAGACATGGAGTCAAGGTGAATCTATGCAGATTGCTGATGACTAAAATGGAGGATATGATTAGACCAAATTCAAAAACCAATGCCTTGTTCTTTGCCAAGTTGATCTCAGTAATGATCAAAGTGAAAGGAATAGCTGAGTCTCAAGATGAGATAGTGGTAGTAAAGAACAATTTCTGTGTCACCAGTACAGTTTTCAAATACATGAAAATAAATTGGAACTCATGGAGAAGAGAAAGGGTCACTGATGACAAGAAGGTGTATGACAAGTTCAATCCTGTGGATCATCCTTCAAGACCAAAGGATGTGAGGGATCTAGGTTTGGGACCTGATGAAGAGGATCCAGAATACAGTGATGATTCAGAAGAAGAAGAGTCCTCTACTGATGAAGGAGGAGACCGTGACTTACCTCCTAGCCCATCTCCTAAAGATCTAGATCAACATAAATCAGATAAGGAAGTAGATGATTTAGAGGATGTTGAAGTGGTTGTTTTAGAGAATGAAGAATATGTTCATGAAATTGAAGCATCTCTGTCAGCTGATTTGAGCCTTAGTCAAGTGATTGGACAATATTCAGTGCCTGCTAAGGATGAAAATGAAGTTGACATACCCTTTCCTATTTTGGAAGACCCTCCAGCTATTGCGGAAAAAGAATTGATAGTAGAAGATTCTCCTAAAAAAGGAAGACCTGCTGAGAATGCTACTGAAAATGCTGTTATTTTATTTTTGGATGCACTTGTTGATGTGGGGCATCAAACCAAGTTTGGAAGTATTAGATTGGCTATTGATATTTAGGAATGGGTAGAAGACCCAGGTTTTGTAGTCTGTGGTTTAGACTATCCTGATTATGAGAATGAAGCATCTCTACAAAGACCAAAAATCATTTATGATGTTGAGACTGAGTTGCTACCTAAAGATGTGGTCCTAATGCGTAACCTGGATACTTTGAAGAAAAATCATAAGGATAGTTTTATGGAAGAGGTAAAGAATATGGAAGTTTCTCGGGTATCTTCAATTCAATCGATCATGACTGATTCAATGGTCTGTTTAGCATTTGAAAGAGTACCCACTGCAGTTTATCCTGCTGATATGATCACCAGGGATGATCTGGAATCCTTAAAGGATGAGCTAAAAGAATATTTTAGTGCCTCAGTTTCTGAGATGAAACATTGTTTTGCTGAAAAGATGAGTATGTTGGAAAGATCTTTTGAACTCTCTCTCAGTTTCAATTTGTCATCCTTTATGGCTATAATAGTTGAAGAAGTTAAAGACTGAAAAACTCAAATATCTAGACTAGAAGTAGATCTTGAAGCTTTAAATAAATTGGTTATCTCTTTGGAATCTTACATGAGCTCCAAATCCCAAGCAGACAAGGACTTAGCCTATGTCAAGAGTGTGGTAAGCCAGATGGTTTCAGTGTTCGAAGGTTTTAAAAATTCCATGAAAGATCATGTTAAAACCCAGGACTCTCAAGTTTAAAATCCTATCAGTGGGTTGACCAAGAACTTCAAGGAAACAGTAACCTTCTTTGTTGGTTCTGTGGAATCTAAACCTTCAGTAGATTTGAATCAGATTTGAGCTAAGATGAAGGAGAAGCTTGGTTCAGCTTCAACCAGTGGCTCTGTGGACTCATCTGATCTAAGTAAAGTTGTGATTTCTACTAAAGATTCATCTTGATAAATAATGAAGATAGTCCAAGACTATATGAGAGAAGCTTCTACCTCTCAAAAAGAAGTGAAAGATAAAGTGGACTCCTATTTCCAAAAGATTTACACTAAGAACCAAATGACCAACCACTTCAAGCTTTTGATAGTGAATATGAAGCTGCCTCCTGTCAATCAAGCCTTCATAGAAAAACTTAGCAAGATAAAGGAATTGACTCCAGCATTAGACAAATTTATGGAGAACAAGGATGACTTCCTATCTACTATGGAGAGAGGAGGAGGAATAATTATGGATTTCAGAAATCTGTTGCTGCCTTTTTTTCATGTTGATGCTAGGCCAGTGATTATACCTCCATACTTACCTAACTCTGCCTCTACTTCTTATCCTATTCAGATGACTCCTGATCAAGCAATTTGAAGCCTCACACCTATGATCACTCAAATAACTCCTCATTATAGGCCAGGTATAGTGTTAGTGGCTCAGCCTCCTGTGATCATCTCTGGTGTTCCTAAGCCTTCACCTGCAACCACCCCACCTAAATCCTCTTCTAATCCCAAGGGAAAATATCACATTGAGGACATGGATTGAACAAGTGGCTAGACTGTTTGATAGGCATCCATTGTATTTTTTTTATTTCTTTATGCAATAAAATTGGCTTTTATCTCTTTTCTCATTTTGTTCCTCTTCTCTTTGTTGTTTCCCACTTTTTGATTATTACAAAGGGGGAGAAATATTCTACAAAGCTTCTATAAAAAGGGAAAATCAATTTTGGGGAGAAAGTATCAAAGGGAGGGAAATTTTATCTAAGGAAGAGCTATCATGATTTTCCCTCTAATACTGTTACACTTAATTCTTTGATACCATTACATTTAATTTTATCTCTGATACTATCACATTTAATTCTATCTCTGATAAATTATGTTCTATTAAATACTGTTTTCTCTGAGAAAATTGAATTCAATGGTATATCCTCTGATATAGTTATTCTCTGTTTTAAAATGATGATATCATAAGTTGTGATTATCAAAAAGGAGGAGATTGTTGACCACACCTGTTTTGATAATCCCAATTATGCCTTCACATACTTTGATAATCCCAATTAATGTTTATCTATATTCAAATTCTCTCAATATATGATATTCTATTATCAAGATGATAATAATGTTAAAATAATCCTTCAAATATGTTATTCAATGTTTGTTTATGTTTATATAACTTCTGAAGTAATTATAACCCAATAGGATGTGTTTTGCATAAAACAGATAAGTGTTAAGTCACTGATCTGCGTATAGCTACTGATAAAGAGCTACTGGTACTCAGTCTACCGATAGAATTAGTCTATAGATAGACAAAGTCACCGATACATTAAGTTCACTGATATAAACAGAGCTACCGATAAGCAGATACCAAGTCTACCTATAGAACCAGTTCACAGACAATTACCGATAGAAGTCTGCCGATAGAGTAAGTCTACCGATACGAGCTACAGACCGGCCTACTGATACACAAACTAACGAATGATATGAATCAACTGACATAGTCTACCGATACAAGTACGGAGTCAGTGATACATCGAGTTACCGATATCCCAAGAGCTACTGATGGATTAAGAGCTACCGATAACAAGATCTACTGATAGAATGAAGTCACCGATATATATAGCTACCGATACAAGTTCAAAAGAGCTACCGATGGAATTTCCTGCTACACAAAGACCACCATACACATTTACCAACATGAGATACTAATGATTGACCAACCAGTCAAACTATATACTCTCAATTCTATTTATTTATTAAGCTAACAATTACATTTGTTGGTTTTGATGCAGTTAATGTTATTTAATGAATTCTGTTTCCATGTCAGGGAACCGTACCTAGTAACTATGAAAAAAGTAATCATTCCCTTTTGCTGGAGCAGAAAAATATAAAGGGAAGGAAAGAGAACACTACAAACCAGTGATACGAAAATATAGAACAAGTGTGTCGATGTAATGAAACAGAGAGAAACAAGGAACCAAGAAGACACACTAAGGTGAAAAAGAAAAAGGCTCAACAACATTCAAACGTGGTGAATTCACACAAGGATACATCCATACTACAAGAATCATGGATATACTTGAAGCCACTCTTCTGAAGGAAACCACAAGCTACATATTGAGTGAAGAACTACCACAAACATTTCATGCACTCAAGCTGACAAGATGAACCAAGAACCAAAGAAGAAAACGACACTCTGTTTTCTGAGAAGAAACCAGGGAAGGTCTCAGAATCTTATTAGACCAACCAAACTAGTCCATAGCTACACTGCCAATCACTAAATCTCTTATAAACTCATTCTCACATACTTTAGTGATTCTTTCATTTACTTTTTGAGCAGTCTGTGTACCCTGTTTATTTTACACACACACTGTCTCCTGAGCTAAACTGAAGGATTCTTAAATCCTCACTCAAACTCCATAACTCTTTTGATTCCCACTGTGGATAGCGGTAGAGGTCGAGTAAGACCTGGACAGCTGTGAGCTGTTGTTTGTTTCCCATAAAGAACTGTGGTAGAGGTCTCTATACCTGGATAGTGTTCTCACTATTTTTTACCCCGATCCAAGGTGTGGATCAATTTATACAAATTGTTGAGAGGACTAAGTCTCAGCTTGAGAGTGATCCTCTTGGTTAATTATGCTGTGCATTTTAGTTTAAGTCATAAGTATACTATATATATGTTTCATATTCTACTGCTGTTACTTTGAAATAAAAAATTATTTTAAAGCTACTTTGATAGTTAAATTATCAAGTGTTTATACTTATTGTAAACCAGTAAGTTAGTTTCAAAAGCTAATTTAATCTTTAGATTAAGTTAACTAAGACCTAATAAATCTTTGAGAAACTTACTGAACATTTACACTTTGTATAAATTCACTACAGTTTAACTTTGATTTTAAATTGGGGGATTTTAAGAGAAATATTTTTAACAGAAATTTTAATTAGAACTCAATTAACCCCTCTCTTGAGTATCCACTCCGACCAAAAATATATATCTCACATATTTCACCATAGATATAGTGTCTCTATATCTTCTGAGTAAATATTACAGCTGCCAACTCAAGATCATGAGTTGGATAATTTTGTTCATGAGTCTTCAACTGGCTTGATGCATATGCAATGACTTTGAAATTTTTTACAAGGACACAACCTAGTCTATTATTTGAAACATCATTGTATATAAAAAACCAATAATTTATTTATGGAATATTCAATATTGGAGTAATCACCAATCATCCATTCAATTCTTCAAAACATTCTATAAATTCTTTTTTTCCATATGAACTTAACCCCTTTTCATGTGATCTTGGTTAGTGGGTTATCCAATTGGGAAAAATTCTTAATGAAACACTAATAGTAACCTACTAAACCAATAAAACTGCATAACTTTGTTATGTTCATTGGCATATGCCATTCTTGGATTGCTTTTGTCTTTGCATAATTAACTAATATTCCATCCTTATAGAAAATATATCAAAGAAAATAAACTATTTGAAGAAATAATTCACACCAGCTAAACATCCCATAAAAATATTTTCCTTTAAGAGTCTTAAAAACAATCTGTAAGTGTTTCTCAAAGTTTGTATAACTTTTTGAGTGCACCAAGATATCACCAACAAATACCACTAAAATATCATCATGATATTCCTTGAACACTATTCATTATATCTGCAAAAATAGAGGGTGAATTAGTTTTTCCAAATGGAATTACTGTATACTCATAGTGTCCATACTTGGTTTGGAATATTGTCTTTGTAATATCTTCCTTCACCACATGCAATTGATTATATCCAGAATCAAGGTCAATCTTTGAAAAATATTGAGCTCCAGGGAGTTGATCCAATAAATCATTAATGTGAGGAAGAGGGTATTTTTTATTTATTATAGTAGAATTTATTTTTCTATAGTCAATACATAGCCTCAAGGATCCATTTTTCTTCTTCACAAATAAAACTGGAGCTCCCTAGGGAGAAACACTAGGTCTACTAAATCCCTTATTACTCAAATCCTCCAGTTGTTTCTTAAGATACACTAATTCCATAGTTTCTATTCTATAATTAGTCTTTCATGTTGGTCTTGAATTAGGTATTATATCAATGGTAAATTCAACTTCATGCTCTAGGGGTGCCCTGGTAATTCCTCAGGAAATACATCAACGTATTCATGCAAAATTGGTGAATCATTATTTCAAAGATAACTATCCTCATTCCTAGTTGTTGTTTGCTCTTCCACCCCAAGAATTTAATTTAGCAGAGCTGCTGAAGGTGGATCTATATAAGAATCAAATTTTTTGGTTTTTCTCTAAAGATAATTTCTCACATATCGTAATTTCCTTATTCTTGCAATAAATTTTCACATCATATTTTTAAATCCCGTCTATAATGAGGATTATATCAATGTCAACCATAGGTATGATGATGAGGTTAGACACCAAAGTTCATTTATGTATCATAAAGGGAACTGACCGACACATCTCTATTGTAATGAGACTTGCCTTAGGAGATTTTATAGATAACTCCCTTGTGAAATCAAAAAAGAAATGTCTATTTTTCTTGAAAAAATGGGTAGATATAAAAGAGTGAGATGATCTAGAATAAAATAATGAATTGGATAGATTTGAAGATAGGATTAATGTATCTACCACCACATAATTGGTTACTTAAACTTCAGTTGTGGTGATCTCATAAGCTTTTTCAACTCCCCATGGCCTCTTTTGTGGTAGCTTCCCCTGACGCTTGGGACATTGATTTCAATAATACCCAATTTCATTGCAGTTACAACATTTAATATCATTGATTTGTGGCTTTACCTTGAACTCATTAGATTAATGACACATTTCATGGTACTTATAACAAACTCACATGCCTTTCAAGCATTTACCATGATGATTCTTTGCACAATTTTCGCATAATGAAAACTGTTTCATTCCCTTATTCTTTAACACTTCTCCTTTTACATGGTCATCAATAGTCCTATTCTTATCTTTCTTTACTTTAAACAAATAGGATCTAGAAAATTTATTCTCTATTTTAATGGAACTTAATATTATTTCATCATGAGAATAAAATGTTTGAGAAGCCAGTGCCCTTCGAAGACTTGGTTTAAGACCTTCAAAGAAATGATCAATATTATCATCTGAATCACATATGTAATTTATAGCATACATGGCTAATATTTTGAAGGTATATTCATAATTTGTAAAAATTTCTTCTTCCCTTTACTTTAAGATAAGGATTTTTCTCTTCATTTTAGTTAGTTGCTCATGAGGGAAGTTTTTATTGAAAAATGTTTGCTTAAAATTTATCCATTACATGTATTTTATTTCATCATCATCTTTAATATTATGGATCAAAGACCACCATTGATCAATATCACCCATGAGACAATATACTTCTAGTAATAACTTTTCATTTTCATTGCATCTCAATTCCAGAAATATATTTTCAAGGGACATGATATACTATTCATCTACCACTAGATTAGTAGTGCCACTAAAAGATAGAGGCTTATGCCGCATTAAATGATCCAACATAGGTTTAGTATGGTTATTAATCATAACCTAAGTAAGTTTTCCTAATATGGTTATGATATATTCAATTCTAACACTAACTGTGTTGACTTTCTCATTGGGGAAATCTCTACATTTTCCATAGGTATTGATTCCTTTAATCCCACTATGCACCATTTCTAAACAACGTAATACAATAAATTAGGGTTTTATTCAAAATGAATAAATTCTAAATAGAAAAAAAAACTTAACATAAATTGAAAATTTATGCATAAATAATATCATAATCATAAACATGTTTTATTTGGGAACATATTTAATTTTAAATTCTTCATAATGGTTTATAAAGATAATGTGATCTACCCTAAGAATATTCTAAAGGAGTTTCAAAACATTTTTTTATTAAGGATCGTTGTCAGGTACCATGTTACTCCGAGTCAGGACCAACACACCTTTTTAGAGTTGTTACCCCTAGGTACAACTGTTCTAGAACCACGTCTGATTGTAGTATCTAGATAGAGATGTATTTCTAGGAAGATCCACATAATAAATACCTTGATAAAATTCTAGGATGTTATTATATTCTTATCCACATATTTTAGCTTATAGTTATGTTCTCTAAACTATTTTTTCTAAATCCATTTCCCAAGATTTCTACTAAACTTGCTCTAATACCAACTATAACAAACCCGACAATAGTAACCTAGATTCGGTGGTCATTTTATTATAATGGAATATATATATATATATATATAAGATATCAAATCACCAAGAATTGATCAATTTATTATTCTTTAAGAAAATAGATACATACATGGTTCCTTTATTACATTGGAAAAATAAACATAGAACGTAATAAAGGAAAATAAACACCTTCCTTGTCACATTATTCAAAGATTTCATCTTCAAATACTGGGGGAAAAATAAAAAGGTGATCTCAAATTCCCATTAATATTTACTTATAGAGGAAACATGAATCAATAATAATTTATTGATAATAAATTAGGAATAATCAATAAGGCATGGTGAATAACTGAAAAACACATGTCATCAATACACTGTGAATGAAGATGCATCCATAGATTTTTATCATAGTGAAAATCCTCTGAATAATGATAACTGATTTTTGAATGAAGAAAATGATTAATTAATGGAAATAATTTATTTGGAACATGCACCATCATACCATAAATATGGATTAAGTCTATGGGTAGATATCCATCAGATTATTTTTTGGAAACAAACACGAAGGGTTTTTTGCTAACTGTTTTGTCTCATATGAACTATCGATTCATCGAGAGGCCATAAAGATCCCTACATGTCACGTAAAGTACTAATTATTTATCATGCATAGATTTAATTCAATAAAAATATTCCATATCAATATCCATATTGAGTAGAGGATATGGATTCATTAATATTTCCCTAGTTAAAACAACATTCAAAATAAACATTGTATGTAAAAGGGTAGACAATAATCATATACCTGATATAATAATATAGATATTTAATAGAAATATAATTATAAATGAAAAATAAACTCAAATGGGAAGTAGATAAACCACATAAAAATTATAGGGTTCACAATAGCAAGTAAGGCTCAATGAAATTTAAATTAAGGCAAAGTCCCTTACCTTAAGTCTGAATGTGTTTTTCACTTAATCTTAATGTCTTGGATAATCAGATTAAATACTTTAATTAATTAATTTAGAACCATTTATACATGTAATTTAGTTAGTGAAGTTTTATTAAGTTCATTTATACCCTTTTTTATGAGTTATAAAGTAGAATTTTATCATTCGGGGGTGTCTATTCCCTTAGTTTTTATGATCGGTTTACTTGTATATATGCATGGAAAATCATGTAAAATGAGAATAGTTACCCAAAATTCAAATTATATGTTATTAGTAAAATTATATAATATTAAATGGTTATATATTTTATTTTTTTATATTGAATGAGTTTGAATCATTAGATAATAAGTTAGTGATAATCATTTAGATTATTTTTGGTGTTTTTCGATCATCAAGAACTAGTTTTGTCTAATGAATTAATATTATATATAAATATACTAGTTACAGAATATTAAATAAGTTATTATCAATATATTATATTATATTTTATCCATTATAATTGTTTTATGACAAGACATGAAGGTGTAATTGAAAAACAAAAATTTTTCGTCTACAAAGGTGATAAATCAACACCTCATGGACGATGTTTTCACTTTTACAATAAAAATGGGAAGAGAAGGGGTCCAATGATGGATTTTACTTTAACATGATAAAAATAAAATATATATAGATACCGGAGTTATAATGTTACTTTGGATATAAGAGTAATAAATAAAATAATAATAAAAAATAAAATAAATTGAAAGAGAATGAAAAATGATTTACCTCTTGAATTCTTCTCCTTGAGAACCTCCTTAAAGAAATTTATTTTGGTATTTTGTAGAGACCAAGGGATCATGAACATGGGGGAGAAGTTTGGGAATATTATTGATAAATAAGTGATAATATTTAAGGATTAAGAGGTGTGATAAAAAGAGGTGGTGAGGGGTGGTATTTATAGTAGAGGATATGGGTGTTTTATCATTATTTTTCTCATTAGTTTATTATTTTTACTCCAAAATATGAATAGTTAGAGAATTATAACTATATATATTAAAATAACAAATAGGGTTCAATATTATTCTAATTTAATCAGTGATAACTCAAGGAATAGGGTATTTAACTTATTATATATATATATATATATATATATATATATCTTAAACTACTGAATTTCATTATTCACAAAAAAATCAGCTATTTTTGAAAAATCCTAATAATTCACCCAAAAAATATTTAGACATGTATAATTCATAAATAAACTCCATTTTATGAATATAAATTTAAAAATTTGGGATATTTAATTTTTAATTAAAATCATCATTTACTCAAAAATTTGAGTTTTAAAATTATAACTAATTTTAAAACACATTGAAAAATTAAATAAAGACTCATAAAATTAACCTGTAATCATAAGACTTAAAATTATTAATTTATGATTCTATTTTATAGAAATTAATTTTATTTTAAATAATTTTATTAATTATAAATTTGAAAATAAACATTCATGTTTTTTAAAAATACCAACACTTAATTTATTATTTTTAAAATATTTATTTACTTATACTGTGATATAATTATTTCATATTTTTATTTATAAGATGCCTAAATTTTATTTATAGTTTCATAGCATTTTTCACTGTTATGTTAGAAAATTTACTATTCCTAATGGTAACATTACTTTTTCAAAGGTCAAGTTACAATTTCATTGGTATATATTCCTTAATTTCTAGAAAATTCCCCTTATTTAGTTAATTATTCATTTATAATGTTTTTGTGTGTTCTATGTGTTATTTTTTGTGATTTTTAATATATGAAATAATTTTTTTCATTAAATGTAATCTATGAAATTAATTTAATTTATTTAAGAGGAGACATGCTGTAAAATCTTGGGATGTTATAACATTATTCATAAAAATAGTTCTACAATATGATAATGTACTATGATAGGGAACATAGTATATGGATCGTCAGGTGAGAGTACTCAAAAGCATATGAAGATCCTTATCATGAATTTTCACTTGGTAATATCCAAGATGGTAGATTATAATAATAGACTTGTCAGTAAGAATTCTACATGTTTTGGTGTCATTGGATATTCCTATCTGCGAGAATGTGTAATGGTCTTTAGACTTTTAGATTATTATTAATTAATGTTATGACTCACGCACTTAGATGTATTTTATAAACCATAATGATAAAAATTAATGGTGATGTGGGATATATTGGGTGCGTCACAAATAGAATGTTGTTAATTAATAAGTATAGAAAGAATTTGTCCCTTCTATCTTTATAGAAGTTGATATCTTGACCATTTTATTGAAATATAAATGTCTCATTAAATTCCTTGGCCATGGTGTAATGAAATTTATTTTATATATTAAAAGAAACACATATCAAGTATATAGGTTGATGACATGTATTTTCGATCTTCTTGATGAGATATTGAGACAATAGATTATGCAACATTAAGTTATTTCTCTTAGGAACCTTGAACTATTACTATATTGTAATATTGGACATTAGGTGTACCTGTCAAATTCCAATTAGAAATATTCCTAGAGGGTAACATAATAATTGTTTCTGTTGATCTTGATTTAATTATATTTGAATTTAATTAAAGTAATAAATATTATTATCAAGATTGAGGAATAGTTTTTATTCATGTTTTATTGATTGGATAAATTAAATAAATATTTATTCATTGGATTTTGAATAAAATATATTTATTTATTTTATTAAATATTAAATAAATTCACTCGTTTATGGATATGGAAATTTATTTATGAATAATGTGATTATTCAGGTATTTAATAAATGTAGAGAAGTTTGAACGGACCAAGACCGTGTCCAGTGATAAAATATTAATTTATAATCTGGTAAAATAATAGTTTTTATTATGGAAGTTAGTGTACACTCTATAAAATATTATTATTATTATATGGCATGGTGTTTAATGGAGATTATAATATTATTTAAGGATTGGTGTGCAATTAAATGATATTTCAACCTAAAATCTAGCTATATAAATAGATGGTTGTGTCTATTGTGTAGAGTTAATCAAAAATTATGAATAGAGAATAATTTCACACAAAACACTTCTCTCTCTTAAATTCCTCATCTTTTCCTCTCAAAAACAAGAAGAACTCTTTAAAGCATGAAGGATCTTGTAGAATTCATGATGAAAAACACAAGACATTAGTTTCACCATGCTAGAACCCAAAAGTCAATTGGCATTTCATGAAGATCAAAGAAGCACATGTGGATCACCGCTAGAGGGTTTTTATACTTGAATCCTTACAGTGAAATGAAGGTAATATGAAAGTGTTTTTGAATGATCAACAATATCATCGAAGAAAGGATCCTAAGATGAGATAATCATTTATTCCTGATCTAAATAAATTAACATTTTAACAAGAAAGATCATCTCTCAGAGTTTTAAGAAACTCTAAATTTAAAGAAATTATAATTTCATTCCCACCAATGGTGCTTCTACTATGCTCAAAACCTACAACTGATATCATATGGGTCACATTTTAAATTTATAATTATTTATTTGATTGTTTACCTATGCACAATAGTGGTTATATTTGCATTTCATATTATTCATTATTAATCTGATTTGAATTAAAATGTTATTGAAATCCTAATAATGTTGATTCAGTGTTTTATTTTCTTAAAGGTCTAAGAAAAAATTATGAATGTCTATAGATTCCATTGTGGAGTGTTAAAGATTTGGGCCAAATATCATGGGACTACACGGTGTGTAGCTGGAGTACATGTTTCACACCCAAGTGCACTACACCTAGCCATTTCATGAGATACATGAAACTCCAAGTATTAAATTACACACAATGCATTTATTGAACATCTTATATTGACTAAGACAACCTAGAACACTGCATGAAATTGGCATACACACCGTATAGTCCAAACATTTTAGCGGAAACATTTGTGCATCCCGTGTGGTTATAAACACATCATATCACACGAGTCTAATAACCTGGAGCATTAATGATATAAATGATGTGTATTCAGTGTATACAACATGCAATTATTTATTTTCTATATCCAAGATACCCACCGAGTCATTCATTGAGTCAAATGGAAACACAATAAGCAGAACACATGGAGTGTATCCAACGTACACATCATGTGGTTCCACATACAGAGAACATGTTGAATCCTTTAGCGTGTTGTATAAACACATGACAAGAGTGATACATGGTGTGTATCTGGATTGTACAAGTCATGTAGTCCAACCAGGAAACACATTGAATCCCCAGGCATGTAACCTAGAAATATGGAAACTGAGATACATGGTGTCTAACACATAAGTGCTGTATTATAGTCTCCCAATTAATTATAGAACTAAATTACATTAAATTTACAATAGAGTCATTAAAACCTTATTTTATTGATTGGCACTGATTGTTCTTCACAATTTAATAAGGGTATTAAAGAATTTTAAATGATCAAATGATTTATTGTAGTAAATCAATAATTATTGGTTATATCATTTATTTTCAATGAATTCCATCAAGGATAGGTATCTTGACATAAGTTTGGATGGTGATTAAGATTAAATTGAATTAAATAATCAATTAATGAATGCTTTTTTATCTTATTAATAAATAACGAATAAGAAATAATTGTCATCAAGTTACTTTTGTGTATATGTTGCTTTTATGATTATTCGTGATCTTGACCAAGTATAGTGTATGTGTTGGATGTTTAAATTTAATTTAATTCATAGATTTATAATTATTTAATATTAAATTAAATTTTATGTCCAATGTATCATCCCTCCCTCAATTATTATGCAGGACCTGTGTGTCCAACGATATTTATGTAATTACCCTTAACCAAACATTTGGTTCCCCTCACCTATGTGAGTTATAAATATTTGTAATTAATGGAGTATCTAAAGGTGTTATATGTGTTTCAAGTTGGAACCATAATGATTCCAACTCATATGATACACTAGAGGATAGTTGGAATGTTGAAACTCATTCCACGTCCCAAAAAATGAGTTATTTCTCTATTAGATAGGTTAATTTGTTGTCTTCTCAATAAATGATCCATTTAAATAAGGTCATGATTGGGTCATTAATTAATTAATTAATTTTTTATTATGAATTATTTATTTTATTGATTCAATACTTATATAACATAAATAAATGAATTAATATAAAAATATATTATTTAAAAAAATAAATTATGCTTAAATGTTTTATCCAACATGGTTAATTAATTAAGTATAGTCAACTTAATATTAACAAGTTATGAAAAGGATAAAAAAAGATAAAATTTATTCATAATAAATAAAAATCCAACAAGTTAATATTAATTCATACAGCTTTTCATCATCTGAATTAAGATGAACTCATTTTTTAAGTTTCAGTTCTACCTTTGTCGAGGTCACTTTTAATTACCAGGAAGTCTTAATGAAGATAATGGGTCGATGTTACAAAATCTGTATTGGGTGTAATCACCTTTATTTATTCAATACAAATTTGGAGGTAAGTGTTGAGGGAATATGAGTCATGTGTTTTTTATTGGGGAGTTAACTCAATGGATCAAGGAGCTGCAAGCCCATATCTAGCAAAACTGCCTACCTAAATACTCTCTAGTAATTTGCATGGCCTTTGTCAAGATTTTAATAAAGTAAATATGGATCATTACCACTATAATATTAGAGAATCTATATATTCTATGCTCAATATTGAGGTCTATTAAGACTAGAAAAAATATTCTGAGAATTAATAAATTTATTTATTATTATTATTTCTCATATAATTTGTAATCAAGTAATGTATTAGTAATTTGTTTTAATTATTGAATAAAATAGAAAGTAAGACAATGAATACGGTGTGATTATTCCTTAAATCAACGTATTCCCTTAAAAATAAAAAATTCAGGATATAGTATGATCATTTATGTGAAGTATTATTATCATAAATTTTTTATTTTGTATTGGAATCCCCTATTTTTGTTCTTCCACCCCAGCTAGTGAGTGAAGGTGAAAAGGTTTTCTACCATAGATATGTTGATAATGCTTCCAATTTTGGTTGTATTATATTATCAAATAAACCTAGATATTTTATGATACATCATAAAGACAAGGATTCTTACACCATAATATATCATCTTTATTATCTTGAGAAATAGAAGGAAAATCTAGAAATAAATAAGATTTTCAATGCATTACATATTAGTGTAAACTAGAAGAAGGAAATCTAGTTGTTAATCATGCTATAAAAATATTGGGGTATATTGATCAGTTAGCGAAATTGGGATTCCACTAAGACAAAAAATTATACATTAATCTTATCTTATTAACCATTCCATAAAGTTTATCCATCTTTTACCAATCCCAGATAAACAAAAATGGATAATCACTTCGGAAACTTTTTTCCACACTTCACCAAGAGGATAAGGATTGGTTGAAACCTACTTCTCCATCCCTTTTGCAGAAAAGTTTTAAAGACAAGATAAAAGATCCCATGGATACTCCAAATCCAAAAGATCCTTTATGGAATCCTTTAAAGATACAAAGGCTTCAAAGGAATAAGAATGAACTTGAGGCTATTTTCTTCCTAGGTAGAATGAATAGACACTGCAAAAGAAATTACAACGAATTGAATAAGTAAACATCTAAATTCACATTGAGTATATTCATCAAGTTTCTATTCACTGATTGTGTATTAAATACAATATGCTTACAACATACATGTATTTAAATACAGGAAAAGATAAATAATAGAAAGGATATAGAGTGTACTCAAAAGGATATGAGAAAGGTTTATTCCTTTGTTATCCAAGGGGAGCTCACTATTTCTCATTACCTGATTTTATTGATTCAAGATTGTAATAAGTGTTACCAAAACATTTATCTCAGTGTACACCTATACACAATGAGACATTATTTCATTTTTGGAATAAAAGATACTTTAAAAATTTAATAGAAAACTAATAGTTTTGTAAATCATGAATCATGTATATCTAATATAATGAATGATAAATATAAAATAAAAGACTCTTACCTGATTACAATAAGAAAAGTATTTTTCAAATGAAATTGAAAGTAGCTAACCTATTTATACCCATACAAGTGTTTTAGTCTAAATTAAGCTCATATAACAGATATAAAAAAACTGCGTATCCTATTTCAGATAAAGAAACCTTTATAAATAAAGGCATGTCATAAAAATTTTATAATTAGTTAAACATGGTCTTGTGAACTATTTCTAAGCTTAAGGTAACTCTATATACTTCATGTGATTTCTTTAATAATGTTTAGAAATTTTTCTATGGACTCGACCCTAGTTTCCTAGAGTCGATGCATTATTTTATTACATTGGCATATAAACAAGGAATATGCATCCCAAAGGGAAGTGTATTTTAGTATATTTGGAAACAAGATACATACATAAGTTCAACATTACAACTTGAAATGAATTACAACATAGAAATTCCTTTGAAAACATCTATATCTCCTAGGTTATCCCTATATTTCATTCATAAAATACCTCTTTATGTCTAGGGAAAATGAAACATAAGAAAGGGTGAGATCAAATGCTTGAAATGGGTAAGAAATATAATGGAATATATCATAAAAATAATTATTATGCAGGTGAATAACTAAAAACACATGCCTTTAAAAATGAACTTGACCGCATTATGGAAAGAATAAGAGATGAATAAATAATTCCATAATCAAGCATTATAATGGGTATTAAAATCATTGAATAACCTCATGAACTTTACATTACTAGTTTCATAATGAGTTAATGCATAATTATGGACATCATAACAATACCATCAAGGCCTCGTGTCAAGACCATAAATAATAATTTTGTAAAGGTCTTGCGTCAAGACCGTAGTTTGTCTCATGAAACCTATTGATGCATCGAGTGTATATAGTGGGCCCTAACCATCACTTAAGAACTCAAATTAATTCCTCATATGAACGGTAATAAACATAAAAACATATACATTCTTATTGAAACTAACATACGAAATTTCAACAACATTCCCCAAATATTAAGCATAAACACTAACCATTCGATGTAAATTGGTGAATGGTTTTAAGATAGCGCATCCATAGTAAAACTAATCATAAACCATTAAATTAAATA
Source organism: Viscum album (assembly GCA_963277665.1). Classification (NCBI taxonomy): domain Eukaryota; kingdom Viridiplantae; phylum Streptophyta; class Magnoliopsida; order Santalales; family Viscaceae; genus Viscum; species Viscum album. The sequence continues at coordinate 1,560,778,039 of OY728133.1, read as the reverse complement.
TGGTATATGATATCATAAAATATTAATCACAATAATACAAAATAATCAACTAGAGTGTTGAAACATATTAATATACTCTTATAAAATCATTGATTAATCCTTGAGATAAAATACTCTCTTACTTTGAAAAGAATAGTTATTTTAGAAAAGAATTTGTATAAAACCAAAAGTGAAGTAAGATAGTATTTTCTTAATAAAATTAGTGTTTTTAGAAAGATAATGGTTGCTAAAAATAGATTATAGAGTTCCCTTGAAAATACGTAGGAATTTTAGAAATTCCTATTAATTTGGCTTGTATTTCAAGACGAATTTTTGAAAGAACCTTTTAAAACATGTAACTCCCCATAAAAGAAAGTAGGATTATGGTTGGTACACATATGTAGAACATTATAACATAATACATAAGGATTAAAATAATAATTTAATTTATTTAAGTAGATAATAAGTGTAACCCAAATGAAAATGGAGGTTCAAGTAGAAAACCCTTACATTAATTCTAACGGTGTTTGTCACTTGATCTTAATGACCTGAATAAAAAAATTTAGGCTAATAAATTAATGATTATAGAACCTCCTATACATTTAATTTATTAATTATAACCTTATTAGGTTCATTCATGGCCTTTTGATGGGTTAAGATATTCAATTACATTGTTTGTGAGTGTTTTCTTCTTTGGTTTTCATGATCAGTTTACTTATTTACATATATGGATACACATGTAGCATGAGAATGGATATCTAGAATAGAATTTGTATTTTATTAGTAAACAACAATAATATTACATAGTCATAAAATTCATTTGGTTATTTTTAGTGGATATGAATCCTTTTATAAAACTTTTATGACAATTGTTTGGGTTATTTGGCGATTTTTTATCATAACGAACTCATTTTGGTCTATAAATTAATTACAATTGTAATAAAAGAATAAAAAACCTTAAATGGGATATATTACCTATATAATAATTTTTTTCAACCATAAAAATGGTTTCACGACCATAATTGAAGATATTATTTGAAATTAAAAACCCGTCTTCCATGAAAGTTATAAATTAACAATTCTCGGATGGTGTTTTCAATTATAGTATAAAATAAGTAGAAAGGATATATGATGATGAATTATTACATTATCATAACAAAAATATAGTACATGTAAGGTATTGGAGTTATCATAACATTAGGATTAAAGGAGGTGAGGAATGAGAAATAAAAGAAAAGAACTTGAAATAAAATAAATGAAAAGAGAAATTTACCTCTTGAAGTAATCTTCCTTGAGAGTCTCTTCAGGGGAGAGGTTTTGGTATTTATATGAGACCAAGGGATTATGTAAGTGGGGAAGAATATTGGTAGGATATTTGGGTAGAATTTAGATAAGGAACAAGTCTTGAGAGGAGTTAACAGAAGAGAAAGTGAGGGGGGTTTTATAGTGGTGGAGAGGAGGGTTATCCCATTATTTTACTCATTATTTTTTTTATTTTGACATATACAACCAATAGTATTGATTATTATGACCAAGAATAGTAATATGTACATGTGAGTTTGAACCAATTGTGATTACATCATCCAGGATTCTGGGAATAGTATATTTAACTGATAATGTGTATATACTGTAAATTACCGTATTTTACTATTCATAAAATTTTTAGTATTTTAGAAAAATACCAAAAATTAATCCTAACCATTTCTCAAAGTATAAAATTCAAAAATGAACTTTATTTTTTGAAAATAATTATCTAAATATTATTAATTAAAATTTTAAATCAAATTATAATTTATTCTAAACATAAAAATTTCAAAACTATAATTCATTTTATATAACCCTGAAAATTTAATCAAGATCTCATTATATTATAACCGAAATAAAATAAAATAATTATATGATTTACTATTAACAAGGGTCATATTACTATTCATATTATTATTCATAAGGGTATGTTACTATTGACCAAAAATAAAGTTTGTCATATCAAACTCTAAATATCTTACTAAACGTAACTGTGTATGTCAATTTTTTGAAATTCCAAACATAGAGGTGGAAAATTTATGTTTACTTGCTAGGTTATAAAAAAGTGGTGTTTTGTAGAGACTCAGTGTTTCATCCATTCAATATTAAATTTATTTGAAAAATCTTGGGGTGTTACATTATCCCCTCCTTACAAAAATTTCATCCTCAAAATTACTAGAGTGTTACCTATCAAAAAGATTTGGGTAGTTCATCATCATAAGATCCTAAGTCTCCCATGTTGCCTCTTCAATTTTATGATTTTTCAAATTATATTTACCAGTTGAGTCATATGATTCCTCCACACTTGTTCTTTATTTTCAAAAATCTAGATAGGCTCTTCATAGTATGATAGGTCAAGTTCCAATTCTATTCCTTCCGAAATGAGGACATGTGTTAGGTCTCAAATGTACTTTCTCAGTAATGAGAAATGGAACACATTGTGTAATTTAGAAAGGCTAGGCAGAATAGCCAAAAGATATGAAAAATCTCCAACTCTGTCCATAATTTAAAAAGGTCCAATGTACCTAGGGCTCAGTTTACCTTTCTTCCCAAATCATATAACACCATTCCATGGAGATAATTTTAAGAAAACATGATCTATAACTTAAAAATCAAAATCCTTCCGTCAATTATCAGCGTGGATCTTTTTTCTTCTTTGAACTGCTTTGATATGGGTTTGAATAGTCTTTACCTTCGTTGTTGTTTCCTCCACAAGCTCTGAACCCATAGGATTCCTTTCACCGACTTCATCTCAAAATGTAGGTATATGAAATCTCTTTCCATAAAATGCTTCATGTGGTGACATTTGAATTCTATAATGGAAACTATTATTGTATAAAAACTCCACCAAAGGTAAATACTAATCCCACATACCTTTAAAATCAAGCGAGAAAGATCTCAACATGTCTTCCAAAGTTTGGATCGACCTTTCTAATTGCCCATCAGTTTGTGGGTGATAAGCAGTACTCAATTGAAACTCGGAATCCAAATATTTCTGAATACTTTTCTATAATTTTGATGTAAATCATGGATCATGATCAGAAACAATTGAGAGAGGTGCTCCATGAATTCTCACAACTTCATTGATAGAGAGTCGTGCTAGGTGCTCCAGTAGAAAATCCTCCCTTATAGCAGGGAAATGTGTAGATTTCATAATTCGATCAACAATAACCTATATTTCATCATTCTTTAGTAGAGTTTTGGTAAATCCAGTGACAAAATCCATGGTGATTTCATCCTAATTCCATGTAGCAAGAGGTTGAGGTTGCATGAATCCTCTCGGATTTTGTCATTCGACCTTCACTTATTGACAGACTAAACATGTTGATACATAATTAGCAATTTCCCTCTTCATGTCATCCCACCAGAAATGTTCTTTAAAATATTTATACATTTTAGTGATACCAGGGTGTATAATGAAATTTGAGCTATGAAAATCATCCAATAACTCTCTTTTCATCTCAGCTATAAAGGGACCATATAGCCTCTTCCCAAATTTCATAATTCCATCTTCACACATGAAGTCAGCCAACTTTTCATATTTCACAACAATAATTTTCTTTTTAATATTTCCATCATCATTATATGAATATTTAATTCTTTCCCATAAATATAGTTGGGAAACAATTTGAAAAAGTAGTGATGTTTACCCTTCTTGGATAATTCCCATATCCATCCTCACTACATCCATGTACAAAGGATCCTTGTCAATACTCATTTTTTTGAGAACTCCATGACCCTTCCAGCTCAATGCATTATCTACCTTATTTTCCTTTCATTTGTGGTAGTGTATGGAAAATCATAATCATTGAGTAGTTCGAGCCCTCACCTTTGCCTCGTGTTGAGTTCTTCTTTGATAAGATATATTTGAGACTCTTATGAGTTGTATATATCTCACAATTTTCTCCATAGAGATAATATTTCCATATCTTCAGTGAAAATACTTCCCATGCTAACTCAAGATCATGAGTAGGATAGTTTTTTTTATGAATTTTTAACTGCCTTGATGAAAAGGCAATAACTCTATCATTCTGTATAAGGACACAACCAAATCCTTTATTTTATGCATCATTATTGGTAAAAAACCCATCATTCCCAACTAGTAGAGATTGGATCAGATCATTCACTAATCTCCTATTTAATTCTTTGAAAAATTCCTCACATTATTTCATCCATACGAACTTAACCCCTTTGCATGTAAGCTTGGTCATTGGGTTGGTTGAACAGGAGAGGTCCTGAACTAAACCCTGATAATAACCCGCTAAACCAATAAAACTACGTACCTCAGTTATGTTCGTTAGAGTAGGAAATTCTTGCACAACCTTTGTCTTTATAGGATCAATAGATATTCCATCTTTGGAAACAATGTGTCCAAGAAAGGAAACTTATTTAAGCCAAAATTCACACTTCCTAAACTTCCAATATAATTAATTTATTCTAAGAGTCTTTAGAATAGTGTGTATATTATTTTCATGATATTAATATATTTTGGATTATACTAAGATATCATCAATAAATACCACCATAAATTCATCAAGATATTACTTGAAAACTATATTCATTAGATCCATGAAAATAGAGTGTGAATTAGTTAGTCGGAAAGGCATTACTGTAAACTAATAATTCCTATACCTGGTTCGAAATACTATCTTTGGAATATCTTCCTTACTCACATGAAATTGAGGATATCCAGATCAAATATAAATATTCAAAATATATTGGGCTCTATGAAGTTGATCAAATAAATCATCAATGAGAGTTAGGGGATACTTTATCTTTATTGATATAGCATAGATCTCCATGTAGTGAATACACAACCTCATAGATCCATATTTCTTCTTAACAAAAAGAACATAGGCTCCCCATAGAGAAACACTATGGCTTGTAAATCCTTTATCACTCAATTACCCTAGTTGTTTCTTTAGTTACACTAATTCCAAAGTGTCCATTCTATAAGGGGTATTTGATATGGGCGTTGATTCAAGAATTAAGTCAAGGGAAAACTCAATTTCCTACTCTGGATGATGTCTAGGTAAATCATATGAAAAAACATCAACATATTCTTTCACAATAGGTACATCCACTTTTTGAACATTCCTTTCCTCACCCATAGTTATTGCATTCCCTTATTCCCCAATAATTGAATCTAGTATAGATATAGGGGGTTGATCTAGATGAGAATCATATGGTGATGTTTTGGCTTTAAAGATATGGGTTTTTACATCGTCCTAAAAAATTGTAACCTCCTTCTTTTTGCAATAAATTTTCACATCATGGTTCGAAATCCAATAAATACCAAGGATTATATCAAAGTAAATGATGGGTATGATAATAAAATCAATAGATAAAGCATTTTTATATACCATGGTGGGGACTTCCTTACACAAATTTATTGTAATGATACTTCCCTTAGAAGTTTTGACTGACAACTCCCTTATTAAATCAAATTAGAAATATACAATTTTATTGGAAACTAAGAAGATATGAAAAAATGTGAGGATCTAGAATCAAATAAAGAATTGGCTATGTTTGGGGAAAAAATTAAAGTACCTGCCACCACATCATTAGGGACTTCAATATCAGTAGTTGTGATTGCATAAGTATGACCTTCCTCCCTTTGCCTTTTTTAGGGTAACAATACCATGATACCTAGAAAAATCATTGGCATAATTTCGCCTATCCCTACAATTTTATCATTGAACATTGTTGGCTTATTTATTCACCTTACAATATTAGGATAAGTGGCCTTTTTCTCCACACTTGTAACAAACACCCATACCCTTTATGAATGTGCAAGGGTGTCTCTTCTCACAATTATCATAGGTTGGATGGTCAAATATTACCTTCTTCCACATTTGTATTTTTTCATTTCAATAGTTTTCAGCAGCCCTCTTATTCTCTTGATTTCTTTTAAAAGAATAAGACTTAGATAATTCTTTTTCCCTTTTCATTACACTAGATACTATGTCTTCATATGATGATAAAATTTGGGAGATTATAGCCCTTCGGTGGAGTGGTTTCAAACCATCAAAGAATTGATCAATCTTTCTCCTTGGATTACATATGTAGTCTGCAACATGTCTTTCTAACCTTGTGAAGTTAGCTTCATACTTTACAACATTATTACCCTCGTTTTGCCTCATATTTAGAAATTTCATTTCCATATCTTCTCGTTGTTCATGAGGGAAGTATTTTTCTAAGAAGATTTCCCTAAAATCCCTCCATTCTATTTCTTCTATTTCTTCGCCCTCTTTTGTGTTTTGTATTAAAGACCACCACTGATTTGCATCTTCCAATAGTTGATAAACTGCTATAACATCCTTCTCTCTTTCATTACATCCTAAAGAGAGAAATATCTTATCTAATGAACTTATCCACTACTCTACTACGAATGGGTTTGTAGTCCCATTAAATGGTGGAGGTTATTGTCACACAAAGCAGTCAAAAATAGCTCCCCCACATTGTAGATCTAGATGCTGTATATAGGTATGTATATTTTTCAAAACCTAAGTTAGCTATCCCAATATAGTTATACGTTTCTCATAACAAGTCATAGCACTAGATCAAACACCATTATCTTGCATCAGAGGGAAATCCTTACATGGGACATGCAAATTCATGCAGTTTCCATTCCTTCCACTAGGTGTCATTTCTAAATAATGGAATATACTATATTATGTTATGAATCATAATGTATAATCTCAACGTAGAAAAATAATTTGAATAAATTGAATTTCTATGCATAGATAATCACATAATAATAAATATGGTTTCTTTGAGAAAAAAAAATACATTTAAATCCTTCATAATGGCTTGTAAAGAAAATGTGAATTATCCAAAGAATATCCCCCATGAGTGTTAAACCAGGTGAAAAGTAAGGCCCGTTGTCGTGTACCAGGATACTCAAGGTCAATCCCAAAACTCTTTGTCATAATTATTACTCCTAGGTAAATTTGCGCAAGAACTACGTCCACCTGTAGTATCCAGACAGGGATTTAGTTTCTAGAAGTATCCACATAATCTATTCCTGACCAAAAATTCTAGGATGTTCTTTTTTGTTTTATCCTTAAGGACTATCTTTGGGTTTTGTTCCCAAATCTATGTTTTCTAAATTTATTTTCCAGTTTTTTCTACTAAACAACTTCTAATACCAACTATAAGGACCTGACCCCAGTTTCCCAGAGTCAGTGCCTTACTTTTTTACATTGACATATAATTAAGGAATATGAATCCCAAAGGACTATGTAGTTTAGAATATTTAGAAACAAGATACCTACATAAGTTTATCATTACAACTTGAAATTAAATACAACATAGAAATTTCATTGAAAACATCCATATCTCCTAGGTTATCCCTTTAATTTATTCATAAAATAAATCTTCATGTACTAAAAAAATGAAACATAAGAATGGGTGAGCTCAAATGCTCAGAAAGGGTAAGAAATATATGGGAAGATATCATAAAAAAAATCATTAGGTATGGTGAATAACTAAAAACACATTCCTTCAAAAATGAACTTGAACACATTATGGTATGAATAAGAGATGAATAAATAATTCCATAATCAAGAATAATCATGGTTATTATACTAGTGGAATAACCTCATGAACTTTGAATTACTAGTTTTATAATGAGGGAATGCATAATGCTGGACATCATAACCATACCGTCAAGGTCTTGTTCTAAGACCATAAATAATCATTTTGTCAAGGACTTGTTCTAAGACTGTAGTTTGTCTTAGGAGACCTGCGGATGCATCAAGGGACTATAGTAGGCCACACCAATCACTTAATATGTCCAATGAATTCCTCATATGAATGGGGATAAATATAAATAACATATACATTCATATTGAAACTAAAATACGAAATTTCAATAACGTTCCCCGAACATTAAGTATAAACACTAACCATTCGAAGTAAATTGATGAATGATTTTAAGATAGCACATCAACAGTCAAAATAATCATAAACCATTCAATTAAATATGGAAGATTATATCATAAAATATTAATTCCAATAATACATAATAATAAACAAGAGTTTTGAAATAGATGATGATACTCTTATAAAATCATCGAGTAATTCTTGAGATAAATAATATTTTACTTTGAAAAGAATAGTTATTTTGGAAAAGTATTTGCATAAAAACATAAGTGAAGTAAGATAGTATTTTCATAATAAAATGAGTGTTTTTAGAAATATAATGGTTTCTAAAAATATATTATAGAGTTCCTTTTAAAATAGGTAAGAATTTGAGAAATTCACTTGAATATGGCTTGTATTTCAGGATAGATGAGCCTCAGCCCAGTTGGTGAGGTATCCATAAGTGCATCCACAAGACTCAGGTTCAAAACCAGGTAGAGGCATATTTTTGGTATTATAGAAGTACTATAGTAGGAATTGTAGCAGAACTGTACACTGTGTAGGTACTGTAGCAGACTGTACACTATACAGGTATTATAGCTGAACTGTACACTATGCGGGTACTATAGGAGGCACTATAGTAGTTACTGTAGTATGTGTTGTTCGTTACTGTAGCAGCTATAAAAATTCACCTTGGGCCACCGGTTTGGGCTTGAATTCCTTAAGTCTTTCGGGCCACCCATGACTTTGGGTTATTAGGGCTTTCAGGACACCTTTAAGGCCTTCAGGCCACCTCAAGGCCTTCGGGCCATATGCAGTTTCCCCAAACACACTACAAAAAAAGGAGCATCCCCTGAAGAGGATTCAGAGCAGATGCACTCACTAGAGCAGAACCAAATGGATTTTTCATAATGAGAGGGTATGGCTATGCCATCGAGAACATCCTATTCTTGCACGGGAAGCCTAGCTAGACAACCATGCAAAGGTGGAGAGCTACTATCATGATGCAAATGTTGTGGAGGGGCAGTTCCTTGTAGATAATCTGGTTGAATTCCCTAAGACCTTTGGGTCATGTAATCTCCTAAGCATACGGGCCATGTAATCTCTGATCCTATGGTCCTTATAATGATTCCCCTCATCCCTTGAAAGGGGGGTTATCAAAAATCAATAAAAATGAAGGCCTTCTGGCCATTCGAGGTGGGGGGGGGGTGGCTTGTATTTTGGGAAGAATTTGTCAATGATCCTTTTAAAACATATAAATCCCCATAAATGAAAGTAAGATTCTGGATGGTACAAATATTTAGAACATTATCACCGAATATATGAGGAGTAAAATAATAATTTAATTGAGGTAAGTAGAGAATAATATTAACCCGAATGAAAATGGAGGTTCGGGTAGAAAACCATTACCTTAAGAATGAAGGTGTTCCTCACTTGATCTTAATGACCTGAATAATCAAATTTAGGTTCATAAATTAATGATTCCATAACCTCCTATACATTTAATTTACTTATTATAACCTTATTAAGTTCATTCATATACTTTTGATGGGTTAGGGATTCAATTTCATTGTTTGGGAGTGTTTTCTTCCTCGGTTTTCATGATCAGTTTACTTATTTTCATGTACGAATAAAAATGTAGAATGTGAATTGTTGTCTAGAATAGAAGTTTTATTTTATTAGTAAACAACCATAATATTAAATCTTCATAAAATTCATTTTTTTATTTGGAGTGAAGATGAATCATTATATAAAAATTTAATGATAATTGCTGGGGTTATTTTGCGATTTTTTATCATAATGAAATCATTTTGATATATAAATTAATTCCATTTGTACTAAAAGATTACAGAACCATACATAGAATATATTACCTATATAATAATACGGTTCAACTATAAAAATGGTTTTACGACCAGAATCGAAGATGTTAATAGAAATTGAAAACCCATTGTCCTTGAATGTGATAAATTAACACATCTCGGATGGTGTTTTCATTTCTAGTATAAAATAAGGAGAAATGAGATATGATGATTAATTGATAAATTATCATAAAAAAATTATAGTACATGTAAGGTACTAAAGTAATCATAACATTTTTATGAAATGAGGTGAGTAAAGAAAAAGAAAAGAAAGGAACTTGAAATAAAAGAAATGAAAATAGGAATTTACCTCTTGAAGTAATATTCCTTGAGTGTCTCTTAAGGGGAGAGGTTTTGGTCTTTTTATGTGACCAAGGAATGTTGGATGTGGGTAAGGAGTTTGGGATAATATTTTATTAGAATTTATACAAGGAACATGTCTTGAGAGGAGTTAATAGAATAGGAAGTGAGGGGGTGGTTATAGTGGAGGAGATGAGGGTTTCCCCATTATTTTACTCATTATTTTATTATTTTTCCAAAGACAGCCAATCGTATTGATTCTTGTGAACAAGAATAGTAATATGTGCATGTGAGTACAAACCAAGTGTTATTAAATTATCCATGATTCTAGGAATATTAAATTCAACTGATAATGTATATATAAGTTAAATTACTGTATTTTAATATTCATAAAAAATTTGAGTATTTCAGAAAAATACCAAAAATTCACCCTAACCATTTTTTGACGTGTATAATTCAAAAATGAACTCCATTTTATGAAAATAATTTTATTAATTTTAATAATTTTGTTTTTAAATAAAATTTTAATTTGTCTGAAAAATAACAATTTTAAAATTTTAATGTGTTTTATATCACATTGAAAAACTAGTTAATATCTCATTATATTATATCCTTAAGACAATAAAATAACTATATGATTTACTATTCATAAGGGTCATATTTATATTTATATTACTATTCATAAGGGCATGTTACTACTCACAAAAAATTATGTTTTTCTTATCAGACTCTAAATATCTTACTGAATGCAATTGTGATTATCAGTTTTTCAAAATTCAAAACCCAGAGGTAAAAATTTTATTTTTAGTGGCTAGGTTATAGAAAAGTGCTATTTTTAAAGACTCAATGTTTCATCCATTCAATATTAAATTTATTTTCAAAATCTTGGGGTGCTACAAATTCTCAGTGAAGTAAATGAGTGCACTAGATAAAGATTGAGTAATCTTCTAGCTTGCTTATCAAAAAAACATATTATCCAATTAATCACAGATCATATATGTGGAGTAAAGGTTATCCCTAACTCACATTACCTTATATACAAAAATTTCCTGATTTTAGTAAAATAAATATCAATGATGATTCTTATATATATTTCAAATCATCCATGATTCCTTCCAAGCCATGTTTTTTAAAAAGTAGTGAAAAACTAACCATATTCCAACATTATTTTCTGATGGAAATCATATCAATCATGATATGATAAGAATATATTAGGACACTACCACAAGTGTTTAATGAAATCTGTCTGTTTAAAATATGGCCTTAGCTATAAATTAACATAAAAAAGCTTAGATGTATCTATGTTAATGATCCTATATCCACTAAGGATATTAATATTTATTCAACATCAAATATATTTCCATAAAGGAAGTATATTTATTGGAAGATAGTGGGTGTAAACTTAAATAATATGGGTTAAGTCATTGTATGCACATGATTTGGCATAAGAATATAAGACTCCACAAAACTTAGTAGTAGGAGTAGCTATGGAGATGCATATTTCATTGGAATTTATAACCAAAGAGGTCATTTATGTTCCCCAGTATGGGTGATATATGTATTATTATTTTCAGAAAAAAATTCCTATAACACAATAGTAAATGGTAATATTATAAGGTTGAAAAGTATATATAAATTCAATTGATGGACTCAATGTATCAGGATTCATAGACTCTGTATTTTTAGTTTTTCCAAAACATGATATTGTTGGTGAGTATTTAAAAGAAAATAGAAATGGATAATATGAGATGATACCCGTAAATAATGATTGATTTTTGAAAGGTCTAGTCTGTGAAAAATATCTATACACCAATCATCCTAAATATAATCCTCCTTGAATTCTACTTTTTCAAAGCATATTTCTATCATCATAGTATTGGGATACTAATTTTCAAGGCCGCCTCACTTAGAGAAAACCACACGTTAGATGTCTATAAGACACGACCAAAAGCATACCCAATATTATATGTCTAATAGGAATAAATTAATAAGGTTGGTGACATAAATAGATGGTAATTAGATATACAGATTACATAAATTCATTAATGAATAAATCATGTATAGTGATCGTAGAATATTCATTTGGAAACGAATGAGTTACATGTGTATCTATATAGTTAGTGGGAGAACTATAAGCTTTCAAGATAGATATTTGGATAATATATGAAAAAAATATTGTGTCTTACCTGTTTTTTGAGACTAAGGAATGAAATTTTTCCACGTGTAACTTAAAGCAGTGACCATGTTCTAGGGAATAATATCTAAAAGAGAGATCCATGAGTTTTCTTAATTTAGTCATAGTATATATATTAACTGTATATTGAAGAATATAAGTTGTAACAATTCAAGACCAAAGTTTTGTTGGCATATGAACCTTCTAACAGAACATTCAAAGGCATTGGAAGAGATTATTGATATTAATTTAATTTAACAAGATTAAGTTCAAGGAATTTATCTCATGTTCCATAATATGTACTGATGTTTGATATTACTAATACATAATTCATAGTATGTAAATATCATATTGATCCAATATAATTGCATCAAATTACAGTTAGAACTATCTTATAGTACTTTAAAAAGTAGAACTGGATCAGTTCTTGGTGTCTGGGGAAGTGGGAATACTAGTGATCAATTGAATTGAATAATTTTATTCATTTCTTTCATTTTGATCTAGTATCGCATAAAAAGTTATGTTAATATGAAATAAAGACTTATTACAGTCGGTGGTTACCATATTTACAATATCTAAATATGTTATGACTTCTAATAAAGTTAAAAAGTTGTTTTTAGCATTGTCATGTTCCTATTTTGGGTTATAGTAAAAAAATATTTATCATTTTATTGAAATATTTAAATATGGAATTTACTCAGTATATCATGATTCTGAAGAGAGTACAAGAGGTGAATTCTCATTTATATCAATACATGATCAATTTTTTCAAGATAATAATATTGCAGTAAACATATTTGTCACATAGACACATGGATTTTCTCTAAAATGGAATTCCCATGTGTGGCCTTTTTGAAAAAAAAAACAGACACGTGGAATTACCAACCTTTTCCATAGAAACTTATTAGGCCTAGAAGTTATAGTGACAATCAATAGAATAATTTTTTTGTGAGAGGAATAATCGTTCATTGGAATTTGGATCTATTGTATATAGATTTTATTGGAATTCATTCCCTAGAACCAACTAATTTGTACATTAGATTACATGAATTTGAAAAGGTGTAAATATTAATATAAATAAATTATCACATGTTTCTTTTTATTATTCATAACATTAATATGATAATTTTCTAGAGTATCTATCAAATTGATAAGGTAATAAAAATACCTCGTTATGATGAGATCCTTGAAATGCCAAGATGATATTCTTAAAAATAGTTCTATGGTTAGATAAAATACTATAATAGGGCACATAGTATATAGATCATCAAGAGTGAGTACTGTTAAAAGGTTGAGGCTTTTTCTTATGTTATGACTCATGCACTTAGATGTATTTCATATAACATGATGATTACAGTTCATAGAGAAGCTGAATACATTGAGTGCATCCCAAATGACATGTTATTAAATAATAATCTGATAAAGAATTTTTCCATTCCCTCTTTTATGGAATTTGATATCTTATTCCCTTTATTGAAATTTAACAGTCGCATTAAATTCCATGACCATAGTGTAACAAAATTTATTTCAAATTTTTAAACAAATATGTATCAATCAAATAGGTTTATGGCATAAAAGTGAAACCTACTTGATGAGGTATTGAGATAAATGGATTGTATTACACAGAGAGCATTAGTATGTGGTTGTGAAAATTGTGACATTATGTTTTTTCTCTTGGGTGATTTGACTCATTTCTAGACAACAATCTTGGACTTTAGGTGTACCTACCTAATGCCAATGAGAAAATATCATATAGGGTCACACACAAAGTGATTCCATTGATCTAGATTAGTTTTTATTTGAATTTAATTAATAGAATAAATATTATTTTCAAGACTGAAGAATAATTTATATTAAAGTTATATTGATTTCAAAAATTAAATAAATATTTATTCACCAAATATTGATTTATTTTATTGAATATTTAATAAATATTTATTATCTTGTTTGTGGATGAATATATTTATTTATGAATAATTATTTATTTAGTTGTTCAATAAATGTTGAGGAGCTTAATGGACGAAGATTGTGTTTGGGGATAAATATTAATTTACAAGCTAGTAAAATAATATTTTTTATTGAACAAGTTAGTGTGTACACCATAAATTATTATTATTATTGTTGTTCTTATTATTATATTTCATGGGGTTTAATAAATATTATAATATTATTTAACGGTCAGTGTGTAATTAAATAAAATTTGAATTAAAACCTTAACTCTATAAATAGATGGTTATGTCTATTGTGTAAGGTTAATAGAAAATTGAGAAAAGAGAATTATTTTGCACAACTGACTTCTCTCTCTCAAATTATTACTCTCTTCATCTCAAGGATAAGAAGAAATTATTCAATACAAAATGAACTTGGAGAGATCAACACAAACAATGCGAGACATTTGATTCACCACAATAACACCCTGGAATCAATTGGTATTACTCAGAGATTAAAAGATCTTTTGTGGATCACCGCTAGAGGGATTCTACACTTAAATCCTTACGACGTAATGAAGGTATTCCAAAAGGGTTTTTCAAAGATCAACAACATCATTGAAGAAAGGATCTTAAGAAATGGTAATCATTTATTCCTTATAGAAATAAATTAATTATTAATTTAATGTGAAAGTCCCTCTCTTGGGGTTTTGAGTAACTATAAATTAGAAGAAATTTTAATTTCACACCCACCAAAGGCACTACCTCTACACCCGGAACCTACAAGTAGGTCCCTCTCCTTTACGCAATGGGAGAAGGATAGAGTGTACATCACGACATCCTGATGAAACCTTCACTTGATGATTCATAGATAAAGTATCAAACATTTGAGGATCGAGCATTTGATGAAGATCCATCTCTAACTCATCACAGTGCACCCCAACACAAAGGTCTGTGATCTCAATATGGACGTCCCATTCGCACACCAAATTGTGGGATGAGAACACATTATAGAAAATGAATGTACTCATTTTTTATATGATTTATATTGACTTAAATATTTTGAAACAAAAATGATATATGTTACCTATATTATTTTCTATCTATTATATTAATGAAATTAATTTTACCTTCAACTATTTTTTATATATTTATTCTACGTTTTAATTTTAATATATATTTTACTTATATTTTATTGTTTAAAAGTTTTCAAAGTTAACTTCATGAAACATAGTAAAACTTATTAAATTTCAATTAATAAACTTTAAAAGCTTATAAAATATAAACTATAAAAAATCTAATTAAAAATTAAAACATAGCATAAACATCTAAAAAAATAGTCCAAAATAAAAATAATTTCATCAATAAAATAAATCAAAATTAATTTACAAGGCACAAATATTATTGATTAAAATCATAATATTTCCACATTAAAAAATATATGACCATAAAATATAGTATAATTAAAATATAAATGAAATTTAGATTATCGACTGAACATATAGAAAATAATTGAAAATTAAAGGAATGTTAAAAAAACTATAAATACAAAAATAATGTTTTAAAACGAAAATATTTTGAGCAGTTACAATTACGTTTCATTAATTATTTTTTTGAATTTATTTTTATTTTAAATTATTTTATATATATTTAGTAGGTTTTTCAAATTTCATTTAGATTATATTTGTACTTTATAATTTATAGTCTTTTAAAGTCACCTACTTGAAGCATTATTATGTTTCATAAAGGTGAATTTGAAAGAATATATATTATAAAGTAAAAAATACAATCTACATGAAATTTGAAAAACTTACTAAATATATAAAAACTAATTGAAAAAAATCATAAATATAAAAACAAAATCTAATTTACATGTCACAAAATTTACTACTTAAGAACATAAAATGTACACTTTAAAAAATAATGGTCATAATGCTTATTAAGTATTATATTATAAATTACATTATTATGAAGTATTATTATTTATTTTTTATAATTATTTTTTAGTAATTACAATATTAATAAATAATAATTCTATTAATGGGTATTTATAATAATTAAAATAATCAATATTTATAATGATGTAAATAATGAAATTATTTTTGTAACTAATAAAGTAGTTAATAATATAATTTAAAAATAAATATTAATTAAATTTGGAGTATATAAAATTTAATTATTAATAATAATGGATTAATAAACAAATTATTATACAATTAATAATAATTTATAATAATCATATTAGTGATGTTTATTTGTATATATATGAATATAAACAAAACAAAATAAAAATTAAAATAATATTTTAAATATACAAACATATAGGTATATATATATATAATTTATTAAATAGATTTTTTTTGACTTTGGGAAAAGGTGTTGTGGCCCTTAATGCCTTTTCCCAAAGATTCTGACAAAGGTGTTAATGGCCTTCATGCTTTTGGCCCAGGTGAAAACAACCATAGTCGTAATGGGTATTCATTCCTTTATGACTTATTTTAAAAAATAACCATGGTTTATTTTATTTTTTTCTCCAAAAAACTTATATATATTATTATATATATCCTCCCTCACTCGTATCTTCTCCATGCATTGTCATTATTGTTGTAGGGGATTCCACGATAGCCTAGGGCTTCTAGGACCAACACATAAGCTCTTATGGGCTTCCATCCTAAAACTCATGTGTGATGGGTGGAATTTTTCATTTAAACTTATAAGTGAGCCACTATCCTTTGTGTAAAACTGATGTGGGACTTCGTTTTGTACCAGAAAATCCCCCCTTCAAACCAAAGTCCACACAACAACGGTTTTCCATTGAACGATAATTCATATGATTCAAATCATCTTGCACTTGCATTGGCGTTTCTCTCTCCACCGAGACACATCATCTTCTCACTATTATTAAAAAGGCTTTTGACATAAAGAACCATGAATCCTCATGCTTAAAATAAGCCATTGTTATCACTATCAAACTTGATTTTGGAATACTCCAACCTACATCACACCTGAGCTACACCATGGATCTGATACCACTTATTGTGGGAGATTCCTCACAAGCTAAGTCCTTAGAGTCCCAACACATAAGCTCTTATAAGGTTTCTTTCTAATACTCATGTGTGATATGAGGAAATTCTCATCAAACACTACAATAGACCAACGCAAGGGAAATGCCGACTTTTATCATCACTAAGAAAAAAGTACTAATAAAAACCACATCTTTATCAGTGCTAGCTAAAAGCACCAATAGTGGTAACCTTTATCAACGTTAAAAAAACATTAATAAAGATGTTCCCTTCATAATCGCTTTTATAGCACTGATAAATGGTAGATTTATCAACCCTAAGAATAGCACTGATAAATGTTTTTAATAAAAAATATTATTAATTTATATAAAATTATTATATTTATATTAAAAAATAATACTTATTTATATAAATTAAATAAAAAACACATATTTATAACTAATATGTTTTTTAATAATTCAAATATATATATATATATATATAATGTTTTTTAAGAATAATTTATATGATTATAGTTAAATAAATATATATTTAAATAATTATAAAATTATAATAAATTTAATTAAATTATAAATATATTATTTATATTTATAATTATATATAAATACTATTAAAATATATATTTATAATTAAAAATATAAATTATTTATTTATTTATTTAAATGAATATGTCTCCAATAAATTTAGTCAATAAATTTCTTGATGAGTGAGTATAATTAATGCATATATATGTATATATTTATTTTTAATATTTTTAATTTTAAAAATATATATAATTTTATATATATTTATTATATATATATATTTACTATATATAAATATAAATAAATAATTATTTATTTATTTTCATAATTATATATATATATATATATATATTTATTTATAATATATATAATTATATATATATAATAATATAAATAAATTATTAACATTATATCTTTATCAGCATTTTTTTAGCACTGATAAAGGTCTCTTTTAATTTTTTTTCCAATTTTAGCACTAATAAAACTGACCTTTATCAGTACTTTTTAAGTATCATTGATAAAAGAGTTACCCATTATTATAAATGAACTCTAACAGTTGGTTTCTCTATCACGCACCTTCAAACTTTCACAGAACCCTTCATCTACTATGTTGCTGCATTATTTGCGGTGCTCATTGCCACCGATCAACCTGCATCTCTCTACTAGCCTCTCTTTCCATCACGCCTCTCACCACCACCTATCTCACGATTCCTCTCGTCATCATCACTCTCACCATCATTGATCTATACCGTACCATCACCGCCCTACCAATGTCTCGCTTTCATGGCTGAACCCAAAGGTAAGGGTTGACCCTTTTTCTTGTGATGTCATTGTGTCTCAAGTATTTGAATAATTTTTTGATCTCTGTTCACCCTATATTTGAATTTACGGGCCATTAACCATTGATTTCTGATAGGTTACCCCGAATGTTTTCCATTGAATTTGGGAACCAGGACTGTTTTCATGTTCAAGTACATGTTCTGAAGCACATGCTATATTTTCAATAATGTAATTCTACTATTCAAGGGTCAAATGATAAAAAAAGGAAAAAGGGGAGGGCAGGTGAGGTTTGGTCTAACCACATTATAAAAATCCATTTGGAAATATGTTTTTAACATTTTTTGTGTCATTTCATATTTGTAAATCAAATTTTACCATTTTTTAATTTTACTCGGTTAATTAATTTTCAACATTTGTAATTAATTTTAATAGAAAAAAAATTAAAATTGATCTTTTTACCTAATGTGAACCTACAAATTTAAAATTTTAAAAACATTTTATCACATAAAATTTTTAACAATGTGAAACATTAATTTTAAAATAATCACACATAACACGTAAAACTAGTTTTTAGGAAAAGTTTGTTTTTAAGCTTAAAATTTATGTGTAAGAGATAGTTATAAATATTATCAATTTTCATAAAATAAATTTCTTTATTATAAAAAAGTGTGTAGCTTTAAAAATAAGTCAAAATATAATTTTACCTTTAAAATAATTAATTAAAAGAAAAGATCAAAAATAGTTTTTATTATAATTATAATAATATTTTTGATTTATAAGGTTAAACATTTGTTTTATAAATTTTAAACAATATATTTAAATTGTGAAACTTTATTCATTAAATAAATATTTGATCAATTTAAAAAAATCCAGTTCTTTATTATATATAGAAAATGTAATGAAAGTCATCGTTTCAAAAACAAACTATATTTTGTATAATTCTTATAAAAAATTAATATTTTATAAAAAAACCCCAAATCATATTAATATAATTTTGATATGTGGAATTAAATAATTAACTTAATTATATAAAAATAAAGTTTCTAATTTTGATTGAAAATAATTTTAATAAAAAAATCTTGAGTGGAAAATAATAATATTTTAAAGAAATGAATCTTATATTAATATATATTTTTTACACCATTTTCATAGGGTGGTACTTCTATTTCAAGCAATACTTGAAATTCCAATCATCGATAAAATATTTCAATATTTCTTAAAAAAATCCAAGGTTTAAAGATTGATTTTGGTCTTAAAATCAATGGTAATCACCAACTTGATGTTTTAAAAATTGTTCTTATGTTAATAGGATTTCAAAACAAGAGTTTGGGTGATTTGAATGTGTTAAAAATGTTGGAAAATGTTGTATTATTTTTAATGTGGTGATTTAACTCTTTTAATCTATATTTAAAACCATTTTTTAGCCTTGCATAATTTTTATATCAATGTTTTGGGGTGTTTAATGCTTTTAAGATTTCCAAATAAGATGGATTATTTGAAAAGGTTTTGTTTTTCCATGTGGATTGGAATTTGAAACTTATTTTGTCTTTGAATATTTTTCAATGGCCATTTAAAGGGTATTGTGAATTCCCATTTGAGTTTCAAAGGTGTTTTGATACAATTGGTCCCAAGAGTATATTAATACTACTTTTATAAATGATAAAATGGTTTGGAATTCTAAGAATGTTTTGAAAATAGAAGTCCAATTTAAAATTTTATGAAAAATTAGTTTCCATATAATGTTTGATACCCTCTTAAGCCCCTTCGATTATTATATGAGCATTGTAGCTTGTGATCCTAGGTTGGGGTGTTTATTATTGATGAATTGTATATGTTGTTTAGGTTTGATGTATATTGAGATACATCTTATAAGGGTGGGAGGTGAGGCCTAAGATATTTTAAATGCTTTGCACAAGATGCATATAGTTTTTTAACTATTGTCCCCTCCATTTGACTCACAATGGGATTTTTATGTAGATACTATGTGAGCTTTGTGTGGAGAAACCATAGTGTGATAATGAGTTGAATGGGGATGTGTTTTTAGGATACTCCAATATGGTAATACTCAATGTAATATGAGGCCCTAATGCTATTAGAATATTTTTATATGATCTCATAGGTGAAGGAATCACAGAGAAATTATCTTTATCAATCCTATGGATGAAGGAGTTCTAGGGATAACACCATCCTTGTCATTTTTTCATGTTGTGAAACTTGACATAGTGGTGCTTGTTCTTCAGCTTTCTTCCTTCTTTGTATGGTTTTATTTTTTGATTTTTTTTGAAAAGGGTTTGTGAAAGTTTTTTAAAGAAGTAATAAAGGAAATAATGATTTTGATTTTTTTTCAAAAATTTTTAATAATGATTTTGAAAAGTGTTCTCAAATGAGAAAAGATAAAATGGTTTCTATTGGATGAGGAAAAATGTTTTCCAAGTGATTGTTTTCATTTAATGAAAATATTATGAAAAGGGTTTTAACACAGTTTTATGTGCTACTACTTATTTTTGTAATACATTATAGAAATTTTTTATTTTTATAATGTATTTCAAACTAGATTTTTTAGGATGTAAAACGAAATTGATCACATATATTTGATAGGTTGTGGTGACCTACTGTACTTTTTGATCATGCCTATATTTTATAGGTTCGGGTTTGTTCTGGCTTGTTTTTCTTTCTTTGGATCTTCTAAGAGGGATATATGGTGGGATGGTGACCCTAGTTGAACATATTTTGTGTTTTTATTTTGTTAATTATTAATATTTACAATTCAAATACTATGGATATAATTATAGAATGTATGTATGTCAATCGTATGACGAAAGTGTATGAAGATAGAGTGAAAGAGTTCATCATGTTTTCAAAAGATGATGCATATGACCCTTCTCAAATTTTTTGTATGTGTTTATGCTATTTTTATTCAAGACTAATTAGTCCATAGGATTTGGAAGGACAATTGATCTATCATGGAATATATTGAAGTTATAATTCTTGGAATAAACATTTGGAAAATTAAATGTAGCTAGCGGATGGGGTAACACTATGTTTTATCGATCATCTGATATTATTACAAGTATGAACAATGAAGAAGACTTTATCAGGGATGTGATTAAAGATGTGAATAATGATGAAGAACATATTGATGAAATGATAAGTACTTTTGAAGATTAACTTTGTGATTAAACTAAATTGTTTGAGAAGTTAAATAGTTGCGTAAAGACACCATTGTATATTGGTCGCACTCAATATACAACTTTGTCATCCCTAATGAAGCTGTATAATTTGAAAAAAGGAAATTGAATGAGTGAATCTAGTTTATTAAAACTACTTTCTCTCTTTAGTATCATTATCATAGAAGATAATGAGCTCCCTAGCCGAACATACATTGCCAAATGAATGTTGCACTTGATGGGTATGATCTCTGAAAGAATACATGTCTTTCTGAATGACTGGATACAGTTTCACAAGGACAAAAAAATCAATTATAGAATTCCCAATGTGTGGCGATTCTCGATACAAGAAAGATAAATCTGGTTCTACCAAAGTTGTATGGTACTTTCCAACCATTTCAAGGTTTAGGAACATATATAGAAGTGAGGAAACTACATTGAAATTGACATGGCACGTAGATACAATAAAAAAAAGATATTCCAAAAGAAAATTTTCCCTACCCATTGAATATCCTCGTTTACTAAAATTGAAGGTTCATGTGGATAGAAATTTAGAAATTGGTATTTGTCGCATAGTTGATTTTGATGAAAAAACTTTTGGAGAGGAAGGTATTGACTACAATTTTTTGGAGAAGGTAAATTAAATCCTCGACTATGAATGGATAAGAGCCTCAATTTTAAATGTATACATGAGGTATGTTTTCATGATTTAATTTTTCAAAAATGATTTACTATGTTAATTGTGACTAAATAGATTTCATATTTTTTAATGGCATATATATGAATACCAATTGAAGGAATTTACTAATGAAAACAAAATATGGACTCATTAGTCTTTATGCCACCTCTACAGAACTAACAAAAATTGAATCCAAAAAAATTGATGAAATAATGTAAAACATTTACAAATAGATTGAAAGCAAAATTGGGGATGGAATACTATTCCTAATACCGATGATGTAGGGGTAAAAATATACCATTTAATCATATCAAATATATTTTCATTTCCTTTATTACTTATTCCTTTTTGTGTTTTTAGGAAACATTGGATACTTATTGCATTCAATGTGGATACTCCAATGATTTTTTTCAGATATTCACTACATTTATTACAAACAAACTGACCACACATGATGGAATTATTCAATTTTTAATACACTATATCCAATATTTTTTAACAAAACTTCAAGTTATAAAAATTATCTTATGTTATAATGATGATTATATTATTATAGAGTGGTGTGTAAATATCTTCTAAATCATGGTATGAGGACAAACAATGAGCACTTATATCCTTAAAAGTTCTACAACTAGAAAATTATCAGAGTATATATAATAATATTTCACTATCCAAACACACATCAAAACAAATTACTTATTTTCCTCAATTTTTCTATAGTGTCTGAAACAAACAAATGGAAAAGATTGTGGTTATTATATTTGTAAATTTATGAGAGAGATCATATTCCATCAAAAAACACACATTCCCGAAGAGTAATTTTCAAAGTTAATTACTATTTAATTTAAAACATTAATTAATCCTTTTTGTGTCTTTATTTTTCCATTACTACTAAGAATTTCAAAAAAAAATTACAAGATGACATACAGTCTCTTAGAAATGAATGGGCGTCATACCTGATTGAAAAATATACACCAATAACATGAATAAGTGACTTCCATAGAAGTAATGTATTTTTTCATATGTATAGTTAATTTATTTGTTTTTAGTATTACTCACATAATAATTGTTTCTTATATAGGTGGATTCCTTTCATATTTATGGGTCAAGAATGTATAAACCCATCATGAAAATGTGAATTCATACTACTTATTTAATTAATTATTTTTATAATTTTATCTAATATGTGTAAGTTATTTTTCCTATCATCTTTATTTAATACTTATTTAGTTTTTTTAATAGATGTTTTTCCATGTCATATTCTTTTAATGTTACCATGCTTTCCATTGATTTTCTTTGTTGAACTTCCAATGCTACATATTGATGTGATGTTTTAAGATGAAAAAAATATCTTGAATAAATATGAAGTGTTTTAATTTAGAACAATAAATACAATGGTAATCATGGTAACATTGGGAGTTAATATTTTTTTGAGACTTTGGGATGTGTAGGAATTAGTGGAACCTCAATTTGACACAATGTGTGACTGGTATGACACCAGGTGCATCTTTTTATTTAAAATTGAAATTAATTTTAATAAAATATAAAATTGACATACTCAAAACCAAAAATAATCATTCACATTGTTTTGATACTTTATGAAAATGATCCATAAGACATTTTGGATGTGTAGGAATTATTCTCAACTCAATATGACACATGACGTGACCAGTATGACTCCAAGTGAATCTTTTTATTTAAAATTTACATTAATTTTATTAAAATTCAAAAATTGACGTACTTAAAAAAGAGAAAATACATTTGGATTATTTTGATACTTTAGGTAAATGATTTATGATTTATTTGGGACCTTTAGGAATCATCGACACCTCAATCCAAAGAACGGTATGAGCGGTATGATTCCAAGTGCATCTATTTATTTAAAATTTACATCGATTTAAAAAAAAGGAAAACTAACCTACTCAAAACCAAGAAAACACATTTGTATTATTTATAGACTTTAGGAAAACAAACCATGAGTCATTTGATATGTGTAGGAATCATCTGCACCTCAATCTGTTGTACAGTGTGATCAGTATGACTCCAAATGCATCTTTTTATTTAAAATTGACATCATTTTTAGTAAAAAAGGAACAAATAGTATACTAAAACATGAGAAAATACATTCTGATTGTTTTGATAATTTAAGAAAATGATCTATGAGTTATTTGGGATGTATAGGAATCAGAGGCATAGTGTGACCGATATGACTCCAAGCGCATCTTTTTTAATTAAATTTTACATCAATTTTAGTAAAAAGAACAACCGAACTACTAAAAACCTTTAAAATGCCTTAAGATTGTATTGATACTTTATAAAAATTATCCATGAGTCATTTGTGATGTGTAAAAATTATCTGAACCTCAATCTAATGCACACTATGAGCGGTATGACTCTAAGTGCGTCTTTTTATTTGAAATTCACATCAATTTTAGTAAAAGTGAATAAGTGGCATACTTAATACCAAGAAAATTGATTATAATTGTTCTTATACTTTAGGGAAAAGATCCATGATTCATTTTGGATGTCTAGGAATCAGTATCGCCTCAATCTGAGGCAGGGTGTGACCGGTATGACTACAAGTGGGTCTTTTTTATTTAAAATTTACATTAATTTTAGTAAAAAGTTCAAGTGGCATACTAAAAACCATGAAAACGTATTTTCTTGTTTTTAAGCTTTATTAAAATTATTAATGAGTCATTTCAGATGTGTAGGGTTTATTCCCACCTCAATCCAATGTACGGTGTGACCGATATGACTCCAAGAGCATCTTTTTATTTAAAATTGACTTCAATTTTAGGAAAAGAAAAAAGTGTCATACTAAAAACCAAGAAAACACATTTGGATTATTTTAATAATTTCCAAAAATGATCCATGAGTTATTTGGGACATTTAGTAATTATCCTCAACTCAATCCAACAAATTTTGTGGCCGATATGACTCAAAGTTTATCTTTTAATTTAAAATTGACAAGAATTATAGTAAAACGGAACACTGGCCTACTCAAAACTGAGAAAATGCATTCAAATTGTTTTGATACTTTAAAAAATGATACATCATTCATTTAAGGAATATAGGAATCAGTTGTACCTCAATCTGTTACATGGTGAGACTGGTATAACTCAAATTAAAACTTTTTATTTAAAATTGACATAAATTTTCGTAAAAAGGACAACTGACCTACTCAAAATTGATAAAATGTTTTCGGATTGTTTTTATACTTTATAATAATGATCTATAAGACATTTTGGACATGTATGAATCAACCAAAGCTCAATCTGATGTACAGTGTAATCGATATGACTCCAAGTGGGTCTTTTTATTTAAAAATTACATTAATTTTAGCAAACAGAATGAGTAACGTACAAAAAACTAAGAAAAGGAATTTTATTTGTTATGATAATTTCAGAAAAGGTCCATGAGTCATTTTTGATGTGTAGGAATCACCCACACCTAAATATGACACACTGTGTGACTGGTATGACTCAAAGTGTCTGTTATCAGTTTAAAATTTACATTTAGATCAAAATGTGGGTCACTCCTTGAAACCCAAGAAATTGTTCTCTAATTGTCTTGATAATTTAGTAAATCAATTCATAACTGATTTGTAACTTTTTGGAATTAGTATCATATCAAAACGACACATGATGTGACCCATATGACTCAAAGTTCATGTTTCCAATTTGAAATGACATTTTTGTAGAAAATAAAAATGACATTCTAATAACTGAGAGAACTCATTTAGATAGTTCTTCTACTTTTTAACAAGTATCCTTAAGTAATTAGTGATGTATAGGAATCAGTCACACCTCAATCTCATACATGGTGTGACCAGTATAACTCCAAATATATCTTTATTTAAAATTAACATTGATTTCCTTAAAAAGAATAACTAACATTCCAAAAATTGAGCAGACGCATTTGAATTATTTTGATACTTTAGGATAATGATCCATACCTCATGTGTGACCTTTTGGAATCAACTACACCTAAATAAAATTCACAATGTGACTGGTATAACTCAAAGTGTGTCTTTTTATTTTAAGTTGACATTTTTAATGTATTTGTTCATATTAATGTTTAATTTATTTTGTTATAATATTACAAAGATAAGATTTGTTTTCTTATATAGGTGGATATTTTTTCTCAGGTTGAGGAGATTTTTTTGGCAACAAATAAAATGGGTGGACCGTTTTGAGAGGGGATCACGGGTGCCAAAGACAAACATTAATGTTTTAAATTGTTTGTGGATAGTAATTGTAAATGTAATTATACAAAAAATTATTTGAAATGTATATTATAGTGTTTTTTCTTTTTTTTATTTATGATGTAAAAATTATTTCAATTAAATTATATATTTTGCGTACAGGTTATAAGAGGTTTTTGTAGTGTGTTGTTATATAAAGACAAAATTACAGTAAATGAGGCCTTTATCAATGATAGAAATAGTTCTAATAAAGGGATATCATTATCAGTGCTAAAGTAGTACTAATAAAGGAGGGTCTTTATCAAAAAAATAGCACTGAAAAATAACCCCCTTTATCAGCGTTGTGATTAACAGTTTTATTTAATATTGTTAAAAGTCTTTTTACACACTGATAAAGAGTATATTTGCAGTAGTGAAAGGTCATATGTGATCCATCATCATTTTTGGAATCTAATATTTCCCCAACCAAAAAAAAAACAAATACTACAAAACAATGTTTTCCCATCAATGATAATCTATCTGGTTCAAATCAACTTTCACTTTCCCCATCGTTTCTCTCTCCAATTAGACATGTTGTATGCCCATTGTTATCAGGAGGAGTTTTGATAAAGGTCACCACCATAGATCCATATGCTCTAACCTGAGCCGTCATTATCATTCTCAAACTAGTTTGGAGTCATCCACATCATACCCTAGAAACACCATGGTGGGAGATTCCTCACTAGCCCAGCCATTCTGGGCCCAACACATAAGGTCTTCTATGTCTCCATCCTAAAACCAATTGATTATAGGAGGAGTAATCTATCAAATATTATATATATTCCATAACTCATTTCAAAAACCCACGTGGGATTGAGTTTGTACCAAACAACTTCATTGCCTTAAAACCTACCATTTCCCCTCCCCGGTCTATAGTAAAACTTCATAGCCTTCTTCCTTGCTCACCTCTCTACCTCCGTCTCTTCCTCACTAGTGTTAGTACCCAACCTCTCTGCTTTCTAATCAACCTTTCTCTTCTCCTACCATAATCTCCCCATCAATTCCACTAGTAGACACTGTAGTGCCACACCTCCCCCACATGCCTCACATCCCTTTATACATCAATGATGCGTTATCCACTCCAAAAGTGTCAACCTATGCAACAAAAAAGTTGAGTGATGAATTATTATGAAGAACAAAAGACTTCAAAACATTAAAACACCACAACCACTTGCATTACACTAGAAACATAACAACCATTGACTGAAATCAAAATCCATCAAAACAATTGCATATACCTTTCAAAGGGTCTTGTCACATGAACTCAATGTAGAGATAGTATCTTTCATAATTCTGTAATATATTTTTTCAATTGAATTATTTTCTTATTATCAAAATTCATTTGATTTTTTTTCTATATTTGCAGTGTTTTATTTTAGGGGAATCATATATTTTTATACATTTGAATTATGGGAGTTTATTTATATTAAAGTGAAACATTTTAATACCCATCTTGGGTATTCATTTTTAACACCTGTTTTGTATAAATTGGCGGACCCTAGAGTCTTCTCCAAAACATGATATCCCCAGGCAGGGGCTTGGATCGGAGGTCTCCCCTCCCGGTGAAGTCGTTCCTCCTGGAAGAGTCGTCGGAAACTGTACAAGAGGGCAGAGATGTGGTGGCCACAGATGAGGCTTTAAAGGTAATACAAATGGGAAACACTAATACTCACCAGATAAGTTAGTCATGGGAGGAGAAGTGATAATGGGGGGGGGGGGGTTGTGACAGCGATTTGTGCCACTGTGATATGTCACATAAGAGCCACCCGAAGGAGGGACAACCAGCAAAACATCCCCAATGGAGGTGAATAGGATTTAGTTAAATCTGAGTAGGAATGATATGATATTTATTATTTAAGGGTTTTATTTTTTATAGAAAATGGATAGGGTTCAAAAAAATTAAAAAATGGTTCTCAATATGGGTGAACCCTGTTCATGCATCTTCGGCCTGGAGAGATGCGTGAATGAGGTTCACGCATCTGGAATAGAAAATTTATAATAGGGGTATCCCCCCAATTCATTCTTCTCCTACGTATTTTTCTAAGAAGCCCTAGAGAATTTCTTTCTCAACATATTTTTATGCTTTTAAGAAGGTAAAATTTCTATTCCAATTTTCAATTTTTTAATTGTGTTTATTTATTTCATTTGAATGATTTATTTATTTAATTTTTGATTTTCAGAAATTAGTGTTTGTGTTTATGGTTTATTAATTTCATATGTATTTATGTGTAAATTAGTTTTTTTATAATTTAATTTTTGAATGATGTGTTTGTTGTATGAATTCATATTGGATGTTTATGAAAATTAATTATGTCATGTCTAAAATGTTGTATGAATTCATATTAAATATTTATGAAGATTAAATATGTTATAAAAATGTTATTTTTAAAGTAATATTTATTTAAATTATAATATTTTATACACTAGTAATATAATTTATGAATAATATATTATTTATATGTATCATAATTAAATTTATTAAAAAATATATAGATTTTTTTTGTTAATGGTATAAAAATAGTTTTTTATGAATAATAAATTTAAATTATATTAGTTATAATTAAATTTATAAAATATAAAAGAGATGTAGATATTTAATATGTATTTCATTTAGAAATAGATATAATGAGTATGACCAAAAACATGGTAAGTTGTGTGATGACTGATCTAGAGATGACAGACTGATGCATAATCGAAATTTCATGTCTTGTTTTGTGAATGTGGTTATTTAATATGTAATAATTGCATTTATTTTTCTATATTTATGAAATATGACTCATCTCTAACTAAGAATGTAAGTACATGCACGTTTTCTTAAAAACATTATCTATTTCATACCTCTAGACCCCCTCACATGGATGTGAGTAAATTTGTAATTAAAACGCAATCAACAAGAGGTGTCCCCAAAGATGCATCCCTAGGGAGGTGTCCCTGAAGAGGTGTCTAAGAACAAGCATTTGACAAGAGGCATTTCATTTTGAAAGGAGACTGACGGTTGCTGAAATATTTGATAATAGAGACTTTATGAGTCAACCCATAGGTTTTGGTTAGTTTATCAAATAATTATAAACTAATCATAAGTATTAAGATCAAATCATGATTATTTATTCATAAGTAATTAAAATAAATAATGTTATATTAAATTTTCTTTTGTAATAATACCATCAACACTATACCTAAATAGTGCAAAATCAATACATAAAAAGTCTCCAGATAAAGTCAATTATTCAAAAACAATTAAATAATGTTAAATATTAATATAGTATATAATATTTTATTAATTATTTTTTGTAGGTAATAATGTCTACACAAATATATTTCAATGGTGAGACCATTTATATGGAGCAAGGATTTAGCTATGGTGTTCAACCTATCGGAATGGTAAATCTTCATTGTTGTATGAAATTGGATGTAGTTCGCAATATGATTCATAATCAGTTAAAATTGAGGGTAGATCAATCCATTTCTTCAATCACATATTGACATCTGAAACAACCTGAACGTTTCCAGCACACTGAGTACCATTTGGTTGATTATGATGATTAGATGGATGCATCTATCTTATTTAGACAGCAGTGTGCTAATGGTTTGATGGAGTTGTATGTGGTGATTTCTGATATAGATGTGGTGCAACTGACTACTACATAACTGTGTTTTGTGAGATATGTAGAAGTTGGTCCTTCACATTAATCTTTTTCACTACATCCTTCTCATATGACTCCAGTAATAGAAGCAAATTTTTAATAAGATGATCAAAATTTGGAAGGAAATGTAGATGAAATCCTTTTGTGTGTTGATATAGTGAATGAAATTTTATCAGAGGAAGAATAATATAGGGAACCATCAAAAGATTATGTTGGTGAGGGTGATGTGAGGAATGAACCTTTTGAGGTTCTTTTGAGAGATGCGGGTGAGGGTGATGTGGTAAATGACCCTTCTAAGGTTCCTTTGAGAGACAGACATCCACGACATCCTCCAATTTGTGGTAATAATCCTTCAGTATTGAGTTCCTTAGTAAAAGGAATGTCTTGTGAACAACATTTTGATGGGGATGTCGTTATACTGGGTTCTGAATTCCCTAGAATTATAGGGAATAGGTATTCATCAAATGATAATGCCATCTATGTCAGGAAGGAGTTTGAAAGTAAATTGGCCATGAGAAATGTTATAAAGAAATACCACATTGAGTTACATTTCACATTTTTGGTTAACGATTCATAGAAAACAAAATATATCATTTGTTGTGAAAAATGTGTGCCAGAATTTAAATTTCAATTAATGGAAATATTTGATAAATTTTTTACATCTTAGTGGATAACCAAATTAGAAGGGTCACACACCTGTTTGCATCCAAGCTTGTCACAAGATCACTCTTCCCTTGATTCAAAGTTTATATCAAATGTTATTTGTGAGATGATATGAACATGTTAGGATGTTCTTGTTTCCCTTGTTCATGAAAGAATTCAACAGTTGTATTACTATCAGATATCATATACCAAAGCATGGAATGAAAAATAGAAGAAAACTATAAAAGTGTATGGTCATGGGGATGAATCTTATGTTATGTCTCCACAACTTATGGAATTGTTGTCTCTCAACTGTTAGATTGTTTATCAATTGGAAAATTTTGAGTATGTATCCCCCAATCAATGAGTTGATCGAACAAAGGTGAAGTTAAATAGGCTTTTTTGGGCATTCATCCCATGCATTCCTACCTTTCCCTATTGAAAACAATTTATTTTGGTCGATGGATCTTTCCTGTATGGAAATTATATAGCCCTTAAACTCAATGATTTCACACAGGATAATAATCGTGATCCTCTACCACTTTCTTTTAATATTTTTGAAAAGGATAATTTTGAATGCTGGAGATGGTTTTGACATGTGTACGTGTTCATGTCACACAAAACCATGGTGTCTGTCTGATATCTGATCACCATCGAGTGATTATAGAGGTCGTGGTTATTGATGGGGTTTCATAGACTGAGTCGAATGCTTATCATCATTATTACATTAGACATATTGTAAGTAATGTTCATAATAATTTCAGATATGATGCAATAAAGAAGGCGATCCTACACTTGGGTATGTTTTTCTAAACATACTTTTTAAAAAAGAATTATGAGCCCCAAAAAAAAGGTTTGATCGATGCCTTGAAGAGATACGAATTGCTAAGGAAGATTTGTATGAATATATGATGCAGATTTTGAAGGAAAAAGGTCCTTAGCCTATGATGGTGGCAGAAGATATGGCCATATTACCACAAATATAGTGTAGTGCATAAATGGGGTCCTCAAGGGTGTTTGCAAACTCCCAATCATAGAGTTAGTACAAGATACATTTTATGGATGTGTTCACTACTTTTTTGACCAGTCCCAAAAGTTCTATTAGGGTATGGAAAATGAAATGAGTTTTACACAGCATTTCCAAAGTGATATTGATCAGATACTGAATGAGACTTCAAGATGGACTGTTCTAGCCTTGATAGGGAAAATACAAGCTTTCAGGTAAAAATGTTCTATGAGTGGGCTATATGCACCAGTGGTCGAGTGTTTTTAGTGATGTTAGATAACATATACAATGATTGTAACAACTTTTAGGCATTTAGATATCCATGTGAACATGTTATCCCTTCTTGTGATTCAGTAAATATATCATGGGATCCATATATTGACCTGATGTATAACTTGAGCACTTTGGTTAACTGTTATAGTGAATCTTGGATGCTTGTTGGTGAATTTCATTCTATCTCATTGCCTGCTAATTAGTCTACCATCATCCCTGATGTTTCCAGGTTTCATAATTTGGTTTTATATTCATTTATGATTTTTTCAATCTCAGTTGTTTTTAAATTATTGGCTTCATACTACTATGTTACAACCCTGAGGAACACCAAAATCAAGTACAATCAGAAATGAAATGGATTGGCCTCAGAAACGAGGAGGGAGAATATGATGCAGTATTTGTCATGTAGAAGGACATACTCGTAAGATATGTCCCCAAGTGGCAGGATAGATCTCCACATCTCATCATCCATGATTGAGTTTGTGTATTGTATCATGAATATGCATATTTTGTTTTGTTTGTGGAAGTTTCAGTATTGAATCCTTTTATTTCTGACTTGCTCTATTTCTGACATGTTTCAATTTTTGTTTGTCTCGTTTTTTATTCTCTAATAAAGAATTTTGTGAGACTCAAACTATTCAAAAAAACAACATAGAACGAAAATGAATATATCATTCTTCCACATGTAACAAAGACTCTAATACACACACAAAAAATCAAGTATAAATCGAAAATATTGACACAATCATTTTTTATTTGACTGTTCTAGATTTATTTAAATAAAAGTTTCAAATTTTTATTGAACCTCTCATACCACATGAACCAATGCATACTACCTGAAGATTACATGAGAAAAATAACATATCACTGATACTATCCATAGTATTATCAGCTATATGCATTCAAGTGTCTTATGGCCCACACAAAATAACTAGCTCATGGAAAAGACCTTTTAGGCTGTAATTGACAATTTAATTACTAAAGACCTCATAAATAATGAATATCAAAATAATCTAATAGTGTCCTTTATTTATTGAGGGGATTGGTCAAGTAACAAAAACACTAATCCACACACAACAAATCACATATAAATCGAAAATATTAACACATTCATTTTTCATTTGA
Organism: Viscum album; assembly: GCA_963277665.1. Taxonomy (NCBI): domain Eukaryota; kingdom Viridiplantae; phylum Streptophyta; class Magnoliopsida; order Santalales; family Viscaceae; genus Viscum; species Viscum album. The sequence goes on along the minus strand of OY728133.1, from coordinate 1,560,744,798 downwards.
TTGTTCTAGATTTTTTAAATAAGTGTTGATTTTTTTTACTGAATTCAATTCAATAAAGTAATGATGATATCATTTTTGAAGATGGAAGGTTTTCCATTGCTCACATATCAGGATACTCATGTGTGATGACTGCTTTTAGAGGGTCGTCTAGTACCTCCGTTCATTTTATGAAGATCTCACCATTTCCATCACACCACACCACCTCCCGCTATCATCCCTCATCTTTATCGCACTAGACTCTATGGTGTAGCGATGTACGAATTCACCTTTCTCAATAATCAGCTCATTGCTATGCTTGTAGAGAGATGGAGGCCAGAGTCACATGAATTCAATTTTGGAGAGGGGATATTACTATTACCCTGTAGTATGTGGCCATTATGTTAGGCCTCCCCATCGATGGTGCAGCTCTGACAGGCCGAGTTGGAGCAGATTTGCAGGATCTTGTTCATAGACTATTGGGAATAGAGGTCCATGATGATGGAATGAACACCATTGGCATTGGATTACGCATGCCTTTTTTAGACCAAAACTTCACACAGTTAGTAGAGGATGTTTATGAGATCATTGTGTTGCGATTTGAACGTGCATATATTTTGAGGCTGATTGGTGGCATGCTTTTTGTTGATAACTCCACTAATTTTGTATATTTGATGTATTTATCTTTTTTGGAGGATTTGGATGAGGCAGGTCGGTAAAACTGGGGGTCTTATTGTCTATCATATACATAAAGGGCACTATGTAGTGCATGTCACATCGATAAGATGGAGATCACGAGATGCATGGTTCTTATACAGATGTGGGTTTGGGATCACATCCCTCTTTTCGCTTCACATGCTCGTGAGCCATTACCAACAGATATTGTAGCAGAGTCTCCACATAAACGTTGGTATGTTATTACTTCCTTATACTGTATAACTTAATTGTATAACTTTATCTAATGAAATGTAAATATAACGATTTTATCTATAGGTGGAGTTAGGCACATCGATATTCAGATTGCCCTTGACATGACGTTCACGCCTACTGACTTATTTTGGACAGCATTTGACCACACGATGTAAGTTATTATTATTTATATTGGTAAATATTTATTCTTTACTATAAATGTATTCATTTATTAATTGATTATTTATTTTTTCTTTTAGATTTTATGGATGCTATATATAGATGTTATTATCCAGAGTCGTCCATCATAATGTATGGTGATGCTCTTAATTGGATCCTGCAATGTTCCATTAATTCATTTTCATATAGTCGATTAGTATCAGATCGACAGAGTTATGAGGTAGTTTGTATTATTTCAGCCTATTCCTGACCTGCCCAGTCAGTTAAATTCACTGCATTCCCTGAAGATGTCAGGGAAGAGAGATTTTGAATGGAGGAGATACCACACAAGATATATTGATTTATGGGACAGACGACAGGAGTTCCAATTGCAAGGGGAGGCGACAGTGCATTTTCATTTAGTGGATAAGATAGATTATGCATCATGGTACTACAGGTCCCCAATAAGATTTTTGATATGACACAGATGAGGCTTTCAGAAGTCTGTATACATAGTTTCTTCCACTATTTAGTATAATTTTTATTCATATTAATTAACAACGGAATTTTTTTTTATGCTTGTATCTGTCATCTACTTCACATCTCTGATCTAGTAGAGAGCACCATATTCGACCCAACATATTTTCACAGCCTTATCACACAATTTCTTCCTTCTATGGACGAGATTTATCACGTCATTTTCTTTGATCCACCACATGATAAGGAGGCTGTAGAGCCTATTGAGCATCATATAGATATACTAGGGGGCAATGAACCTGTTATGGATCTTATTGTTCCACAGGAGGAGGATGTTCATATTGATCTGTCAGATGCTGTTATTTCACAGGAGGAGGGGGTTCACCATGATCAGTCGTATACTCCTCTAGCTTTTCAAGCTCAGTCACAGGTAGATACAAACATTGACTAGGTTGAGATGGACTCTTTATTACAGACATCCCCAGCACAGTATTCATCTTCCTTCCATATTGGTGAGAGTTCCAGCCAGCCTCCACTATCCTTAGATGCATGATAGGGTACAGATGGTGGGATTGTACATCCACTGCCTGTCACACAAAAGGATGTGGAGGTGTCTATTGAGGATCATGTGCATATTATTCCAGAGCGCAAACAGAGATGGACATGATGTGGATGCATCTAGTATACACTTGGCTGTGGGATATAGAAGCATCAACGCCAGAGGCATAGATTAGTTTGACTTTTGATTTAGGATGCATTGTGTACGTGCATTACAATTATTACTTATACAATTCTACTTTTTTTAATGAGTGTCTTACTGTCAGCAAATTATCTTCCAAAAGTAATAATTTATATTTGGTATTTATTAATAAATATTAATACTCTGGATGAAAAGATCTATGTACATCAAGAAATCATGAAAATATTATTGATATGAATGATTTGAATCCAAAAAACATGGAACATGATTCTTTTAAAAAAATCAATTGTATGAAGAAGAATTTAAATAAATAATTGATAATTGTGAATAGTAGATGATTATGACTGAAGATCAGAAAATCCACAATATGAGATGTATGAAATTAGAATATTATTTCTCCAATTTTTAGAAAATACATATTCAAACGTTATAAAAGGACACATGTTCTACTGGTACAAAATTTTCACTGAAGGATTTTACTTTTAAAATACCACCATCATGTGATAAAATTATAGACATTATGGAAAATATTTATTTCATATTATTCCAAAATAAGAAACAATCCTTAAGAGGGTTAAGAATATGTAGAATATTTATGTCAATTTGAATCAAATCTAAAGAAAGGGGTTGTAATTGAATTAATCAAATACATTAGAAAAATTTTCCTCTAAAAAATTGATGAATTTTTTTATTTAGTCTTTCTGTTGGATGAGTGAATGGGGTTCACACATCTTGTACAAAATTTATACATGATGCATGAAACTCGTTCATGCATCCTAGTGATGGTAGATTCATGAATGGGTTTCACACATCCTTTATCGAATCTTCAAAGGAAGCGTGAACCACGTTCATGATTATTCAGTACAGTGATATGTATGAATGGGGTTCAGGCATCTTGAGACCCATTTTTTAAAATATTTTCAACCCTATACCCTTTATATAAAAAAATAAAAAATCCCCTAAATAAAAAACCCAGGAAAGACACATGGAAATCATATGTCTCTCTATCTCTCTAGTATCAAGTATGGTTTCATAATTTAGGGATCCTTCTATCAATATTGTCGAATTTGGCATTTTTGGACTGCATGAATTTAAAACATGCTACATGTGAGTGAGGAACTCTAGGTTCTCTTAATGGTGTGTTTTATGTGACACCAATGTGATGCTTCACGTCATAACATAATGCAATCAGTGACTATTCATATGGTTTTTTATTTTTTAAAACAGTTTTCACTAGTTCAGAAATCAGTATGAAAATATAGCCAAAACCCTAATTTCTATCACTATAAAAAAATAATGAAACAACTTAATACACTGCTATAGATTCTGCATTATTCATTATTACCATTTATTGATATTAAAAAACGATAATAAACAAGGTATAATTATCATCTTTAAAAAAAGGTCATATAAATTTTACCTTTATCAACGTTTAAAAAAAATTGATAAAAAGGTAAATTTGTAAAAACATTATTTCAAGTTAATAAATTATATTTAATGATGATAAAAAAATACTTAATAAAAAACTTCTATATATTAATAAATTTAAAATTGTAATACTTATATGTATTTATGTTGATATAGACATAATATATTTTTTTAAAAAATCAATAAACTACTACAGATATGTCCTTTAAGAGTGCACAAACAGGATTTTAACAGCACTAAAAAATCATTTTTTACCTCAACTCTAATAAACACACCCCATTTATCAGCTTTAATAAAGGCCCCACTTTCTGCAGCATGTTGTTTGAATAACAACACACTATAGCAACCCCAACCTATAACCTGTACACAAAACATATAATTTAATTGAAATAAATTTTACACTACAAATACAAAAAACACTACTATATACATTTCAAACAATATTTTGTATAATTAAATTTACAATTACTATCCACAAACATTTAAAAAATTAATGTTTCATCAAATTTTGTACATGTGATCCCATCTCAAAAAGTTCCGCTCATGGTATCTGTTGCTGAACAAATCACTTCAACCTGAGCAAATGAATCCATCTATATATGAAAACAAATCATATGTTAGTAATATTATAAGGAAATAAATTAAACATTAATATGAAAAAATACATTAAAAATGAAAACTTTAAATAAAAAGAAACACTCAGAGTTATTTTGGTCACACTCTGCATTGTATTGTGGTGGGGTTGATTCCAACACATCACAAATGAGGTATTGATCGTTGTATTAATGTATCAAAACATTTTGAATGAATTTCCTCGGATTGGACTAGGTCAATTGCTCTTTGTAATGACAATTAATGTCAATTTTAAATGATGGCACAATTGGAGTTATATCAGTCAAATAGGGCATAAGATTGATGTGAATTAGATTCCTATACATCAAAAATTACTTATGGATCGTTTTCCTAAAGTATCCTAACAATATGAATTCTTTTCCTCTATTTTTAGTATGTCACTTGTGTTTTTTACTAAAATTTCATTTCTAATTGGAGAAACGCGCTTTGAGTCATACCGGTCACATATTATATCAGTTTGACATGAGACTGCTTCCTATATGTCACAATTTACTTGTGAATTGTTTTCCAAGATTATCAAGGAAATCGGAGCATATTTGTTTCATTTTCAGTCAGCGACATATGTTTTGAACAAAAATGTCAATTTTAAATTAATAATGGGAACTTTGACTCATACCGGTCACACCGTGCATCAGATTGAGGTGCAGGTGATTCCAAAATGTCACAAATGACTCATCGATCATTTCCCTAAAGTATCAAAACAATCCAAATGCATTTTTTCAATTTTCAGTACATCATTTTTTTTATTCGCCAAAATTAATATCAATTTAAAATAAAAAGACACACTTGGAGTCATGTTGGTCACACCATATATCGTATTGAGTTGTGGTTGATTCCTACACATAAAAAATGATTTATGGATCATTTTTATAAAGTATCAAAACAATCGAAATACGTTTTATCAGTTTTTAGCAGGCCAGTTGTCCTTTTTACTAAAATTGATGTCAATTTTAAATAAAAAGGAGTACTTAAAGTCATTCTGGTCACACCGTGTGTCATATTGAGGTGCGACTATTTCCTACATGTCCCAAATGACTCAAGTATCGTTTTCCTAAATTATAAAGACAATATGATTGTGTTTGCTCTATTTTTAGTACATCACTTTTTTCCTTTTTCTAAAATTAATGTCAATTAAAAATAAAAAGACACACTTGGAGACATATCGGTTGCACTATGTGTTGAATTGAGATGTGTTTGATTACTACACATCAAAAATAACATATGGATCATTTTCCAAAAGTATCAAAATAATCTAATTCATTTTTTCAATTTTGAGAAGGTCAATTGTCCTTTCTACTAAAATTGATATCAATTTTAAATGAAAAGATGCACATAGAGTCATACCGGTCACACGATGCACTCGATTGGGGTGAAACTAATTCCTAAACATCCCAAATGACTCATGAATCGTTTCCATAATGTATCAAAACCATCCAAATTTGTTTTCTTAGTATTCAGTATGTCACTTGTTCCTTTTGATAAAGTTAATGTCAACTTAAAATAAAAGGACGCACTTGAAGTCATATCAGCCACACCGTGTATCAGATTGAGGCAGGATTGATTCCTACATATCATAAACGACATATGAATTATTTTAGAAAGTATAAATACAATCCAAATTCATTTTCTCTATTTTGATTTGGTCAGTTTTTCATTTTACTAAAATGGATGTTAATTTTAAATAAAAAGACGCACTTGAAGTCATACAAGTCACTCTATGGGTCAAATTGAGGTTCGGTTGATTCCTACACATCAAAAATGACATATAGATCATTTTCATAAAGTATCAAAATAATATGGATGTGGTTGATCAGTTTTCGGGAGATAAATTTCCCTTTTTACTAAAATTAATGTCAATTTTTAATAAAACGATGCACTTAGAGTCATACGGGTCACATCGTGCGTCAGATTGTGGTGTGGATGATTCCTACACATCCCAAATGACTCATGAATTGTTTTACTAATGTATCAAAAAAATATGAATGTGTTTTTTTATTTTTCAGTCTCTCGCCTATCATTTTTACTAAAATGTCATTTTAATATGGAAACATGCACTTTGACTCATACTAGTCATATCGTGTATCGGTTTGACATGAGACCAATTAATACACTTTAAAAATGATTTATGAATCATATTTCCTAAATTATCAAGATAATCCAAGTATGTTTTCTTTGTTTTCAATGAGTGACACATTCTGAACTAAAATGTTGATTTTAAAATAATAACGGACTCTCTGAGTCATAATGGTCACATCGTGTGTAATATTGAGGTGCGACTAATTCCTACGCATCCTAAATGAATTATGGATCATTTTCTTAAATTATTAAAAGAATATAAATATATTTTTTCAATTTTGAGTATGTAAATTGTCTATTTTACTAAAATTAATGTCGTTTATAAATAAAAACTATGTACATTGAGTCATACCAGTCACACTGTGTGTCAGATTAAGTTGAAACTAAATCCTACATGTCCAAAATGACTCATGGATCATTTTAATAAAGTATAAAAATAATATGAATGTGTTTTCTCAACTTTTAGTATGCCACTTGTTCATTTTTCTAAAATTAATGTCAAATTAAAATAAAAAGGCACACATGGAGTCATATCGATCACACCGTGTGTTGGATTGAGGCTTGAATGATTCCTACATGTCACAAATGACTTATAGATTATTTTCCTAAAGTATCAAAGAAATTATAATGTGTTTTCTTGGTTTTGAGAAGGTCACTTATCATTTTTAATAAAATTGATAATGGTTTTGAATAAAAAGATGAACTTAGAGTCATACCGGTCACACTATGCATCAGATTGAGGTGATACTGATTTCTACATATCCCAAATGATGCATGTATCTTTGTACAAAAGTATCAAAATAATATAAATGTTTTTTCTTTGTTTTCAATATTTCAATTTTAATTTTTCTAAAATTAATGTCAATTTAAAATAAAAAAGACACACTTGGAGTCATATCGGTCACACCGTGCGTCGTATTGTGGTTCGATTGATTCCTACAAATCAAAAATTAATTATGGATAATTTTTATAAAGTATAAAAATAATAAAAATGCATTTTCTCAATTTTGAGTAGCTCAATTGTCCTTTTTAATAAAATTGATGCTAATTCTAAATAAAAAGATGCACTTCGATGCATACCGGTCACACCGTTCATCGGATTGAAATACAGATGATTCCTAAACATCCAAAATGACTCATGGATAATTTTCCAAAATTATCAAAAAAATCCAAATGTTTTTACTCAATTTTTAGTAAGTCACATTTATTTTTTACTAAATTTTCATTTTAAATTGGAAACATGCACTTTTACTCATACCAATCACATCATGTATCGGCTTGGCATGAGACTGATTCCTACACATCATAAATGATTTATGAATCTATGTAAAAAATTATCAAGAAAATATGAGTTTTTTTTCTCAGTTTTTAGTGAGTGAAAGCTTTTGAACTAAAATGTTGATTTTAAACAGATTATAGACACTTTGAGTCATACTGGTCCCATCACGCATCAGATTGAGGTTAGGTTGATCTCTACACATATTAAATGAATTATGGATAATTTAAGTAAATCATAAAAAAAAAATTTGAATGCATTTATTTAGTTTTGAGTATATCAGTTGTCTATTTTACTAAACTCAATGTCAAATTTAAATATAAAGATTCACCTAGAGCCATACCGGTAACACTGTATGTTGAATAGAGGCACCAATGATTATTACACATTCCAAAGTCTCAAAATGATCCTAACTAAAAATGTTATGATGATTACCATTATCTTTTTTTCGAACATTTAACACGACATATTTAGTCGATGTTCTTAGTTGAAAAATCGTTCATGTTGTTGAAGACCAAAAGAGTATAGGTAGCTATTCTTCCCATTATATCATGATAATTCACCACAATTGGAATAAAAGAATCATCCACTCTTCTAGTTTTCAACAAATAGAAAGGTTTTTCAAATATTAACATCAAATGAATATTCAGTGTTACAAGATAGACAAATAAAATAAATGTAAATCATTGTAACATTGGTAGAATGGAACATGTTATCCCTTATGTGGCTTTTTTTAGATAGTTGAAAGAAAAATATGACTTCCCAAAATATTTTGGAAAAAAACTAAATAATTTTTAGATAAAAATGGTAAGGAAAATAACTTAAAAATATTAGATAAAAAGATAACAAAATTAATTAGATAATCAGAAGGAATTCATCTTTTCATGTTGGTTGTATACATTCATGACCCATTTTTTTTGTTATTATCTCAATTTCAGTCTCAAAGTCGAATCTCTCATGATCATGAACAGGTTCAAACAAACCACCCCAACTCGAACAAAGAAATTATCCTATATAAGAAAAAAATTCTTATGTGAGTAATACTAAAATGAAATAAATTGAACATAAATATGAAAAAATTCATTAATTCTATATAAATCACATATTCATGATATTTGTGTACATTCTGCAATCAGGTATGTTGCCCATTCATTTCTAATAAAATTTGTAACACCCTAGGTAAATAAAGAATATTACATTTTCATATTTATCCATATTTGTGAATAAAATATTAATATGACTTTAAAGGGGACGCTATGCTCGATGGCGTACCCAACACGCAACAACGAGTTTCTTGGGAATCTTACGTTGCACTCTAATAATAAAATAATATTATTTTAAATGGTAGTTAACATGTAGCCGTTGTATTGGCAGGAATGTATAGAAATAACTAAAATATGATTATATATGTTTTTAAATGTTTTTACATTTATCCAATAAAAGATAAAGGCTTAAAATACGGAAAGAATTCAATTTTAGGCGTATATGCCCTAGTTTTCACTAAAGGTTCACTTATCACCATTTGATGGCGAACCGTCATTAAATATAGATTTGTTCACTCTTATACATTTTATTGGACCAAATAAAACTCTTCTTAAGAATTGGGACATCAAAATTTACTTTGTGTAAATTTTTGGTATCTTTCCGATAAAGTTCATTTTTTTATGAATAGTGTAAAATGTTGCATTTTAATTCAAAACCTGTTTTTAATCTAATTTATTTATATGATTAGATTATATTTTGAATTGGTTTTAAAGTGAAATTAGAATATATTTTTACCATTAAATCCAATAGTGGTCGTTGGAATTAATTTCACTTTGAAATCAGACTTAAACTAGTGTCAATCTTTTGATACTTATTGTTTCATAAAAACACGCTATTTGCTCTGACAGTGGGAATTAATTATTAAATTAACTAATGTGACTTATATGTTTTGAATTTTTTAAAATAGACTTCATTTTTTAAATCAGAATATCAAATATATCTTAGGGTGAATTTTTGGGATTTTTCTGAAAAACTTCAATTTTTGATGAATAGTGAAACCACTAAGTGGTACTTATAAAAACTAATTTTTCCGTTTAAATGACATTTTTCCATCTTTGTGTTTTGAATTTCACAAATCTGACATACATGGTTGTCATTAAGATGTAAAATGTGGTTCAATGGGATAAAAATAATTTTTTGGTGAATAGTAACTTATTATGTTTTTAATCGCGATTAGAGGTAATTAGTGTAGTTTATGGTAAGAATAATGTTTTAATAAAATGAAATGACCTAGAAACATGTCCTACACTCATTGGATGTGTCATGGCCGACCAAGACAATCCATGGGTCAACTTGGGGACCCCATGGAGCCACTTTGGTTGGAAAATGACATAAATATCTTTTTATTTAATGTTAAAGTAAAAATGACACAAACACGAGATGTTTTACTAAAACAATTTTTACATGGGGTTATACAAGTCATATTTTTGACTATAAATAGTAATTGGAAAGCTAAAAATATTTCCTACATCATATTAGTTTTTTTATAAATGTTAGAGATTAAATAAATTAAATTATTTATGACATCATGATGATGCAGCGATGACCTCATTATTTAACGATTTAAATAAAATGGAAAGATAATGTAATATCTAAGACCTAAACATGTCCAAAACCTATTGGATGAGTGGATTTAGAACCCTTATCACCTTTTACTTTAAATACAACAATTTGGGACCTTTAAAATCCGAAACTCTTCTGAAAATAAAGTAACATTTTGTAACTTTACAAGAGTGCCCCTCCTCTCCTCTTATAAAAGGCCCCCACCTCTACCTCCTTACCCACACTCCCAAAGCCTTTGTCTCGGCCAAACCCTGCCCATTTTGTCTCTCCACATCCCTATATTACTCCTTGAAGCCTCACTTTGGGCAGAATTCTTCCCAAGGAAGCCTTTGAGCTCAAACCAAAGGGAGTTACCCGATTTTAAGTTAATGTCTTCACTTGTGTCCTTTTGTTTTATTTTGCTTCTCCAACCCCATAAACTCTTTTTATTAATTTATTTTGTAACAAATCCATGATCTTCAATATACTTGGATGTTTTTATAAGAAGAATTAGAGCTACACTTACACACACCTACATCTAATGGTTAAAGAACATACTGTTTCCGTGGATGGCGAATTTTTGCCTCCTGAAACGATGATTGTTCAACATTCTTCTAACACCATCAAAGGTGTCCATTAAGATGACAGTATATTTATATATGATATATAATATGTTTATGTTTTACTTAAGCTTCTTTATTTTTCATTTATGGCATACCTTTATGGTTTCCATTATGGGTAAACGCGATATCTTCATTTAAGGAAGTGCGGACTACCGCCCCCTCAAAGTGATTTGATTCGTTAATACCATATGTGGTACGTATAAAGGATATATTTAATGATATTATATATGATACCATACTGGAATTAAAATACTATTATGTATCATTATGTTTTAATTCCATTAAATATGAAATAGAAATGGAAGTAGCGTTCATGCGTACGTACGACTTACCGTCTCCATGAACGATACATTTCATTTCTTATCTCAAAATGTTATGTAATATTATAAGTACATATATATAATGGATATATATGTAATATATTACATATAAATTATGGATATCATTCTGGAATTATAACATATATATATATATCTCTCATTTTGTTTTAATTCCATTAATATGACAAAAAATGAAAGTAGCGTTCATGCGTACGTACGACCTACCGTCTCCATGAACGGTGCTTTTAGTTTTTTAGCTCCAAATGATATGGAATAGTATAAAATGAATATTTACTAGATATATATGATATTTTAATCATTAATACTATTCTGGAAATTATTTGCTTATAACTACATGGGAAATCTTTTTTCAAACAAGTTCATTTTTGACTCATGTACCAAACATCAGCAAAACCGTCTGATATGAACTAACATTATTAAACAATTATTATAACATTATAATATGTGATATGAACTGAATAATAATCTCCAAAGGAGGTAATTAGGAAATTATTAATTGACCAAAGTATATTATTCAGAAATATAAAGAAACGAACAAGACAAGTTGGACTTGAGGTAAGGGATCCTACTCCTCTCTTTCTTTTTAAGTACACTCTTTTATGTCATTCCTTCTAAGCTCATATTTATTGTGATTGGGATGTTATTTTATATTTATCTTACTGTAATTTTTATGTTCATATGATGATAGACCCTATTCTCTCTCATCAATCCATTTTGGAAGTTTTGAGTGGCGCCGTTAGGCTGCCAAATTTTCGTAAGAGATCTAACCTCTCTCTTTCTTTTTAAGTACTCTCCTTTATGTAAATTCTTTTAAGCTCCTCTTTTTTATGTTGGGGGATGTTATTTTATATTCATATTTCTATAAACATTAAGTTAATATGATGAGATACCCTATTTGATCTCGTCAATCCATTTTTGTATGTTTTATGTGGCGTCGTTAGGCTATCGAGTTTTCGTAAGGGATTTTTCATCTCACTTTTATTCCCGTGATATTTATTCTACATTTTCCATAATTTCATTTGAGTGGTGTATGTACTGCCCATTATTTTACTCATTGTGTAATATACTTTCTTTTATGAGTAATTACATCAATGTTGTATTGTCCTTCTTTCACGAGGTGTATGTTTCGAAAGATACCCAAGTCGGTAAGGGAACCTTTCACCCTCCTCTTTTTAAAAGACTTATTTTTTGGGTCTTTTAATTTACATATTGTTATGTTGGGATATGTTCTCATATATCCTTATTGATGTAAATTTTATGTCCAAGTGATGAGATACCCTTTTTTTATCTCTCATAAACTGATTTTGATGTGACGCCGTTAGGCTGTCAAGGGAACTTCTTAACCCAATTTCGACTTCTTTGGGTTCAACATGTAGTTATTGAATATGTCATCCTTTGAATATGTGTGAATGACCTTTGATTATTTTACACTTAATATCCACATATATTTGGTGTATTCGTTTATCACACATAATTATGTAATTGATTTATCCTTAAACCAAGGATACCGTCTTTGTAAGGGACTTCGTCTCAATCTCCTTTCATTGAGGCATATTCTGTTTTATACACAACCTTCTTTTATATGGTGTATAAACCCCTTTGACTTTTACGTTTATTCAAAAGGAATCTTTTTTATACGAGGTGTTTATTAAATGAAAAAACGGAATGTTTTTGTCATATGTATGCGGTGAAAACGACTTCTCCGCTATCGTGACCATTATTTGAGTTTCGGCTTCCTCTACAAGCCATACCTTCTTTTTAAAAGAAAAATAAATACCATGTTTTACTTTTCTTTTATTTTGGTATTGAAAATGGTTTTCATAATGTATTTATATCAATGTGTTGTATTGATATCTTGTTATTTAAAGGTGGAAATGTTATGTTTCCTTTATGCATGTTTTATGTGATAAGATTATGTTATGGTTCTTGGGTATTGTTATGAAGATGGGTGGTTCTGTGATAAACTAAGGACGGGTGAGCCCGATATAGCTCTCCAATGCATTGGGTAACGCAAAGGAGTGAAACGTTAAGGTTTCTACGAAGATATTTAGGGAATATATTGTGGTGGGTATTCCAAATGTAACCAAGAGGGTTACTCCCTACGTAAGAATGTTATGAATGCCTCAAGTTACCTTTTATGTCTTATGATTTCTATGATTTATTCATGATTTGATGAGGTATGTTAAAGTGCCTATGTTTTATGGGTAAAGTATGATTTAATTCTTATGTATATATGAACTCATGTTTCCTTTCCATATTTTTATAACCCTTACTGAGCTTTTTATGCTCATCCCAAGTTTTTGAAATGTTTTTCACAGGTCAAGGGAAAGGTACATGATGTGATGATAGTTTCAAGGATGTGTTAAGAAAGAATACATGTTTTATTTTAAATATGTTTCCATTGATGGGAAGAATGAATACTGTCTTTTATGTAACCACTTTGTTTAAATGTGGAATGTAATGCAAGTTTCATGATCTAATTCTATAAAACTCTAAACCTGAAAAGATCCTCAATGCTTAATCTTGTAATAACTCAAGATTAAGTAAGGTTTAAGGCTGGGGCCTTATAGTTGGTATCAAAGGTCGGTTTAGATAACTTTAGAGGTTAGGGTATTCTTTAAGCATAAGTGGCATTACCATAATGGTTAGGATTTCAGAAAGAGTCCTAGTTTTAGATAAAGTGAATGAGTAAGTATATCTTAGTGTTTATCTTCCTCATTAGTACATGATGGTTTTTTTGATATACTCACACTGACCTTTTTGGTTTTAGTAAATGGCTGGATCTAGCAGGAACCAAAGTAACAATGGATGTGAAGGAAACTCTGACAGTTTTTTGAGCAAGCAACCGAATGATATGGGAGCTGTGATGAGAACTCTTGTGATTATCCTCAACCAACTATCTGGAGTCATGATTGACCACCTAAACCTTGGTGATTTCTCTAAGGCATCATATATGCGAGAAACAAATACCTATGGAAGTACAAGTAATAATCATAAAGGTAAGTGTGTTCAAAAACCTATGTGTCAAATATGTGGAAAGAAACACCTAGGAAAATGTTTCAAAGGGACAGAAATATGCTATAGATGTGGAAATGAAGTTCATAAAGCAAGAACCTGCCATGGAAAAAGTAAGCATCCAGTTGACTCGAGGAAAGGGAAGGAAGTTCTTTCTGAGGGATCAATTGAATGTTTTAAATGTGGTGTGCATGGTCATTATTCAAACACATGTCCTATGAAGAAGTTTCATGAATGGGATCACCAAGAGCATACAAATGTTTGTTTACCAATACCTAATGCCATTCCGATTGAGGATGAAGAAACTGACAATGACCAATCAAAGGTATGTATTATTTCATGACTATTGTTTTCCTATTTTGGAATCTTAGGATATGATTCATGATTTTTTTTGTAGGAAAGAGGTATTTCGGAATAAGTTGGAAAGGAATGGTTAATGGATCATGAAGAATGTTGAATGAGTAAGATGTCAACATATAAGGGCTTCAAGAGTTATGGTGAAATTCTTAAGAGTATTAAGTCTCTTTTGATGATGGGGTTACATTAGAAGACTTTTTATATTATGTGTAACCCTGATGTTTAATATATGCAAATTTTATTCAAGGAATAGTTATCTTTTCTTTTGTGGACATAGTTATAAAGAACCATTTGGGTTTATATGATCCTTACTTTTGAGGTAATTATGGGTTACTATATGTTATGATTGAAGTGAAAGGCATGAGATAAAATTGAGGTTAATTTTATGTTATGGTTATTTTTGATGATTTTAACCCTTTTTGGGGAATGATTTGAGAATTATATAGTTTTGGAAAAAGTACAACACGCAGACCGTGTGACTACCCGTCGCGTCGGACAAAGCTGCGGGAATCGAACCCACAACCAAAGTGCGACTGGTATTTATCGCCTACCACTGGACTATGTGAAGTCCCTGGTTAGTTTGACTGATTCTTTTTAGTTATATGATTTTATGAATTAAGAGTAAGTTGATTTTGGGTTATTTATGAAAATGATTAACCTATCACGGAGGATATGTGATTAGGTTAATTACTTTTCAATACGAGACTTTAGGAGAAACTGATGTTGTTTGGAGATAAATGTTATGATTTAACTTGGAAGACTATGTGACTAAATCCTTCAAATATTTGGGTTTCAATATTATATTGGTTTACTTTGAAGAATTTTATGGAAAAATTGTTTATCAGATGGTCCTCGTTGAACTTTGGGTTTTGTTGGACAAATTTTGGAGATTAAGCATAGATTTTCTTTTTAAAGGGTTATCCTTTTTTGGATTATCTGACCTTGTACTAACCTTTTTGGTTTTGGTTTTGGTTAAAGCCTAAAGACATGGGAAGTATATAGTTCTCTTTGGTGTATTAGGTGATTCTCTAGAAGTTTATTACAGTACTCTTAATGTGAACAAGTCTCCCTAAATACTCGTCTTTTGGAAAAAAATATGAGTTTGATTAAGGAATCTAGTAAAAGTTGAAATTCAACATGATAAGTGATTATGTTTCCTTATGAATAAATTTCTCAATAAAAAGTAACTTAAAACAAAAATGTTGTCTATTAACTTTTCCTACTGGGGAATCAAATACCGTTTAACCCATCACAAGTTTGTGATTTTCTTATGGTTAACTTTCTCCTAGATATGTTTACTATCACTCTCCCTCAAGAACATGACCCTTTTCTTTTTCTTCCATGTCCATGTTTTTCTACATGGAATCCTAGTATGGTTTAACTCGGGTGACCTCTGTACTTATCTTCCTTTATTTTAAAGTGATTGTTTTACCGACTCTTGTTCCGATGTGGGACTTTCAAGGATGTTTCCAAGCTCAATTTTAAAAATTGCGAGGACGCAATTCCCAAAAAGGGGGGAAGGATGTAACACCCCAGGTAAATAAAGAATATGAAAATTTAATATTTATCCATATTTGTGAATAAAATATTAATATGACTTTAAAGGGGATGCTATGCTCGATGGCGTACCCAACACGCAACAACGAGTTTCTTGGGAATCTTACGTTGCACTCTAATAATAAAATAATATTATTTTAAATGGTAGTTAACATGTAGCCGTTGTATTGGAGGGAATGGATAGAAATAACTAAAATATGATTATATATGTTTTTAAATGTTTTTACATTTATCCAATAAAAGATAAAGGCTTAAAATACGGAAAGAATTCAATTTTAGGCATATATGCCCTAGTTTTCACTAAAGGTTCACTTATCGCCTTTTGATGGAGAACCATCATTAAATATAGTTTTGTTCACTCTTATAAATTCTATTGGACCAAATAAAACTCTTCTTAAGAATTGGGACATCAAAATTTACTTTGTGTAAATTTTTGGTATCTTTCCGATAAAGTTCATTTTTTTTATGAATAGTGTAAAATGTTGCATTTTAATTCAAAACCTTTTTTTAATCTAATTTATTTGTATGATTAGATTATCTTTTGAATTGGTTTTAAAGTGAAATTATAATATATTTTTACCATTAAATCCAATAGTGGTCGTTGGAATTAATTTCACTTTGAAATCAGACTTAAACTAGTGTCAATCTTTTGATACTTATTGTTTCATAAAAACACGCTATTTGCTCTGACAGTGGTAATTAATTATTAAATTAATTAATGTAACTTATATGTTTTGAATTTTGTAAAATATACTTCATTTTTGAATTCGGAATATCAAATATATCTTAGGGTGAATTTTTGGGATTTTTCTGAAAAACTTCAATTTTTGATGAATAGTGAAACCACTAAGTGGTACTTATAAAAACTGATTTTTCCGTTTAAATGAAATTTTTCCATCTTTGTGTTTTGAATTTCAAAAATCCGACATACATGATTGTCATTAAGATGTAAAATGTGGTTCAATGGGATAAAAATAAATTTTTGGTGAATAGTAACTTATTAAGTTTTTAATCGCGATTAGAGGTAATTAGTGTAGTTTATGGTAAAAATAATGTTTTAATAAAATGAAATGACCTAGAAACATGTCCTACCCTCATTGGATGTGTCATGGCCGACCAATAAAATCCATGGGTCAACTTGGGGACCCCATGGAGCCACTTTGGTTAGAAAATGACATAAATATGTTTTTATTTAATGTTAAAGTAAAAATGACACAAACATGAAATATTTTACTAAAACAATTTTTACATGGGGTTATACAAGTCATATTTTTGACTATAAATAGTAATTGGAAAGATAAAAATATTTCCTACATCATAGTAGTTTTTTATAATTTTTAGACATTAAATAAATTAAATTATTTATAACATCATGATGATGCAGCGATGACCTCATTATTTAACGATTTAAATAAAATGGAAAGATAATGTAATATCTAAGACCTAAACATGTACAAAACCTATTGGATGAGTGTATTTAGAACCCTTATCACCTTATCCTAGAAATAAATCAATGTGGGATCTTTAAAATTAGAAACTCTTTTGAAAATAAAGTAACATTTTGTAACTTTACAAGAGTGCCCCTCCTCTCCTCTTATAAAAGGCCCCCACCTCTACCTCCTTAACCACACTCTCAAAGCCTTTGGCTCAGACAAACCCTGCCCATTTTTTCTCTCCACTTCCCTCTCTTACTCCTTGAAGCCTCACTTTGGGAAGAAGTCTTCCCAAGGAATCCTTTGAGCTCAAACCAAAGGGAGTTACCCGATTTTAAGGTAATGTCTTCACTTGTGTCCTTTTGTTTTATTTTGCTTCTCCAACCCCCTAAACTCTTTTTATTAATTTATTTTGTAAAAATACAGTATCTTCAATATACTAGGATGTTGTTATAAGAAGTATTAGAGCTACACTTACACACACCTACATCTAATGGTTAAGGAACATACTGTTTCCGTGGATGGCGAATTTCTGCCTCCCGAAACGATGATTGTTCAACATTCTTCTAACACCTTCAAAGGTGTCCATTAAGATGACACTATATTTATATATGATATCTAATATGTTTATGTTTTACTTAAGCTTCTGTATTTTTCATTTATGGCGTACCTTTATGGTTTCCATTATGGGTAAACGCGATATCTTCATTTAAGGAAGTGCGGACTACCGCCCCCTTAAAGTGATTTGATTCGTTAATACCATATGTGGTACGTATAAAGGATATATTTAATGATATTATATATGATACCATACTGGAATTAAAATACTATTATGTATAATTATGTTTTAATTCCATTAAATATGAAATATAAATGGAAGTAGCGTTCATGCGTACGTACGGCTTACCGTCTCCATGAACGGTACATTTCATTTCTTATCTCAAAATGTTTTGTAATATTATAAGTACATATATACAATGGATATATATGTAATATATTACTTCTAAATTATGGATATAATTTTGTAATTATAACATATATATATATATATATATATATCTCATTTTGTTTTAATTCCATTAATATGACAAAAAATGAAAGTAGCGTTCATGCGTACGTACGGCCTACCGTCTCCATGAACGGTGCTTTTCGTTTTTTATCTCCAAATGATATGGAATAGTATAAAATGAATATTTACTAGATATATATGATATTTTAATCATTAATACTATTCAGGAAATTATTTACTTGTAACTACATGGGCAATCTTTTTTCAAACAAGTTCATTTTTGACTCATGTACCAAACATCGGCAAAAACGTCTGATATGAAATTACATTATTAAACAATTGTTATAACATTATAATTTGTGATATGAACTGAATAATAATCTCTAAAGGATGTAATTAGGCAATTATTAATTGATCAAAGTTTATTATTCAGGAATATAAAGAAACGAACAAGACAAGTTGGACTTGAGGTAAGGGATCCTACTCCTCTCTTTCTTTTTAAGTACACTCTTTTATGTCATTCCTTCTAAGATCATCTTTCTTGTGATTGGGATGTTATTTTATATTAATCTTACTGTAATTTTTATGTTATTATGATGAGAGACCCTATTCTCTCTCATCAATCCATTTTGAAAGTTTTGAGTGGCGCCGTTAGGCTGCAAAATTTTCATAAGAGATCTAACCCCTCTCTTTCATTTTAAGTACTCTCCTTTATGTCAATTATTTTAAGCTCCTATTTTTTATGTTGGGGGATGTTATTTTATATTCCTCTTTCTATAAAATTTAAGTTAATATGATGATATACCCTATTTGATCTCATCAATCCATTTTTGTAAGTTTTATGTGGCGTCGTTAGGCTGCCGAGTTTTCGTAAGGGATTTTTCATTTCAATTTTATTCCCGTGAGATTTATGATACATTTTCCATAATTTCCTTTGAGTGGTGTATTTACTGCCCATTATTTTACTCATTGTGTAATATACTTTCTTTTATGAGTAATTACATCAATGTTGTATTGTCCTTCTTTCACGAGGTGTATGTTTCGAAAGATACCCAAGTCGGTAAGGGAACCTTTCACCCTCCCCTTTTTAAAAGACTTCTTTTGTTGGGTCTTTTAATTTACATATTGTTATGTTGGGATATGTTCTCATATATCCTTATTGACGTAAATTTTATGTCCAAGTGATGATATGCCCTTTTTTTATCTCTCATCAACTCATTTTGATGTGACGCCGTTAGGCTGTCAAGGGAACTTCTTAACCCAATTTCGACTTCTTTGGGTTCAACATGTAGTTATTGAATATGTCATCCTTTGAATATATGTGAATGACCTTTGATTATTTTACACTTAATATCCACATATATTTGGTGTATTCGTTTGTCACAACCTTCTTTTATACGGTGTATAAACCCCTTTGACTTTTACGTTTATTCAAAAGGAATCTTTTTTATACGAGGTGTTTATTAAACGACAAAAGGGAATGTTTTTGTCGTACGTATGCGGCGACAACGACTTCTCCGCCGTCGTGACCATTATTTGAGTTTCGGCTTCCTCTACAAGCCATAACTTCTTTTTAAAAGAAAAATAAATACCATGTTTTACTTTTCTTTTATTTTGGTATTGCAAATGGTTTTCATAATGTATTTATATCAATGCTTTGTATTGATATCTTGTTATTGAAAGGTGGAAATGTTATGTTTCCTTTATGCATGTTTTATGTGATAAGATTATGTTATGGTTCTTGGGCATTGTTATGAAGACAGGTGGTTCTATGATAAACTAAGGGCGGGTGAGCCCGATATAGATCTCCAATGCATTGGGTAACGCGATGGAGTGAAACGTTAAGGTTTATCTGAAGAGATTTAGGGAATATACTGTGGTGGGTATTCCAAACGTAACCAAGAGGGTTACTCCCTACATAAGAATGTTATGAATGCCTCAAGTTACCTTTTATGTCTTATGATTTTTATGATTTATTCATGATTTGATGAGTTATGTTAAAGTGCCTATGTTTTATGGGTAAAGTATGATTTCATTCTTATGTATATATGAACTCATGTTTCCTTTCCATATTTTTATAACCCTTACTGAGCTTTTTATGCTCATCCCAAGTTTTTGAAATGTTTTTCACAGGTCAAGGGAAAGGTACATGATGTGATGATAGTGTCAAGGATGTGTCAAGAAAGAATCCATGTTTTATTTTAAATATGTTTCCGTTGATGGGAAGAATGAATACTGTCTTTTATGTAACCACTTTGTTTAAATGTGGAATGTAATGCATGTTTCATGATCTAATTCTCTAAAACTCTAAACCTGAAAAGATCCTCAATGTGTAATCTTGTAATAACTCAAGATTAAGTAAGGTTTAAGGCTGGGGCCTTATAAAATCTATATCATCATGTTAATATGAGTATTTTTGACAATCATAGTAGTACTGAAAAAAATATAAATACCAAAATATTAATAAATATGTTAAATGAAATAGTAGTTATCTTTGAAAATACCACTTTGGAGATGCTAGTTTGTTGATGGAATATGATATCCCTTATAAATTTTCAAAAAAAATAACCACAATATTTTCCATTTATTTGTTTTGGACACTACAAAAACATTGAGAAAAATAAGAAATTTATTTTGATATGAGTTTGGATAGTAAAATATTATTATATATATAAAAATACTTATCCATTTTAGAACTTGATAGAGTCCTTATGCACAATTCTTATCCTAATTCCATTATTTTCAGGATATTTATACACCACCCTATCATAAAAAATCCTAATTAAAAAAATATAAATTATATAGCTTGAATTTTAGTTCAAAATAATTAGATGTTGTGTATTAAAAATTGAAAAATTCCGTCATGTGGGGTCGATTTGTTGGGTATCCAGGTATTGAATCCAAGAAATAAATCATTGGAGGATCCAAATTAACTGCAATGAGAATAGAATATTTCCTAAAAACAAAAAAAATAAGTAATTATATAAATGAAAATAAATTTGATACTATTAACTTGTAGATTTTTACCCATGTATCGTTGGTATTAAGAATAGCCTATCATCTATAATTTCTCTTTCAAATGATTAGGCTAGGTCTTCCATAATTTCATCAACTTTTTTGTTCTGTTTATTTTTTATCAGTACAGGTAGTGCAAGGAATATGGATTATAATTTTTTTCATGGAGAAATAACTTCAATTGCTATTAATGTATACTCATATAAAAAAATATGAAATGTATTTAGTCATAATTAACATAGTATATTGGATTTTGGAAAATTAAATCATGAAAACATATCTCATGTATAAATTTACAATTGAGGCTCTGAGACATTCATAATTAAGGATTTCATTTACATTATGAATAGTAATGTAGACAGTACCTTCCTCTATATACATTTTTTATTCAAAATCAACTATAGGACTACTACCATTTTGTTACTTTTTTTCTGCACAAACCTTCAATGTTAGTAAATTTGTATATTGAATGGGTGGGGTAAAGGTGCTTTCATAAGATCTTTTTGATTGGTTGGTTAATCCTTTATATGGTTTTGAGTTGACCTTTCATTCCACCCCCTTATCTTTTTTCCATCTGTAATAAAATTCACCAGTTAAGACATCTTTTCATTAATTGTTAAAGGTTTAGCATGAAAAATAAATTTCAAATGAATACCTCCTTGTCAATATTTGTTTTTAAAATATTTGATTGTCAAGCAATGAATAATCAAAAAGATTGGTTAAACTTATTAATCTCATCATCATCAAGTGTAATATGTATATTGGTGCTCATCTCATGAACTATGAAAATCGTTACTCTCATATGACCTATTGGAAGTGGTTTGTTTTGTACCATGTCATCGTAGATGTTGAACATCGTGGCCCTCACTAAAAGATGATGGGTGGATGTTGATAGATATAAATATCAATACAGGATAGGTATAAATGTCTATCTATTTCACATTTCATAGATAAAATTATTAGAATATTGATTATATTGACTAAGAAAGTTCTTTGAGGGGAATGACTCAATTCGATGATGGTGGGGGTTGATCTTCATGCAATGTTTGTTCTTGAGTTGTTTCTTCTCTATCCTTTCCCGCAAAACATTTCCTAGAAACTATGTCTTCCAGTTAGATTTTTCTTCAAGGGAAGCTAATATTTCTTTCATCTCTCTCATTTCATTATCTTTATCCTCTAGTTTTTTTTCTCAAAATGGTTTCAAGGTGTCACCCCAAAACCCGAACCTCTAACACAACCATAATTTTTTGGCCACTTCAAGGCCACCGATAGTTGATATTCATCTGGTATAGGTGTTGATGATTCCTTTGACTATGTAAAATAGAAAATATAGTAAAATAAGTAATAATTTTTATGTAATATAAATTTAATGAAAATTTTTTATGTCATACTTACACATGTTTCTCACACTTTTTGTGTGTTTTTATCTATTAGTATCCCATATTTATTTACACATGCCTCCTTCCATAGCACATGGTGTGGGATGGAAGTGAATTTAAATTTGGATTAATCAATATTTATATAAATAGAGGAACATAATTATGTTGTTCTTTCATGTAAAATAAAAGTATTATGGTAGATTTAAAATACGTACTAATCTTTTTCAAGTAAAGTATACACCATCCTTACTTTATGATAGGGGTACATTGGTTTTGCTGTCTGTTACTTATTTTCAGCACTCAGTTGTTATTTCATAAATAAAAAATTCTCAATCAAAGGGATGAATATACATATGGTCAAATAATGTATTACCGACCACAATTTACATGAAAAGTCACATCCTCACGACAGCTAGTAAATAAATCCCATGATTCTCTGGTTATCAGGTGTGCATACATAAGCGGTGGGTGCATGTTTATTTTATCTTCAGTATCGTTAAGATGAAATATCATTAGAATTGTGCGAAAGCCTTTATGACTCCTTCCAACAAGTATTAATATATATTTATTGTGGGATTCATCAACTATAAATGCACTCTATAAGGGATGATAAAGAGTAAATCAATGTTTTGTTAGTTTATTTTTTAGTAAAATAAAGAAAAGATATCAAAATGTTACAAAAATCTCTTCTCACATCAGTGTCTTAAGTGTGACATAACTTGGTTCCATGAATCTACATCATCAGTAAGCATTTTCAAGTGAAGAGTCTAATGTTACTACTGAACATGAAATTGTTGTGGTTAACATGTTGGCCTCATGTATTCCATTTGGACTAAAATTTGATGTCTTTTCTTTTCACCTTAATGATTTTTTCTAACACCATCTAACTATGGAACTTCTGCTTTCTCTGCATCATTAGTCCTTCATTTCCTACCATTTACTCATTTTCAACATCGTCAATAAGTTGTTCCTATGGAAGGCTTTCTTTTTTTATTTATTTTCGATAAACCCCCTTTCATGGGATAAGGGGGAACCCTTATAAGACTCGTTGTCTTTAGAGATTACATGGACCATAGGCTTAAGAGACATTAAATGACCCGAAAGTATTATGGAATTCAAGAAGACTATAACTATAAGGAACATCCCCTCCCCACCATCTACATCATGATGGTAGCCCTCCACCTTTGCATGGTCATACAACTAAGCTTCTCGTGCAAGCATAGTCTATTCTTGATGTCATTTTCATAACCTCTCATTATTCAAAATCCGTTGGTTCTGGTCTGGTGAGTGTTCCTGCTCTGAATCCTTCTCTACCGCTTCTCCTTTTTTGTAGAGTCTTTCTGGGGCAACTACATTGATCATATGTCCTGAAGGCCTTGAGGTGGCTTGAAGGCCCTAAAGGTGGCCTGAAGGCCTTACTGAACTGAAGGCCTGGGTGGCCCGAAGGCCTTAAAGTCTCCAAGCCCAAACTGATGGCCCAAGTTGAATAGTTCAGGTAGCTACAGTACTGAATAGTACCTGCTATAGTACATGCACATTAATACTATAGTACCTATTATAGTACCGGTTACATTACTGGTATAGTACCATGATTATGCCTCCTCCTGGTTTTGAATCTGGTAGAATCAGGATGTGAAAAAGGGCGTTGTACTTATACACTGGTAGTAGAAATAGGTTGAGAAACTTGTTGTTCCTCTGGAGTGGTCACATCAACATGTGCAAAAGGAAACTGTTCCTATGTACTAGGAGTAATAGTAGCTTAAGAGACCTGTTGTTCCTTAGGATTGGTAGAATCAAGACATATAGAAATCATTATCTACAGAATTTGTTTAACATTTAATTTATATTATATAAATACAATAGTGAATAGATAATAACATGAGGTTATGCAATTTAAATTATAAAAAATATATAACCTGATTATTAAACTCTCTTTTTTTAAGGATAAATGGATTTTACCCCTCTATCGAGTATCCTAATCCCTTCATTGTTTTCTTCTCTAACATAAAAAACTACATCTACATTGGGACCACAACGAAATGATTGTGACATCCCAATGAAAGGGTCATCCTCATTTGAATTTTCATCCAACCCTTCAGTGGTTTTTGTCAATAACAATACAATTGACCACTTTGGTTTTTTGGGATCTGGAATATAAAATACTTTCACTTCCTGTGATTTCATTATAAATAGGTGTTCTATGTACCCTTCTTTACTGAAATCCACTTTCATGAATCTCAATTCATCTATTTTAATGAAACTCCTATTATCAACCCACATTCAATAAAAATCGGAACTTTGAATATTGTATAATCCAACTCCAGTAATTGTTTGATGATGCAAAAGTCTGACATATTCGCAGAAATTGGACTTCTATCCCTATTACCAAAAATATGCATTGCTTCAACCAAAAGTGTAACTGCACTATTTTTAATGGTACTATCTTCTTCATATTCATTTGTATAGAGTATATAACCATTGATTAAATAATCATTTTAAGATAATATATACAAATTTGGTCCTCTGGGTAGCCATCGAAGTCATTCTGAAATTGAATATGAATTTTCATTTGAATCCTTAAAACTATGGTCCCAAAACATCCTATAAAATTTTTAGCGAAACCATTTTTTCTATTATTTTAAAAAGTCACTTTTTGGAAAGTGGGAACCTTACAAAATCACCGCCATGAAAACATCCACAAAACCATTTCAAATTTCAAATTCCTGATAATTCTTTTTTGGGTTTCAACATATGAGGAAACCTCCAAACAATTATTCGAAATATAAAGGTGATCCTACTCACAATCTATAATATTGGATGTGACAATATCTCTTCGAGAACTTCTTTTACCCACAAGCCACCCAATGTGATTAGATTTTGGTAGGCCAATTATTTTCACACCAGATAGGTAGTTGGTATATAATTTAATGGATTCCTCAACAATATATCGCTCTACAATACAACCTTTTGGATAACTTCTATTTTTAACATACCCTTGCAAAATATTCATATATCATTCAATTGGGTACATCTATATATAGTGTACCAAACCACATATTAAAATCTATGTCACAAATTGAACCATCATATCAAATAATTTGAGAGATAAGAAAATTTCCAATTCATATAATATGACGTCTATTTCTCTTTCCATAGTCAGAAATTTCTCTGGGACTATAACATTGTTGCTTATAACTTTGAAAAAGAAATAGAGTTTGATGAATATATGATACAAATTCTTGTAAAAATGAAATATAAATCTATAGGAATTAGTTATTCCATAAAAACATGGTCGTAATATGATTTTATACCCTTTAACTTTAAATTGGTCTTTAACACAATATTCTTGATATTTGATAAATACCCCAATGGAACCTTTACATCATTCGATCAGTTGAAAAAATAATATCTATCCTACCTAGAAAGAGTATAAAAAGACAGATTTAGAAAAGCTTATCTTTCACCCTTCACTGGTGCCAACTCTTCATGTATTCCCATGTCAACCATGTCTAACCTAGCCTTAATTTTATCCTTTGTTTTTCCCGGTGCATTTAGTAACGTGTTGATGACTCCATCACAAAAATTTCTTTCCACATGCATAATATCAATAAAATTTCTGACATACAAACAATTACAATATGGTTATTAAAAAAACTTATTACCTTTTCAAACTGGTTTTTATAAGGTTTTTTTAAAATGGTTTACTAAAATCAGTGTCCGTATATTTTTCTTTCTCAAATAGTTGATCACCTGTTAGTGGAGAAGGTGTTATAGATTATTCTAAAATTCCATCTAATAACATCATCCAAGATCGGTACTTATGTCATCAAGGTAGAAATATGTGATGTATTAGAAACACAGTCTCTGAGGAATGGTTCTAAATAATTGATTGTGTACCATGTTCGCAAATGGGATAGCCTTGAGTTCCTTTAATGATGTATCCTTAAAAATTTCAATAAGTAGAAAAGTCATTTATCATCCCATAAAATATGGTTCTCAACACAAAATATCTATTTATATAATCATCATACAACATAACACCTGAATCCCACAATAATTTCAAATCCTCGATCAATGGAACCTAATAAACATCAATATATTTACCCGATTGTTTTGGTCCTGATATAATCATAGATAACATGATGTATTTCCATTTCATGAATAACCATGGTGGAAAGCCATAATTTACAAACATAACCATCTATGTACTGTGAGTATCTACTTTTAAAACCAAAGGGACTCACACCATCTATAGATAATACAAGATGAAATTTTCTAGGCTAGTTTCTAAATTTAGGATACTCATGATCAATTCTCTTCTACTAATGAGAGTCTTCTGGGTGACGTAGGTTCCCATATTTTATTTATGTTCTAGGTCAATTTCCTTAAAGTCTCTTCACTTCCATATAGGTTCTTAATCATTGAAATTATTGGAAAGTACCATACAAATTTTATAGAACCAGGTTCATCTTTGTTGTATCAAGAAGCACCACACTTTGGGAATTATTTATATGATTTTTAGTCCTTGAGAAATAGTATAAAGTCATTTTGACTGGCATTCATTATTTCAGAGATCATTCCCATTAAGCATAGCATTCATTTGGTGTCATATGTTCGGCTAGGGTGCTCATTATCTTCTAGGAAAATATCATTAACGATAGAAAGTAGTTCAATAAAATGGGAGGCACTCCATCTATTTCCTACATTCAAATTAAATAGTTTCAATACGACTTAAAATACTATATATTTAGTGCAGAAATCATAAAATGAAGTGTTTTCACAACTCTTTATCTTCTAAAAAAATTGGGCAATCATGAAGTTCATATTCAACCATCCTTTTCATTTTCTATTGGAGTTGGTGTCCAAATACTAACTATTTTTACTTTGATTACATGAATATTTATAGTATTTAACATTAATAAAACTTATTATTATGTATTTTTTATTATCCTACATGACTCTAATGTAATAATTTCCTAGAGTGTATGTAGTATTGATAAGTTTATAGTAGTTCCCCACTATGATGAGAACCTTGACGTGATATGACGATATTCTCAAATAAAGATCTACAGTTGGATAACATACTATAATGTGATGCATAGTACATATACTGTCATGTGAGAGTACATGTAAGAATATTAGGCTTCATCTTATTAAGTTCACACTTGGTAATCTCTAAGACAAGAGATTATGAGAAGATACATTCCTTTATGAATTTTTCATGTTGTGGTGTCATTAGATATTCCTATCTACATGCATGTGTGATGGTCCTTAGAATTTAATATTATTATTAATTCATATTACAACTCACATACTTAGATATATTTCATGAACCATAAGGATAAAATTTCATAGTGAAGTTGGATATGTTGGGTCCGTCATGAGTGACATGTCATTAATGAATAATTCAAGGAAGTATTTTTCCCTTATATCTTTATAAAATACGATATCTCAAAAATTTTATTAGAATAGAACCATTGCATAAAATTTATTGTCCATGGTGTAATAATGTGTTTAGTTCAGATAGTAAAATAATGACATATCAAGCATATAGGTTGGTGACATGGATGTGCACCTTGTGTGATGAGATATTATGAGAACAAGATTATATTAAATAGTGAGTGTTTATATGTGGTTATAAACCTTGTGACATTAGGTTCATTCTCTTGGGGGACTAGACTTGTTTCTAGACAGTAATCTTGGACATTAAACAAATCAAATGATGTCCTTTGAGTTGTCCCTACCTCCATTATTATAGTACCTATTTTCTAAGGATATTTATGTAACCCCTATAACAAATCCTTTGGGTTTCCTAACCTATGTTTGAGTAATATATATTTGTAATTAATGGAACATCACAAGGGGCGTGGAGGTGGTTGAATGCGAAACTATAATGATGACAACCAAGGTGATACACAGGTGGATAGGTGGAATGTCGTAACTCATTCCAACACCAGTAATAAGAGTTATTTTCCCTAGGTCAAAGGTTTATTTAATGTTCTCTCATTAAAACAACTGTTAGATAATGCTCATGAATGGTTCATTTAATTAATTGTTTATTTTTTTCTATAAAATTATTTATTTTCTAGATACAAGACCTCAATCACATAAATAAATAAATGAATGTTCATAACTAAAAATTAAATAATTGAATAATGTATAAATGTTTTATCCAACATGGTTAAGTAATTACGAAATAAGAACTTAATATTAATAAGATGTGTAAAGGATAAAATAAGATAAATTTAAAATAAATTTAAATCCCTCAATTAAATATTAATTCAAACTAAGCCTTCCATTATGTGATTGGAAATGAAACTATAGAACTACGTGTAGTACAAGTCTAAAGTCTTGATACTTTTATCGAGGAGTTATCAAGAGATATTCAGGTTGAATTAACTAAAATTGGATTGGGTTTCATAGCCAATGTTTGTTCAATAAAAATTTGGAGGCAAGTATTGAAGAAATCCAAGTTAGGATTGCTAGATAGGGGAATCTACTCAATGGATCAAAGTGCTACAAGTCCCCAGTTGGAAAGACTACCTACCTAATTACTTTGTTATGGTTTTCATAGCCAAAGTCTGGATTATTAATAAATGTAATGGGGATCCTTTCCAATATAATTTTAAAGAGACTATACATTCCAAGTTCAATTTCTAGGCATTTTGAGTGTTGATAAAATGGTGGGAGGATTAATAAATAAATAAATTTTATTTTATTATATCCCATTTATTTTTTAATCAAGAAAATAACTAACAATATGATTCTTTTAATTGTAGAAAAAAATGACAAGTTCATCATCCACATTATCCTATAATAAATATTGGAGAAAGATAACCTCCTAACTAGCAGTAACTTATAGAATTAGTTTATACACCATCAGTTTGTGTTATGTCATGAACAAAAATATTACATTCTAGTATCCTAAATGCCCAATCCTCCTACTAAAGAGGTGTTTGATGAAGAGTTCATTATTTATGAAAACTAATTGAGAAAAACGGTCGACGTTCAATGTTTAATTCTTTCATCAATGTCTATTAAACTAATCTAGTCTCAAGAAAACATGGATGTGTATATAATTATTTAAAACCTCTGTGGTATTTACCAGGAGAGAGCTAGATAGGAACAATTTGAGATTTCTAAGGAACTCTTTCAGAGCATTCAGGGAGAGGGTTCCCTAGATGGGCCTCACGCAGTCAAGCTCATTCGATATATTGATCGCTTATAGGTTCTAGGGTTTAAACTCCCTAGATAATTAGGCATTGATCTCATTTTGGAATCACTCCCTCAGAGCTTCTCTAGTTTGGTTGTGAATTTTAATATGAAAAACATTGATAAGTCACTGTAAGATCTTCTTACTCTTCTACTCCAAGTAGATAAGGTTATAGAGCATGAAAAACCATTCACCCTTATGGTGAAAAAACTGAAAGGGAAAGAGAAAATATTTATGACCAAATATTCTTTATTCCCTTACAAGAAGAGGAAGATCAAGGGGAATGTAATGGAACATAATGTTGTCTGTTTCGCATGTGGAAAGAAGGGCCATTGGAAAAAAACTACACCCAACCACAGAAGAAAGGGGAATATTCAGGTTCATTTTCCATTGATTAAAATTTATCTATTTCTACCAATTGGGTATTAAATAATTATTTTGGTGCTCACATATGTATTCAAATATAGGAACCAAGAAGATTTAGAAATATTGAACAAGGAGTGATTGATACTTGAGAAACCAATGAATACAAACTTACTGCTGTTTCTATTAGGGACTACCACCAAACGTTTCTGACTGGAATGATCTTGGTTTTTAAGGGTTGTTATTATATACATTTAGTTAACAAAAACATTATTTTTGTATCGAGACATGATACTGATAGATTTATTTTAAAATTTGGGAATAAATGATTCATTTTTTATAAAGATAACATTATTATGGTGAAGCACATTTAAATAATGGTCTTTATGTGTTATATTACACAAACCAAATAATGATAATTGATAATGAATTTACTTCACATGACTCATACCACACCAAACTTTGGTATCACCAACTAGGTCATGTAAATGAAAAGCGATTGACTAAATTACATCAATATTGATATTAAGATTATTTTTAACTAAAACAACTTGCTGTATGTCACGCATGCTTACAAAGAAAAATGACCAAATCCCCATTTATTAGGAAAGGTAAAATGGATAAAGATATTCTTGAATTAGTTAATAATGATGTGTGTGGACCATTTCCTATTGAATAATTGGTGGGGTACTCATACATAATAAATTTTAATGATGATTTTATTAGATATGGATATGTATACTTAATGAGGTATATGTTGGATTCTTTTGACAAATTCAAGGAATTCAATATTGAAGTTGAGAACCATCTTCGTAATAAGTTTAAGAAACTTCACTCAGACTGTGGCCAAGGATATCTTAATCATGATTTCATTGATTATCCATGGGAGTTCAGGATTTTATATCAAATCACTCCTACTTATACACCTTAGTGGAATGGTGTAAGATAAAAGAGGAATCGTAGCTTGTTGCACATGGTGAGATCAATGATGAGTCATGCGAGTATTCGATTATCCTTTTGGGGATATGTGTTACAAACAGCAGTATACACAATAAACTTAGTGCCAAATAAAGAAATATATGGTATATCATACCATTTATGGAATGGAAAGAAACCCATGTTGTCTTAATTACATGTGTGGGGTTGCAATGAAATTTTTACGGCATATTCAGGTAACAATATTTCACCCCGAGGCACAAAGTGTATCTTCATAGGATATCCCCAAGAAACAAAGGGATTCTGCCTATGCCATCCTTCAACCAAAAATGTGGTGGTTGATAGATATCCCACATTTCATAAGGAGTATCTTACCTCTAAAAGAGATTGTGGGAGTGAGATATACTATGATGAAGTATAGGATCAAGATACACAAGATTTATCATAGGAAATTTTTTGACAAATCCATGTGAAAGAAGAAATTGTTCTAGGTACAAAACTACTATGTGGGTGTACTATAGAGGTTATAGAACTATAATTGTATGGTTTTCTAGTCCCTAAGGATTTTGAATCGTTATTAGTTGATAATAATGATCCTTTAATCTACAAGGAAGCAATAAGTGGCATAGATATTTCGATGTAAAAATAAGTCATGAATTATAAAATGTATTCCATGTACCAAAACCTAGTTTTGATTTTGGTAGACCCTATAGTATATGTAATGACTCTTGGTTGAAAATGGGTATTCAAGAAGAAACTAGACATGGAAGGAAAAGTCAGTACCTATAAGGTGATACGGGTTACAAAAGGGTTTAAACAGTGTCAAGGCATTGACTATGATGGATCCTTTTCACCAGTTGCAATACTAAAATCCATTAGAATTATACATTCTATTGTGGATTACCATGATTATGAGATTTGTAAAATTTATTTCAAAATAGTCTTCCTTAGTGGGATCCTTTATAAAGATGTATGTGTGACCCAACCCAAAGGTTTTGTGACTCCAAAGGATTCAAACAAGGTATATTAGTGAATAAGATCCATTTATGGATTAAAGAAAGAATCCAAGTCATGGAAAATTAATTTTTATGAGGCCATAATAGAATTTGGTTTCATAAAGTATAAATCTGAATTGTGTGTCTATAAAAGGTTTAGTGAAAGTGCATTCATTTTTGTAATAGTGTATATTGATTAAATATTACTCACTGAAAATGGAATGCTAGTCTTATAGTCTGTTAAGCTGTGGTTGAATAATTTCTTCTCTATCAAGGGCTTGGGTGAGGTAGAACATATTCTTGGGATAAAGATCCATCATGATATATATAAGATTTTTCTCAGCCTAAGTCAAAGTACATACATTAACAAGATACTAAAGAGATTCAGTATGGAACAATCCAAAAGGTTATTTTTTCCAACATCAAACGACTTTCATATTTCTAGTAAAATATGTCCTCGAACGCATGAAGAAATAAACAGAATGACAATGATTCCATATGAATCAACGATTGGGTTAGTTATGTATGTCATGTTATGTACTAGTATATATGTTTTCTTTTCTTAAGTTTCTTAGGAAGATATCATATTTATCTAGGCGACATCTATTGGATTGCAGTCAAGACTATCCTTAAGTATTTGAGGCATACTAAGGATATGTTCTTGGTTTATGTAGGAGATGGGGAACTAGTCATTAGTGGATATATAGATTATAGTTTCCCAATTTACCCTGATGATATGAAGTCACAAACAGGATACATATTCACTTTGAATGAAGGTATTTTGAGCTAGAAGAGATCAAATAATATTGCAGTTGTAGATTCTATAGTAGACTCATAGTATATTGCAGCTTCTAAGGTAGCTAAAGAAGAAGTATGAATGTGTAACTTCATCCAATATATTGATGTGGTACCTAGTAGTAATGGTCCTATCATACTCTATTTTGATAATATTGTTGTAGTGGCTCTTACAAAAGATCCAAGGTCACATTAGTGGATGAAACACATACTTTGGAAGTATCATCTCTTGATATTTTTTTCTCATAGAGGTGAAGTTGTAGTGAGCAGTATTTACATGGAATAAAACATGGAATATCCCATGGATAAAGACTTAACTCAACATACACATGACTATTATGTGAGTTCTAGTTGATTGAAGGTTGCATACAGTGGTCTCTAGTCCAAGTGGGAGTTTTTTTGGAGTTCATGTCCTAAGTCCAACTTTTTCTACTTTGAATACATGAATATTTGATGTATTTAATATTAATAAAACGTATTATTACATATTTTTTATTGTTTTATATAACTCTAATGTAATAATGTCCTAAATTATACATTACATTGATAAGGTCATAGTAGTTCCTCACTATGATTAGAACCTTAATGTGATATGATGATATTCTCAAATAAATTTTTGTGGTTGGATAATGTTCTATGATGGGAAATATAGTACATAGACTTTCATGTGAGATTACTCATAAGTAGTTGAGTCTTATTATCTTGAAGTTCACACTTAGTAATCTCTAATATAGGAGATTATGAGAATAAACCCCCACTACTGTAAATAGAGCCTTTAACAACACTATTAAAGGGGATTTATCAGCTTTATAGAAGCGATGATAATGTTATAAATGTTAAAGGGTTATCTTTAAAAACACTCATAAAAATCACTAAAAAATAACCCATTAAACAACTATAAAATAGCGCTGATAAAAGAGTCCTTTATTAGAATTTTTACAGCTGATAAAGGGTATAATTGTTTTCACCCCCTATTAGTGCTTCCCCCACCCCCTTTATTAATGCTCCCCCCACCCCTTATCCCTTTATTATTGATTATCCCACCCATATATCAGTGCTTTAGATAATTCCACCCCCAACGCGCACCCCTGCATCCAATGAGTTTCAAACCTAAGACCTCTAGCTTATACGCCAACACCTTTTCCACTCCACTATACTATTTTGTTTTACATTTTAGGATATATCTATATATTTATATATATTTCATTATATTTTTTATCCACATATTTATATATTTTTATATATGTGTTTATATATATATATATTGAAATGAATATTAACTCTAAAAACCCTTAAAACACATAAAAATGCTAAGAAACTCTAAAAACAATACAACCCCTAAAAATTGAAATGACCATAATAATAGATCCATGATTCAATTTCAGCTTAATAACTATTAAAATCTATTCTCAAGAAATGATCTTCGATATGATATGTGGTATAGGATGAATAGACAACCAAATCAGAAGTTATAGCCCTTTTAATTTTAAGAAATTAGGGAAGGCAACTAAAAACTCATTTTTGAAGAACTTATGGTAATTTTCGGGGTGATAAAATGTTACCAAAACTCTGTGAGATTTTTTTTTACCATCATGGTATAGAGATCATCACAGGCTTCGATTTGATAAGTGGTGTAGCTCAAACAGCCACCCGAATCAAAAGTTATGGTTCTTTGATGTTTGAGTTCGATTTCCAACTTTTTTGAAGCTCTAACATATTTTATTCATTTGATTGTCAATAGATTTAAATATCTTATTATTTTTTATCATTTAATAAGATTTTTTTTGATAGGTTGTGGAGCTAAAATGGACTCCAAGATCAGAAGTTATGATCTTTTAAAGGTTTTAGGGTTAATTTTTAGGAGTTTTAAGGGTTTTTCACATCCAACGGGCATTCAAATGGGAATAACATCGGAAATGGGTGTCCATTCTGTCTCTACCACATATAAAATCGAATATTGCATTGAGATATATGCCTTTTTGACCCATGAGAACCTTAGATTACCTCTATTGGGGCCCAAAAAGTCCTAGAAGTCTTCCAAGAAGCCATAACTTCTACTATAGGTGCCCGTTAATGAAATTGTTTTTTAAAATATACCTATTATGAAATCAAGTAAAAAAGTGCAGATAAAGGAGGGGGGTAATTATCAATGCTTCTAAAACTGTTTTGATAAATACATCCATTTTATCAATGATTTTTTCAAAGCACTAATAAATACCCCTTTTATCAGTGCTTTTTTTGAAGCGCTGACAAATGATCATTTTATTAGTGTTCTTTAACTAGAACTGATAAAGGGGGTCTTTTATTAGTTCTTTTATACAAGAATTGATAAAGGACCCCAATTAAAAGCACTATTTTTAGAACTGAGAAAGTGGGGGGTTTAACAACACTTTTAGTGAGCGTTGTTAAAACCCTAATGCTAGATAAACCCAGTTTTATAGTAATGTCACCAGAAGGAATTCTGCATATTTTTTGTCATTGAATATTCCTATCTATACAAATGTGTGATTTTCCTTAGACATTAATATTATTATCAATGCATGTTACAAATAATTTACTTAGATGTGTTTCATAAACCATGATGATAACAGTTCATGGTGAAGTTTGATGCATTGGGTGCATCACGAGTGACATGTCATTAATGAATATGTCAAGGAATGATTTTTCACTTCCATATTTATGGAATTTGATATCTCACCCATTTGATTGGAATATAAACGTAAAATAAAATTCCATGGTCATGGTATAACGACATGTTTATTTTAGATAGTCAAAGAATAACATATTGAGCATATAGGTTGGTGACATGAATATGAAACCTTCTTGATGAGATATTATGAAAAAATAATTATATTAAATTGTTATTTTTCATATGTAGTTGTCAAAATTTTGAAATTAAGTTCTTTCTCTTGGGTTCTTGACCCATTTATAGATAGTAATATTGGAATTTAGGCAAGCCCGCCTAATGTCAACTAAAAAGAATCCTAGAGGGTCACATACTAAGTATTTCCATTGATCTCGATGAAATTATATTTTTGTTTAATTAATGTAATTAATATTATTCTCAAGTTGGAAGATTAATTTTATTCAAATTATATTGATCACATAAATTAAATAAATATTTATTCACTCGCTTGAAAATAAAATATTATATTTTTATTGAATATTTTAATATATATTTATTCTCTTGATTGTGAATAAAAATTTTATTTATGAATAAACTATTTATTCATTTGTTTAATAAATTTGAGAGGAGTTTGAATGGACCAAGACCGAGTCCTGTGACAAATATAAATTAACAAGACCATTAAATAATATTTTTTATTGCATAAGTTTTCACACACAAAATAATAATAATAATATAATTATTATGTAAAATGGGGTTTATTAATGGTAATAAATTTTATTTAATGGTTGTTATGCAATTAAATAATATTTTAACTTAAATTCTAACTCTATAAATAGACAGATATGTCTTTTGGGTAGAAAATAAAAAAAAACGAGAATAGATAACTATTGTGCACAACAAATTCTCTCCTAGCTCATCCTTCTCTCTCCCTCTCAATAATGAGAAGAGAAAGAGAGATTTCTTCAACACTAAAGAAAGAGAAATCAATAACAAACAATGCAAGACATTACTCTCTCTCTGATAGCACATGGAGATCAATGGGTTTTTCTCGGAGATCATAAGAGCATGTTTGGATCACCACTAGAGGTATTCTATCCTTGGATCCTCACAACACAATGAAGGTAGTCCGAAAGGGTATTTTTAGATGATCAACATTCATTAGTGAATAAAGCTCCTAAGCTCAGGTATTTATTTCTTTAAATATTAAATAAATTAATTAAAAATTTGATGTGAAAGATCCTCTCTATTGGTTTTAGGAATTGATTATTAAAATAAATAATAATAAATATACCACCTTTGAATGTTTCTACTACACCCAGAACCATCATTTCCTTAATACGATCATCATCATCATTCACATGTATAACAACATCCTTAATACAGTCTTCTTCATTGTCCACACTTGTAATCATATCAGATGATCCAAAAAATACGGTGTTATCTCATCCACTAGCTACATTTGCTTTTTTTTCTTGTTTTTATTCGAACATTTATAACTACTATCAATTCTGTGATAGATCAAGTGTTCTTCCAACTTTTCTGGACTACTTATATTTGAATAAAAAAAGTGTAAATAGAGAAAATGGATTTTAGAAGAGTAATATGCATGATATTTTTCAAACATGATGAACTCTTTCACTTCATATTTATACTCTTTTTTCATACAATTATCATATATCCATTATTTATTTATATCCATCCTATTTGATTCAGTAATATTAGTATTATACAAAATAAATACAAAAAATATTTTCAATTTAAAAATCTTCCAAAAATTTCCAGTGAGTGTACTAGAAAGATACTTGAGGGTTTTTTATTCAATTACAAAGAGTTAAAAGATTTTTAAGGTTCATTAATAATATAAAAATTATTTACTATTATTTATTTAAGACATTTGTTAGGGTTATATACTTTCTTTAAGGGTGTTACAACATTTATAAAGGCTAATTTTTGTATCTAATGATGGTTACTAATTTGAAAGTGCATGAGTAGAGAATTTTATACATATATACATCATTCATGATATATATATATATATATATATATATATATATATATAAGTATTTTTATAAAAAATAGACTTTATTTCAGATTATTATATGGATTGTTGTGATATTTCATTTTCTTGTAAGCCAATGGAGGATATTGTTAGACTATAAAAATTATTTTTACCAATAACTAAGTATAGTGGAAATCACATAAAAATCCCCAAACCACTCTAATCTCATCAAGAACACCACCCCAAAAATAATAAACACCTCATACCACTCAATAGTTTCCAACTTCTTGAATTTCTAAAGATGACCAAACCATTCCATAAACTCATGAGGATTTTGGTCACCATGAAAAAGTAAGGACAATGACTCAATAATTCTAAAGGTGAAAAAGATCATTCCCCTACCACTCCTTTCAGAGTTTGGAAAAATCCAATCGCTATAAAAAATACATTAAAATAATAAGAGGATTTTTCCTAATTCATATCCTCAGAATGGAATTTCTACACCATATCAAGAAATTTCATGGAGGAGAAATAAACCAACCTGAAACATTAATATATTAATGTTTTAAAATACACTCAAATCACATGGTCCCAATGCACACCAATGGGTCTGATACAAAAGAAAAATTCACATGAGAAAAAATCACAAAAAAACATTTCCAAAATTTTCATTTCCATTAAAATCACACCCCTATCCCTGGAGGATTGAAATCAATTTTAAAATACATGCCACTTTGAAATCAATCCAAATTA
Source organism: Viscum album (assembly GCA_963277665.1). NCBI lineage: Eukaryota > Viridiplantae > Streptophyta > Magnoliopsida > Santalales > Viscaceae > Viscum > Viscum album. Next base: position 1,560,706,166 of record OY728133.1, on the reverse strand, counting down.
TTAAAAATTAAATTTATATTTTAATGTTAAATCATTTCAAAAAATTTAAAAAATGTTCTCTAATTTTTCATAATTAAATAAACCACATCTCAGACATTTAAAATTAAATAAATTCCTTTTTACAGGATAATATTCATACATGGTTAAAAAAATTAACGCATTTCTCAAAATATCATTTTAATTTTATAACAAAAAAATCCATGTAAAAATGTAAAGAGAATAGAAACCATATTTAAAACATTTCACAACCATTAAAATACTTTTCATTCCCTACCATTTTTTTTTTAAAATCAACTCACTCAATAAAATATTTTTTTCTATTCAAAAATATTATTTTCCAAACACAAAACACGATTTTATGTTATAAAGCTAAATACATTGCATATGGAACCTTGTAACTCAGGAACTCTCATATGAAAGTGATTATAAGTCACATCGTTTAAATACAAAGTCATTATACCATTTATGAACTAATATTATAATTAAAATAATTTACAAACATCACAATAAGAATACATTTTTTAATAATAGAAGAACAATGTGCATAATCATTCAAGAATAATTGAATTATTATAATAAAAAAATATATTTAATAAGAATTAAAATAAAAAATCCAGAATAAAATTGAATTTAATTATTGTAATTGGATACAAAAGTTCGTTTTCCATCTCTGAGATGATAGCTTCCACTTTATTTCTCAACTTGTAACCTAATTCCATTGAACAAGTTTGAGGTTCCAGGGTATTGATACTTCAACTATTATCCTCAATCTATTTTTTTTGAAAAAATAGAATCTATTTGGAACTCAATTGAAATGCCACTACTTATTCTTGATCAACTAGTTTGGTTCACTCCACATGGCATAGACTTATACTTCATCAACTAGTTTGGTTTACTCCACATGGCATAGACAGAAACAGAAGAAAGGGAATCTATATAAATTAATTATGACCGATTCCACCAGATCCAAAGCTAGGGTACTAAGAAAATGAAGACAAGAGAAGGAGGAGTAAAGCATGCACAAAGGAAAAGATTTTATTTAGTTAAGAGAAAGTGAAATTCGAGCAGGGGATATGACTGAAAAATAGGCACAAACAAGATAATACCCTAGATTTGGATGTCTGACAGCAGCAGTAGGGTTTGTCGGTAGGGGTGGCGGAGGCGGAGGTGGCGGCAGTGGATGAAGAAGTCGTGAAAGAGACCTAGTTCTGTGAAATCTTGTGGTGCGAGTGGTGATAGGGTTCGGAAAGGGTTCCATTTATAAAAACATGAAAATATTTTATCAGTACTTTTTGGAAATCGCTGATAAATGGGTTTTTTATCAGTGTTAAAATATAAATCCCTAATAAAGACTTAATTTTAATAAATTATTTATAATTATAATTCAAATAGATTTAACATAGAATTAATGAAACATTGAGTCTATACAAAACAACACTCTTATACCCTAACCAATAGACATAATTTTGTCACTTCTGTAATTTGAATTTTGAAAAAATGACATACACGATTGCCTTCAGTAAGATATTTAGAGTCTGATAAGACAAACTTAATTTTTTATAATAGTAACATAACCTTATGAATAGTAAAATACCCTTATGAATAGTAACATGCCCTTATTAATAGTAATTAATAGTAAATCAAATAAAAAATAGAAACTTCACCCATGAATATATAAATACAATTTAGACATCTTATAAGTGAAAAAACGATCATAGTCTAAGTATTGGTATTTTTTATGTCATAAATATTTTAATTAAAATTTTATGATTCATTTAATAATTTAAAATAGAAATTTATTTTCATAAAATGTAATCATAAATAGTTACTTTATTGTTTTATGGTTATAATATAATCTTATGGGACCTTGATTAATTTCTCAAGGTGTTATAAAATGAGTTATAGTTTTAAAAGTGTTTTTTTGGAATAAATTATGATTTTATTAAAAAATTATGTTAAAAATATTTTTAAAAATATTTTCAAAAAAGGGATTTCAATTTTTAATTCTATATGTCAAAAAAAATTTGTGGTAAATATTTGGGATTTTTCTAAAATAATTGAATATTGGGTGAATAGTAAAATACGATAATTTAAAATAAATGAAAAATACATGATTTATTGGGTCATAAGTAATGTAAGGATGATGTAAGACCAATAGCTTCAGAATCACATGAAATTATTACTGTTATGGGTCACATGAATCAACACTATTGGATGTCATGAAGGAATTAATAAAATAATGAATAAAATATTCAAAATTCACTCCTCTTCTCCACTATAACCCTCCCTCACTCCCTCTTCTCTTCACTACTATAAATCCTTTTTCATTGTCTAAATTATGCACAAATACCCTTCCTTAGTCACTAACCATGTCCAGGAGATTTTGGTCTTTCCAAAATACAAAAACCCCTTCCCTTAAGGAGGTTCTCAAGGAGGTTATTTCAAGAGGTAAATCATCTTTCTTTTTCATTTAGTTTAATTTCAATTTATCTTATTTTATTATTCTTTCCTAAACTCCTCTATCCAATTGATACTTATAACTCCATTATCATATATCTAATATAATTATAACATTATAATGTAATAACAATTATAAATATTCTTACTCTCTCTCTCTCTCTTTATAGATGAAATCATCATCCGTGAGGTTCCAATTTACATCCTTCGTGGACGAAAAAGTTTCGTTCTTCAATTTATTCTTAATTACTATCCATGAAACCATTTTTATGGTTGTAAAAGACTATAAAATATGTATTATAACCTAATTAATATCTAGGAACCAGTATATATACATATTATTAATTCATATGACAAAACTAGTTCATAATAATCCAAATACCGCCAAATAATCTAAGTGACTGTCATTAATATTTAATCGAATGATTGTTCATCATACCTTGTAAACAATTGCTATATATAAAGATTAATACTTATAAATGTTCATAAATAATATATAATTTCAATTTTGGAGAATTACGTCCTTTCCACATGAACATCCATACTCATATACAAATATACTGATCATTAAAACCAAGGAAGTGAACACTTCGAAATGACAAAATTAAATCTTATAACATATAAATAAAGAAATAATGAAATTAATAAAATTTTTATAAACTAAATACATTTCAAAAATTTTCTGAATTAATTTATTAATAAGTCTAATTTCATTTACAAGACCTTAATTTTAAGAGCGAAACACGTTCAGATTTAAGGTAAGGGTTTTTCACCCGAACCTCCATTTTCATTCGGGTTACTTTTATTGTCCACATACTTCAATGAGGTTCTTATTTATTATTATTTAATCCTCATAAATAATTTTTGAGTGTTCTATATATGTTTACCAACCCAAATCCAACTTTTTTTATGGGGAGCCCCATGTTTTAAAAGTGAACTTTCAAAAGCCTTTCCGAAATACAAGCTTGTTTCAAGGGAATTGCTCAAATTATTTCCTATTTCTAGGGAACTATACAATATATCTTTAGAAACCACTATCATTATAAAATCACTCATTTTATTTTGAAAATACTATCTTATATAAATTCTGGTTTTATAAAAATACTTTTCCAAAAGAACTCTTCTTTTCAAAGTAAAAGAGCATTTATCTCAAGAATTACTCAATGATTTTATAAGAGTATCTTCATATATTTAAACACTATTGTTGATTATTATGTATGATATAATCTACCATATTTAATTTAATGTTTTATAACTAGTACAATTGTGGATGTTTTATCCTAACACAATTCACCAATTTACTCTGAATGGTTAGTGTTTAAGCTTAATGTTCGGTGAAGGTTGTTTAAATTTCATATGTTAGTTTAAATATGAATGTATATATTGTTTATGTTTAGACCTTATCATATGAGGAATTAATTGGAATTATTATATGATGGGTGGGGCCCTCTATAGCCCTTTGATGCATCGGTAGGTCCCATGAGACTAATAGATATGGAATTGGCTGAGGCCTTTCCCATTTTTATATATGGTTTGGGATGAGCCATTAATCTTTTTTTGATGTCTTGGTCGAGGCCTTGATGGTATGTTTTAAAATATCTAGAATATGCACTTACCTCGTTATGAAGTTAGAAATTCATAGTTCATGTGGTTATTCGACTAGTTGAATATCCATAGTTATGATTTGTTATGGAAATGTTTATTGAGATCATTTTACAGCCATATTATGATAAAGTTTATTTTTAAAGGCATGTGTTTTCGATTATTCATCATGCCTAATGTTTAAGTTTATGATACCTTCCACTTTATTTTTTACCCTTACTGAGCATCTGAGATCACCCCTTCTTATGTTTCATTTTTTCCAGTACAAGAAGATGTATATTATGACTGACTTCAGGGAAAATATTTAGTTGGTGGATGTTCCCAATGGAACTTATATGTTATTTTTTATTTCCTAATGTAATTTTGAAATTATGTATATATCTTATTTCCAAATCTATTATAATATTTATTCCTTATGGATTCAACTTTTTGGTAATCATTCCAATGTAATTTAATAAAGCACTGGATCTGGGTAACTGGGTTCAGGTCTTTACAGTTGGTATCAGTTGAAGTTTATTAGATAACTTCGAAATTAGATTAAAAAAACATAGATTAGGGAACAAATCCCTAATAAAGTTTTTGGGTATAAAAATATAATAACATACTGGTATTTTGGTAGGGTATAGATTATGTGGATATTTTTAGGAAATGCATCCTTGTCTGGATACTACATGTGGATGTAGTTCGGGAACAGATGTACCTAGGAGTGAAAACTCGGACAATGAGTTTTGGACTTGACAAGAGGTATCCTGGTACACAAAAATGGGCCTTACTACCCACCCAGTTTGACACTCTTGGGGGATATGATTGGGATAATTCACTTTTTCTTTACAAGCCATTATGAAAGAGTTATTACCCTAAAGTAACTAAACTGTATGGCTCTAGGATTTATGATGCATAAATATATTCTATATTCTATACCATGTTTAGAGTCTTAGATAGTTCATAATTTTATGAGCTAATATATAATATGGAATTGATTATAAATGGATCCTAGAAGAAGTAATGAGAACTTCACCAATGCACGTGATGCAAAGAGTAAGAGGGATCATATCTTTAATGGACTTAAGCCATCATTTTAATGGAAGATAGTCTCTCAAGTATCCTTATCGTATTATGAAATAATATCATGTGTTAAAAAGGTATTTAAAGAATTCTATGAGTCCTATATCATTAAATAGAATAAAAATAAGGAAAGTATGGTAGATAAAAATAGGGAATAATGGAAAGAAGGGTTCTCCCACATGTGATAATTGTGGAAAGAATCATCTCGTTAAATGCATGAATGGAATGAGAGTTTGTTATAAGTGTGGAAAAAAGGACACAAATTTCATGATTGTAAGGGTATGGAAAAGGTTTTCGATGTACAATTCTTCAACTATAAGAATCTGGGACACTATGCAAATCAATGTCCCAAGCATAAAAGGAATAATCCTCAAATGATGTTACTGGATAATGATCAAGTTATGATATTTTCGCAGATGAAGTGAAATGATTAATATTCCTCATTAAGAGTCATGACAATTGAATATTTTATCAACAATGTACTAGTTATAAGAATTATGGAATATATGAGGATTGTACTGTAATACTATTTAATTAAGTATTTGAGGTCGTATGATGAATTGTACCAAGGATAAGTGACTCAATAGAAAGTGAATATCTTGGGAAAGTATATGGTTGAGGGAAAGACAACCCTTAATATATATATAATGTTGAGATAATTATGATGAAATGATTGATTCAGATAAGTATTTACTACCTTGAAACTAATTATTTACTTTTCGACAAGTATTATATGCTATCATCGATAGAGTTTACAACAATTTTGGATAAAAGGAATGTATCCAATAACATGTATTTTTCTAAAGGAATACAGAAGAATGCACGGTTTTTATGGTAATTCAAGTTATTACCATATTTCAAGAGGATACATGATGAAGTTATTAACATGTTTGGAATGTGAAAATTTAGAGGTGCTTCAGGTTTACTGAGGGTTAATGATAAGTACATTTGGAAATTCAGAGACCTTCATTATAAAGCGTTGAATCATTATATTTCAGATTTTTTTAACCATTTATGAAATGGTTTATGTTGATCATTGTATGAAATTTTAATGTTTAATGTATTACATCACCATATGGACTAACATGCGCTAAAGTGATGAGGTATAGATATTTCAAGGTGTAATCAAATGATGAGTTTGTAAATAGAAATTTATATTTATACTCTTATAGAATGGAATAATTCCTCAACTCAAGGAAAGTATACTTAAATAAAAAAAATTTCCTCTTATCATAATCATTGATAATATTGATGAATTTTTTTACAGTCGTTTATAGTTTTCTAGTAATCAAATTTCATCTAAATATGTTCTCTATCACGTTCCATCAGAACATCATAGTTAGATGTTTCTCCCATTTCTAGGTTTTTACTCCCCACTAATGTCACCCCATTCGAAAGCATAATTTTTGTGGCGACCACCTGATTTACATTAACAAATTTTTAGGAGGTTATTTTGTTAACCATATTTCCAATGTGGGTTTCCCATAAGATAATTTTCAAGTATCAACAATTAACTTTAGATGTTCAATTTCAAATTTCGAGGATGATATTTTTGTTATGATGGAATAATGTAACACCCCAATAATTTACAAATAGATTTAACATACAATGAATGAAACAATAAGTATCTGCAAAACAACACTTTATTATAACCTAACCAATAGATATAGTTTTTCCACTTTTGTAATTTGAATTTCGAAAAACTAACATATACGGTTGCATTCAGTAATATATTTAGAGTCTGATAAGACAAACATAATTTTTGATAAATATTTACATACCCTTTAGAAATGTAATATTACCTTATGAATATTAATTAATAGTAATGAATTTTAAATCGGCCAAAAACATAGAAACTTCACCCATGAATGTATACATACAATTTAGACATCTTATAAGTGAAAAATCCATCATAGCATAAGTATTGGTATTTATGTTTGTCATAAATATTTTAGTTAAAATTTTCTGATTAATTTAATAATTTTAAAAAGAAATGTATTTTCATAAAATGAAATCATAAATTTTTACTTTATTTTATTATGGTTATAAGATAATTTTATGGGACATTGATTAATTTCTTTAAGTGTCATAAAATGAGTTATAGTTTTAAAAAAAATTAATATAAATTATGATTTTATTTAAAAATTAAATTAAAAATATTTATAAATTTATTTTCAAAAAATGGATTTCATTTTTTAATTCAATAATTTGAAAAATTGTTGGGGTAAAGGTTTTGGTATTTTTCTAAAATACTTGAATTTATGGTGAATAGTAAAATATGATAATTTATGATAAATGATAAATACATAATTTATTGGGTCATAAGTGATGTAAGGATGATGTAATCTCACTAGGTCATAACTCACATTCACTTATTACTATTATGGGTCACATGAATCAACATTATTGGTTTTCTTGTGGGAATTAATAAAATAATGAATAAAATATTCAAAATTCACTCATACCCTCCACTATAAACCCCCCCTCACTCCCTCTTCTCTTCACTCGCATAAAGAACTTTTACTTGTCTATGTTCTTCCCAAATACCATTCCTTAGTCACTCCCCAAATCCAGGAGATCTTGGTCTTTTCAAAATACCAAAACCCCTTCCCTTATGGAGGTTCTCAAGGAGGTTATTTCAGGAGTTAAATCATCATTCTTTTCCATTTAGTTTCATTTCTATTTATCTTCTTTTCTTATTCCCTCCTAACCTCCTCTATCCAATTGATCCTTAAAACTCCAATATCATATATATACTGTAATTATTCCATGTTAATGTAATAACCATTATCAATATTCTTACTCTCTCTCTCTCTCTCTCTTTTATAAATGAAATCATCATCTGTGAGGTACCAATTTACAACATTCGTGGAAGGAGAAGTTTCGTTCTTAAATTTAACCTTCATTACTGGACATGAAACCATTTTTATGGTTTAAAAAAACTACAATATATTAATTATATCCTAATTAATATCTATTAACCAGTATATATACATAGTATTAATTCATATGACAAAACTAGTTCATAATAATCCAAATACCGCCAAATAATCTAAGTGATTGTCATTAATATTTCATCCAAAGATTATTCCCCATACAATGTAAAAAAATTCTATATATAACCAATAACACATTTGTATGTTCATAAATAATATATAATTTCAATTTTGTGGAATTACATCCTTTCCAAATGAACATCCATACTCACATACAAATATACTGGTCTTAAAAACCAAGGAACTGAACACTCTGGAACGATGAAATTCAATCTTATAACTTATCAATAAGGACATAATGAACTTAATAAAATTATGATAAATTAAATACATGTCAAATTTTTCTGAATTAAGTTATTAATAAGTCTAATTTCATATTTCAGGGCCTTAAGTTCAATAACGGAACATATTCAGATTTAAGGTAAGGGATTTCCAGACGAACATCCATTTTCATTTGGGTTACTTTTATTTTCTACTTACCTAAATGAATTTCTTATGTATTATTATTTAGTACTCATAAATTATGCTTGAGTGTTATATATATGTTTACCAACCAGAATACTACTTTATATTTTGGGGTGTCACATGTTTTAAAAGGGAAATTTCCAAATTCTTTCCGAAATACAATCCCATTTCAAAGGAATTTCCCAAATTATTACCTATTTTCAAGGGCACTATATAATAAATTTTTAGCAACTATTTTATTTCTAAAATCACTAATTTTATTATAAAAATACTATCTTTCTTAAATTATTGTTTTATGCAAAAAAATCCAAAAGAAATCTTCTTCTCAAAGTGAAATAGTATGTATCTCAAGAATTACTCAATGATTATATAAGATTGTCTTCATCTATTTCAAAAATATTGTTGATTCTTATGTATTATATCATCTACCATTTTTAATTTAATGGTTTAAGAATAGTTTTATTGTGTTTGTGCAATCCTAAAACCTTTAACCAATTTACTTTGAATGGTTTGTGTTTAATCTTAATGTTCATGGAAAGTTATTTACATTTCATTTGTTTGTTTCAATATGAATGTATATGTTGTTTATGTTTATCCTCACTCATATGGTAAATGAATTTGACTAATTATGTGATGGGTGGGGCCTTCAATAGCCCCTTTATGAATCATTAGGTCTCATGAGGCAAATAGATATGGACTTAGCTGAGTCCTTTCCCATTTTTAGATATGTTTTTGGATGATATAACGACCCATACTTTACATACATTGTTATTACTTAAAACTTGAAGCATACTTATTACAACATATAACAAAACCATGAAAGGACTGTATATGTATAGTGTCTTTAGAAACTGGGAAACATAAACAACTGGTTCATAAATCGTCTACACTGTCTCCCATTTATTTCATCATATCTATAGTCTCTTTTGGCATATCTTACTTAATAACCTTCTTCCTGACCTGGGGAAAGAAAACATACCAAAGGGTGAGCTCAAATGCTCAGTAAGGGTAAACAAAAAAAATATAAATCACATCATATTCATAAGAACATAACATTTTGGAAATCTTAACCTGCAAAAGAGAGCATAATTTCATAACATGGGATAAATCATATTATTGAAATGAAATCCCAATAATCATAACTTAAAACATGAAACTTTGTGGCATACACACATAATCATAGAGAATAATTTCTTATTAGTCAAGACTCATTTACAAGACTATCTTAGTGGACAAAGTCCATTTCTGAACCGATTTCACTACTCATTTCAGTCCTGTTTCACTGAACCGGTTTAACCTGCCGTTCCATCCATGTCTATCTCATGAGATATAAAATCTTTACCCAATGCATTAGAGGGAGATATATGTCCCACCCATCTCATAATGATACCATTCATATGTGTGCCACCCATCTCATAATGATACCATTCATATGCATTGGAGGGAGATATAGGTCCCACCCATCTTTACCCAATGCATTGGGAAGCCTCTATGTATAGTAGATAGTTTGAGTCCATGGAATCCCATCAATGATAGTCTCAGATCAAGATGTGTGCTTTACATCCCGTCTCATAATGATACCATTCATATGTGTCCCACCCATCTTTACCCAATGCATTGGGAAGCCTCTATGTATAGTAGATAGTTTGAGTCCATGGAATCCCATCAATGATAGTCTCAGATCAAGATGTGCGCTTTACATCCCGTCTCATAATGATACCATTCATATGTGTCCCACCCATCTCATAATGATACCATTCATATGTGTCCCACCCATCTCATAATGATACCATTCATATGCATTGGAGGGAGATATAGGTCCCACCCATATTTACCCAATGCATTGGGAAGCCTCTATGTATAGTAGATAGCTTGAGTCCATGGAATCCCATCAATGATAGTCTCAGATCAAGATGTGCGCTTTACATCCCGGTTGTGGATGGAATTGCATGAGACATTTGGGACTTAGTTACGTTTAAGCACAAATTTCCCCCCGCAGATATATGACCAGATGGAGCAGACCATTCAGGTCCTAGAGGACATGTTACATGATTATATCCTCGATTTTGGCCATAGTTGGGAGGATCATCTCTCCTTGGTGGAGTTTGAGTACAACAACAACTACCACTCCACCATCAGTATAGCATCATTTGAGGCCCTATACGGGTGACCCTATAGGTCACCAATTTGCTGGAATGACACCATAGAGTTAGCACACATGGGACCGAAGTGGGTATAGGCCACTACAGAGAAGGTGCAAGTCATCCAAGAGCCAATGAAGACTGCACAGAGCTGTCAAAATTCCTATACTGATAGGTGAAGAAGACCCTTCGAATTTGAGGAGGGAGACCATGTGTTTATTCGGGCCTCTCCTTGACATGGGATCCAGAGATTTGGCTGGGTTGAAAAATTATCTATGAGGTTCATCGGACCTTTTATGATACTGTGTAGAGTGGGTGAGGTGTCGTACTGCTTGGCTCTACCTCCACAGTTAGAGAAGGTGCATGAAATATTTCATGTATCCTAGATGAAAAAATATTTACATGACACTTCACACATCGTTGACTGGGGTGAGATGGACATTGAAGATGGGGTGACTTTTGCAGAGTACCTAGTGGAGATCAATGATTGAAAGGATATGATCCTTTGTGGATGGTCGATTCCTCTGATGCATGTTCAGTGGCAGCACGAGAGTATCCATGAGATCACTTGGGAGCGGGAGGCTCAGATTCATGCTAAGTATCCCCATTTATTTATTTAGAATTTGTTTTGGCTTTAGGGGATGTAAATACCTAAGGTTGGGAGAATTTAATGTCCAAGATTTTCCATGTGATATTTTTAAAAATTATATGGGATTATTTCAAGGATAGGCATTGAGACAACACGTGATTCCGGGGCCTGGGGTGTGCAAAATAAATTTTTGAATTATTTTTTTACGTTTATTAAAAATAGCACGAATTCTAGGTTTTAGTAACATTTAAATGGGTGCTTGGATTCAAAATATAATGGCACCATTGTGTTTAGAGTAGCTAGTTTTTCTCATACATAACCTTACTTCGACCGGTGCGGGTCAACTGCGGAAAATATTTTTTGGATGTTTTAAGAGAAAAATAAAATATACTTAAAAATTTATTTTATTTTATTTCTTCATAATTACACAAAAAAAGTCTGATATTTTCTTTCATAAATGAAATAGCATGGAGACACTATTTCAAAGTGAACCAGTAAGGTGTTTCCTCCATTAATCATGGGAAAGGACTGACGTTAGAATTCATAACCCTAGAGATTTTATCTAGAATCCGAGTAATATCTCTTGTCGGCGATGAAGAACGAAGAACTCCGACGAATGACATATCAAGGATATTCATGGATGGATCACCTTAAATTAAGAATTCTCTTCTTCAACTGGTCCCCTTTCAAGGTATGGGGTTTTTTTTTCTTCGTGATTTCTTTCCACGTTCTAATTTCAAACAACAAACACAGACCAACCAATGAACAGTTTGATTCAAGGTTTGATTGTTTTCCGGGATGGTTAAAAATATAGGATTAAAGGGAATGTATCTTATTAAATATTCTCTTATTTCTATTTCATATTTCTGATGACATGAAGGGACCAAGGTCGACTTGAACAAATCCAAGGTTCGTTCTAAAGGTGTTCTCGTGATTATCTCTTTTCCCCGTTCTTGTGTTCTTCGCTGACAGACACCCTATGGTCACATCAGGATTTTCCAGGATATTTTGATTGTGACTGGACCCCTGGAGTGATGGTATGATGAGTTCAAGCTCATGGCGATAAAGAACGCGATCTTAGGGTCGCAGGCGTGCTTCTGGTTCAAAAAATGGAGCACCATAGTGCTTCCAATGACCTGTGGAAGGAGATCTAACCTACCAACATTGGTGGTGGTGCTGGTGGGGGTGCGTGGTGGAACAACCACCAGATAGTATGAGGCTTCTGGATTAACGGTCAGCGGCAGGCTCGACCGGACGCGGTACAAAACCGCATCATGTGGAAAAGGGTTTTGGTGTTGCTAGACGGCGATGAGACCACATGGAAACTGTCGTGGGGAGGTTACACAGTGGGCTGTCATGTTGAATGTGGTGGCGGCCCCACATTGAAGGTGGTGGATACCTCATGTTGACCAGGTGGGGACGCAGCCCCACTGCATCCTAGGAGAATGAAGCAGCTTGCTCAAGCAGGCTGAGTTGGAGCCGGTTGACCAGACCAGCAGCAGGCTGGGCCCAGCCGAGGTGTGTTAGACCTGGCGGGTCAGGTTAGACCTGATAGGTTAGGGCAAGCTGGATCCGGACCCAACCGGCCCCTTTTTACTTAAATGGTGATAACTCTCAAACCGTGTGTTCGTTTGATGAGTATTTTGCAGCATTGAGACCCTCACGATGAGACGGTCTTTTGAGATACTCTAAGTGAGTTTCCATGAAAGATGGTGTACATCCTATTGCCTCAAAGAGGAGGTTCTCCTGGACCAATCGTGCTAAGGAAGGAATCCTACGGTTGGTTGTGACCTAGAAATTATGTGACTACCTAGACTTCTTGTCTTACGTAGACTGCATGTATTACCTAGACTATGTGTCTCATATAGACTTTGTTTCATTCCAATACAGAGTCATTATTCCTCTGTCCCACCAGGGGGAAGGTCCTCTAATATTTGACAACACTCCATGTGTTAACTACACTCCATGTGTTACATATGCTCCGTGTGTTACCAACACTCCATGTGTTACCTACGCTCTATGTGTTACCAATGCTCTGCATGATACTTCTTGAGGGTACTGTCAATTATTAAGATAATCATGTTTATGTTCCATAGACCTATACTTGGTGTGAGCTGACTCTAGTGACTCTCTTGATTGTACTTCTTATAAGCTACACTCAGTGTACCTCTTTGGAAGTCTATCTTGTGTCTTACTTTGTGGTTTACCTTTGTGGTTTGGGGTCCCCACTGAGTATTGTTTTACTCACCCCTGAACGAGACTTTCCTAAACATATCCTCTCTTGTCCAGATGATCGGTAGCTTTGAAGGAGTACTTGGTGGGCTGTACATAGGGGTGATTTAGGGTGACCCGATGGACATGGTGTGCTTCAACAACATTCAGATAGATTATTGTACCAATCCTTCATGTAGGGTTCTCTGGAGATGAGATCTAGGAGCTTGTACTTTTTTATTTCAGTTGGGCTTGTATTCTGTCCCATTAACTTTTCTGTTTGTTCTATTACTCTGAGTGTGTTTTCTTAGTGGTTTGTATCCATGTTTTTTTAGTGCTTTTAGTTTTAGTAATTTTTCTTGGGGACGGTTTTGTTTGTGAAGGTTTATAGGTAAATACCTTCCCTTTGTGGGAAACGCCTACTCAGGGTTATTCTCCAGATCCTGGCATATGGGAGGTGGGATTGGGGTAGTCATGGAATGAGCTCTAAGGGATGGGACATGACAACATAAGATGATGATTCGTGGGTGTAGTAGTTTTCACAGACACACTAACGATGATTTTGTTTTTTTTCATAATGGATGGAGATAAATAAATAATAGTTGATCCATTATACTAATAAAAAATTATTATAATAATTATACTTATGTCATAATATTAGTATGAATATAATTTTTTAGTAAAAGTATGATTAAAAAGAAAAGACTAAGAGGAAGGTAATACTTGGGTTGTGAGTTTGAGTTTTCTATTAGAAACCTCCTTGGATATAGAGTCCACAAGATAAATAATGGTAACCAGAGTCATAATGAAGTTGTATAGGGTTATAGGATTAATTAAATGATAGAGTTTAAAAATTAAATTAGAAGGGATAGGGGTTGTACGAATGGGAGGAATTGAGTCTCTTTTATAAGTGAAGAAAAAGTTGACTTTTATGAGTGCACCTTACCTTTCAATGATATCATTAAACTATTAAAATCTCAATATATCCAAAAGATCAAAATAATGGAGATAAGGGTGTATTTTGGCTGATAAATCCTAACCAAGAATTTCCAAACATGTTTTTAGTAATTACTAATATATTTTTACATTTTCTCATTTTGGTTTTTACCTTCGTAAACCAGTATTTAACAAATTAATTTATATTTTATTATGAATATAAGGTAACTCATATTACTAAATTTGTGTGTTTTGAACCTAAATTTAGCATTTATTTAATCAAATTCACATTCTAAATTTGATAAAATTAACTTTTAAATTAAAAAATATAAGAGCCACCTAGAGGAGGCTTCGAAGGTGAGATGAGTGGGAAAGCACCGATACGTAGCAGAGAAGTCTGTTGTGCGAGGTGAAGTGATACTAGGGGGGGTTGTGATGGAGATTTACATCATAGTGATATGTTACATAAGATCCACTTAGAGGAGGGAGAGCCAACCGAACATCCCCACTGGAAGCGATTGAGCTTTCGTTCCAGTCGAGAAGGAAAGACATGTTGCTCACCCTCGAGTTTTTGGCTTGGATTCTTTAGTGATTGTTCTACCAAAAAGACCAATGGGTTATTTATTTGTTGAATTTTCTAATTCATGGGAAGGCATAAATGTATAAGCCAATTTCCCCCCCTTTCTCATAGTTATTCAAGGTTGGTTTTATTATTTTGGGATACTTCTATAATATGGTAAAATTTTTATTTTTAATATATATATATATATATATATATTAGTTTTAGAAAACAATTTGACAAAGTTCAAAAATTATTTCACATTTTTTTTATTATTATATTTTTTAAAAATTATTAGTGACACACTAATCCCAAATGAACATTCCCCACTTTGGCTTTTTTGGGGGGCATGACTTTAAAACATGTTACATGTGAGTGAGGAACTCTAGGTTCTCTTAAGGGTGAACCCCAATTTTCTGTGAGACTAATGTGATACTTCAGGTCATTACAGAATGCAATTAGTGAAGGTTTGTATTTTTTTTATTCTTTTTAAAAATATGTGCTTGTTTAGAAATCAATATAAAAATATAGGTAAAAACTAACTTTCTATCACTATAAAAATATAAGGAAAAAACTTAATACACTACTGCATATTCAATATTAGTCAATGCTATCTCCTTTATCACCACTACAAAAAAATAATAAATGATATATCTATTTTATATATACATATAGATATATTTATTCATATATTAATATAGATTCATTTAAATATATATAGTTATATTTATTCATATATTAATATAGATTTATATAAATATATATAGTTGTATTAATATATATATATATTCGTATATTAATATATATATAGTTAGTTAGTTAGTTATATTTATATATTTATTCATAGATTAATATATATATATATAGTTATATTTTTTATCCGAATATTAATATATATTTATAAGATTAGCTTTAAATAAATTTATAAAATATGTTTTTGTGTGTGTTTATAAATAAATAAATAAATACATACATATATACAAAACACACACACACATATATATATTATATATATGTGTATATGTAAGTATAATCATACATATTTATATATAATTATATATATTTACATATATTATACATTAATATGTATATACATATGTTAAAATATATAGATAATATATATCAGTTTGTTAATAAAATCACACACTAATACACACACACATATTATATAGGTATATAAATATTCATATATTTGTATTTTAAATATAATGGATATTATTTTATTATTTAGATAAGGATTATATATTGAGAAATATATTCTATATGTAAATATGTTTAATTATTTATTTATAAAATTTAATTTTTATGTGTGAATATAGAAAAGTATGTATATATTGTTATATATTTTATTATAAATAACAGTACATAGTGAAAAATGATAAAATTTCAAATCCATAATATTAATATGAATGTAACCCTGGAGAATAAATTCAATCCCCACTGAGAAAGGACAAAAAGACCCCCTTAAATAGGGCTAAAATTCCTCAAATGTTAAAAAAAATTGGGTATCTCGACTAAAAACTCAACTTTGGAGATTTTATTTTACTTTTTTGGCCTTGAAAAATGTGGCAATGTTTTCCTCTATCATCAGTCCGTAGATCTCATCGCATGCTTCTATTTGATGTGTGGTAGATCTCAAATGGACACTCAGATCAAAAGTTATGGTCTTTTGATGTTTGAGTTAAGTTTTTAACTTATTTTAGATGTTTTATTAATTTTTTGATTTTTTGTATCTTCAAATTGTTATTCAGTGATTTTTACTTGATAATAATTAACAAATTATTAATTAATAATATTTTTTAAAATATTTTGTAAGAAATTTTCACTAAATATCTTATATATTAAGTCTAAATGACTATTTTTACCTAAAAAATATTTAAAAAATATATATTATATTTATATCAATATAAATATTTTGATATATTAATATATTATCTTTAATTATTTTTTTGAAATATACCTTTTATTAGTGCTAGTAAAAAAACACTGATAAAGCTCCCCTCTATCAGCACTACTAAAAAAATGCTGATAAAGGGGGTCCTTTTAACAGTGCTAAACAAAGTGATAAAGGGGTACCCTTTATTAAACTCTTTTAGCGATGTTGAAGGGTCACACTGTGAAAACACATTTTTGTGGTAGTGTATAATATATTTTCTTATAAATTAATATTTGGTAGAGGAGATTACAAACCCTAAATACACACAGACCCGAACACCTTAGTGACACAATTCTCATCTCTCCTCACAAGTATTTATAGATAGCCAATGACTTGTTTATATAATACTAAATATGTATTTACACTTAATATATAATAAATTTAGTTAAGATGGTTTATAAAATAATTAAAAATCAATAATAATTAAAAATAAATAATAAATAAAAAAATTCTAATTCGTATTTAGTAATAGAAATTTAATAATAATTTGGTGATCAAAAAATTATTAAATTAATTAATGTCTTATAATAAGTTTGAAACATGATATTAACTTCAAACACCTATAATTTTCAATCCGGGTGTTCATTTGAGCTCCACACGCTGTCTAATCAACTCTTTCGAAGAGATCAAAGATTTATCATATTAAATGTAGTATCTCCCCATTTTTTCTTGGTTGAAAAAATTGAGAAGGCCACAGAAATAGTGTTTTTAGTTAGGATACCCTTATTTTTGAACATTTGATAACATTTCAGCTTCATTTAGAAGTCTTCTTATTTTTTTCACTGAATACCGAGTTTATTCCCTGAGCTTACGTTCATATGAATATTATGGTGTTGAATTGTTTCCATTTTCATATATGTATTGTCATTTATAAACACAAAAACACGCACATATTTACATAAAAAATAATTGTATAAACTAAATAAAAAAATGATTAACCATTTTATTTAAAATAAAAATTTATCAATTTTATTTACCTTATAAAAATATATGCACATATATTTACTTACAAAAATGTATATATGTAGTTTATATATAAATATGTGTCTGTGAATATATATATATATATTAAACATCCCTCAATGGCTGGAAGTTGATAATGATCTGAAGATAAAGATTATCACTAGATCTTAAATGATTTTCTTAGAGATATAAAAACATTCCGCCACAACTGGAAGTTCATAAAGATCCTTCTGCATCATCTGATGAAGAGAATTCCTCCTCCTCATCAGATGAGGAGGATCAAGAGGATAAAATTAAGCATAAAACTTACACATGTGTATTTAAGAAGAAACATAATGAGAAACTATATCCTTATATTGGGGAATAAAAAAGTTGTCTTTTGGAAGGTATTGTAACAATGAGATAATCGTTGATGATTATCTAAGATTCAGAGAGCGAATGTTTGATAAATTAGAATTTTAGCTTAATAGAAATCCTGATTTTGATTACCTAAAAAAACATTGGGAATAGTTTTCTATTGGAGATTCTTTGTCCATTGACTTTTTGGTCCCTACTATCTCTCTTATTATTTGTATTATCTCTGGGGAAGTGGTTTCAAGGTACACCGTTGAATGGAATGACTTTGTTGTTCACTTTCACTTTGACCCCCTCTTATGATTGTATAATGGATGGACATCCCTTACAACTATGTTTTTCATATTTCATGGCCATTAAATTTATTTGTTTCTTGACAAGATTATCTTGGACCAATGGAAAATGTTCTTTGGATGAGAATTGTCTTTGAGACTAATTTTTTCACCCAACATTGATGCCACTTCTGATGATTTGTTCAGGCGCATACAGTCCTCTAATCAAACATTTTACTGATTGAAGGACATGGAAATGGAGATTATTAGGATATCTAAGAAAAGATAATGAATGAAATTAATGTTCTTTATTGTTTCACTCTTCATTATTCCCCTAACGCATGATAGCTATGCCAAGTTTCCAGAAACATCACCAATCAAAATGTGGTTAGAATGAAGCCATCCCATACGATGCTCAAAGTAAAATATATTACATGAATGGGAAGTCTTGTACTCATTCTAAAAAAAGAGTATTTATGATTCCTGTATGTTTACGTCTTCTTGAAAATCAATTTTATATTTTTCTATAAGTGATAAGAACAATTTGATGCGACATTATCCATAGAGTTTCTACCACTAAATAGGTTGATGCAGACAGTTTCTATAGATCAAAACCTGGAATAATTGATGTTGTATCCCAATTTTGGTTCATATTTCAATATAATTATTCTTTTAATGCTACTAGAATTTATTATCAGTGGGTTTTTGGTGATGTTGGTAGAGTGGTAGATGCTAACATTGATCATAGTTCTCATTCCACTTTAACATGTATTTGTTTTCTTTTACATTTTTAATCTCATTCAATAATTTGATGGTGTAAGATCATTACCCCTCTTGTTTTCATTGTACTTTATGTTTTATTTAATAAAGTTTTGATGGGCATGGGTTGGGCGAACAACTCATGTCTCAGATCATTTTGTATATATATATATATGTAAATATAAAAATATTTATGTATATATTTTAATATGTGTACATATATATATATATATATTAAAATAGGTATATATTGTAATATATATAAATATATATAAATTTGTTAATATATAAAAAGTAAAATCCTCTAGGCTTGTGGTAAGAGATCTTTTTAGTATGTGTTGGGTAGTTGTTGGAATCTCACACTTTAGAATTAATTCATGATTTAAGTGACAGGGACCCGTGTCTTTCATCAATATTGTTGTGTGTATATATATTTACACACACACACAAACATAAAAAGACACATATGCACAAATAATTTCTAAATGTATTTAAATATAATTATGTAGATATAGATAATTATATGAATTGAAATTGGGGTGTACCTCAGTGGTAGAGACACCGTGTGATTCCGCATCAGTTTGGGCCTGCTTGGGGTTCAATCCCTAGCAGCTATGTTATGTGCCCCCATTTATTTGGGGGGAAGATTATCGGGGCCCTCTCTTTTTGTGGGAAGTGTGAAAGGCAGAACCCCACCTGTCGGCGGGGGGAACTGATGAAGAGGGGAAACAACGAATGACCTCAATGGTCTTCATCTTAGGAGGCATCGATGTTTGATCCTAGAGCAGTGGTTGATGTCGATTGGGAGGGGGCCTACGAAAGCTACAGAGAGGTATTAGGAAAAAGAATTTTGATGATAGTGGAAGGTGGTGGTGTGCATGATCACGATGGGGAAGCCCATATAAGTTTGTGCATAGACAAACCCATTCCTGATGGTGGGGGTGTGTTGTCCAACAAATGTCAATAGGTGTCGAAATGAACTGATGGCCAGTGCCACTGTGCGGGCGATGTATAGAAGAGCTCCTTCCCGACGGAGGGGGGTGATTCTTTCCCAACTTCAATAAACACTAGTGTGGGATTGGCCCATGCCACTACATGGGAGTGAACAAATAATACCTCGCCTGATGGTTGGGGGAGTGACGGTATGAAGGGGGTGGCCAACGACTATCCCCACAAATGAAGGGGGGAGAGATGGTATGAATGGGGTTTCCTATAACTACCCCCGACAGATAATTCCAGGGTATTATCTGGTCTATCTCAAGGGGTGGGGGGCTATGGACTGAGTTTGACCTTAGCATGTTGGTGGGGATGTGTGTTTGATGTAATTTTACCTCTAAGAACCTAATATATATATATAATTATATGAATAATTATATGAATAATTATATTGATAAAAAGGTGTATATATATATATATAAATATAAAAAATATATCTTAAAATATAGAAGAAGACTAGATAGAGCGATGATAAGGGTGTTTGATTTTCACAAGGAGGTTAGTGGTTTGAATCCTCACATGTGCAAGTTGTAACAACCAAGACTCCATAATCCTAGAGCTAGTAGTTATGTTTTTCATTATTGATACATGATATAAGAGTTACCATAGGATCAAAAAATTTAGTAGCTTTAGAAGACTAGATAAATTCATACATACATTACATTTGAAAACACAATATGTAAAATAAACACATTGCAAGAACAATATTATCCATTCCATCATATCCTTGAAAATTACACAGAGTTCTCCTCTAGGTTTCCTAGGGAAATGAAAAAAATAATTATAAGCTCAGATACTTAGTAAAGAGTAACATACAACAGAAACTATCATAACATAAACATGAAAAAGAAATTCTTGTGAAATGAATAAATAAACAACATGAATCCATAATCAACTAAAATCGAGGGAATGATATATCTATGTTAGTAAATTAAAACCTGGATAAAAATAATCATTTATCTCATAATGATGGATTTCATAATAATGGACATCAAAACATGTTGTCAAGGTTTTTTTCTAAGACATTATACAGACATTTAAAGAGGTATAAACCAAAACCTAAGTTGTTTTGACTCATGATACATGTCGATGCATGAAGATACTATATGATTCTAGGACCTACACATCACCACATTAAGTACAATGCATTCATCTTAAGAGTCAACAAGATATCTCATACCATTCCCTAAGGAACCTCTGACTAAATAAAAATATGGATATCCATATAATAAAAAATAATGAAAATAAATACTCTCACATTAAATGGAATAATGAAGATGTGTAGGAGAAAATCCCTTAATCAACTTATAAGTTTTGGGGTTTCATCAAAGACGCAAGAAGTACCCTTATCAAAGAAATATAATGGGGGATTACTTTCAATGCATTGGGTTATCCATGGAATATAATAATTTGGTTCAATAGTTTTTATTGGTAGAAGACCAGGAAAATTGTAGTAAAATACTTTATCATGGTTCATAAAAATCATGTGAATATTCCAAAGCATATCCTTTTAGGGTTTGTAGTCAGTTGTACAGTAGTAGGCCCAATTGTCATGCATTAGAGTGATGATTGACTCAATGATCAACAAACCATTTTCAGGGTGATTACCCCTAGGTGCATCTGTACCACAAACGAATCCAGATTATAGTATCTTAATAGGGATTATTTGTCTAGAAAACTACACAAACTTTTACTTTACCAAAACATGGGATGATTTTTCCACCATGAAAAATTTTGAGTTTTATAATAGTTTTGGTAACTCTTGAATCCAAAGAATATGAAGGAGGGGTAAAAATATAAAATTTTGGATCCCTTAAAATTTATGATTTATATGGTAAAAATTATTCCATATAAATATATTCTCCATACATAAGGAAATAAGGGGTGAGTATATAATGATTCCCAAAGAATGAAAATTGAGATAGAAAATCCCACTTGTGGATTGGGTAGAAATTCAATCAAACCCTCTTTAAAGAGAGTGTTTTAAATTGATCTCAAAATACCATGAATAAAATTTATATCATGATATATCATCTCACATAGGCATTATATAGTCCACATAAAGGAAACTTGGTGAATAATACAAAACATTTCTCAAAGTGAGGAATTTGAGAAGGAAAACCCTTACATCTTGTCTTGACTTCCACGAATGTACTTTAACATATTATATAAAAAACATAGATATCATAATAACTTAGTTGAAAACCTTATTCATATTCATTTTCAATTATAATCTTAACATGTAGTCATTTTCTATATGAAATATAGTATGTTTACATATTTTCTCACACTCAGTGTTTATAGTTTGATCATTTATACTTGTTTCATAAAAGAGTGGTTGTTATTTTTTATTATTCAAAATTTCATAATTCATAGATAATATTAGGCACTAGAATATATGAATTTTATTAATATATAATTCTATTACATAATTCTATTATTTTTTTAGTTATGTTGAATGAAAGTGGAATCAATATCGACTTATTTCGGTAATTTTAGCAAACAAATATGATATTTCAATAATAAGTTAAGAACTAAATATAACCATTATGTAACCATTAAAAATTATTATTTTATTATTAACCTATTATAAAATTATAATTTATGTTCCCATAGTCATCTATAATGGAGTTTTATATCATTTTTCAAGTATGTAGTTAAACAGACCCAACCGTGAACATACTATAATTAATGGATGATTATGATTATAAAAGTGATTTTTTTAACATAATATGATTATTAAATGTGAATAATGATATTATTTATATAATTTTAAGTCATTGAGTCATATTTAAATAGTTTTTAATAAATAATAAAGAAACTAAGTGAAAAAAATGACATGTAATTTCATAGAGGTGGTAGTCCGAACAACGTATGAGTAACTATTCTGATTTTTTGAAGAATGAGAATGAAATAAGAAATATGATAATTTTATATTTCAAAATAATATTTATATTATATATTTAATATCTATTCATCAATAACACTATTAAAAATAACCATGAGAGGTGGAATGAAAAAAACCAAAGACATTGATTCGTGGATGAGGTAGTTCACACACACACACACACACTAACAATGCTTTGGTTTATTTCTTAATGGATGGAGATGAATAAATAATGTTTTTTACAATAATATAATAACATATTAGTATTATATTTATATTTATGTCATTATATTGGTATGGATAAATTGGGATAGAAAAAAGTTAGATTAAGAAGAAAAGACTAAGAGGAAGGTAATACATACGTTGTGAGCTTGAGTTTTCTCTTAGAAATATCCATGTATATGGAGGCCTCAAGATAACTAATGGTGAATATATTTAAATTTAAGTGAGAGTTTTTTAATAGAAAAATAAAATTATAGAGTTTAAAAATGAAATTATACGGGATAGGTGTTGTATAAATTGGAGGAAGTGAGTCCCTTTTACAAGTGATGAAAAAGCTCAATTTTGTGAATAATCTTTACTTTTAAACGATATCATTACACTATTTAAAGTTCAATGTCTCAAGAAGTTAAAAATAAGGGAGTTAAGGGTGTAATTTTTAGAATAAAAGCTCAACCATAAATTTCAACACAAGTTTTAAACATGTTTTTTGTAATTTACCATTATATTTTTACATTTTCTCATTTTGGTTTTTACCTTGGTAACAAGTTTTTAACTAAGTAATTTAAATTTTATTATAAATATAAGGTAATAAGTATTAAAAAATTATTATTTTATGAACCTAAATTTAGATTCTATTTAATCAAATTCAGTTTATAAATATTATAAATCTAAATTTTAAATTAAATCATATAATATATAGGAAAATACTTTTTTGTAGAAAAATGACATTTTAACAATTAAGTGTTCCTAATCATATTTATTGTTGATTACTAAATGAATGAGTGTTGATATATTTTTATATAGTTATGAATATTATATTATAATAATTATCATGAAATTATTAATTTATTTGATCATATAAAATTACACAATGTTAATAAAACAATTCATTGAGAAAAATAGTTTTACCCTCATCATGGTATTTAACTTTAATCCACATAATCTTATTTTTATGCCTAAAAATAAAATATTACTTTTAAAATAATTAGGACCTAATTATTTTACATTTTAAATCCATTTAATACTATTAATTTTGTAAAAGTGATAAGTTAATTATAAAATAGAAAATGTATAATGCATTAAAACCATTTTAGTGAAAAATGAAACCTAATCTTTATAATATCAAATATATTTTTTAAAATTAAACATAATATTTTAAAGGGTGTAAAGTCACATATAAAACATATATTTTTTCAATATATTTGTTTTTAAGTTTTATTTTGTGTTGATGTCAGAGTGATGTCATAAAAATAACGATTTTAACAAAAATGATATTTTCATTATTCACCAAAATATCATTTTTTAGAGAAAACCAAAAATTTAATATTAAGATAATATATTTATGATTTTTTAAATAATTAATTTTATTCTATACAAATAAAATTATGACATTCATAAATTATTCTTTTAAATATATTCACAAATAAAGCCTCATTAGAGAGTGCATTGTGCGATAGTCTGTGATATGGTGTTTACCTAATACTTTAGGGTCTCAGGTATTACATCCCCCCTAAAAATGATTTCATCCTAAAAATTTCATTATATATTAAATATTGAAAAAATGTGGATATTCTTTTGTCATATCTTCCTCAGGATCCAATTTGACTCTTTTAGCTTGGTATTTCTCAAAAGGAATTTCACCAATCAAGTTGTTCGATTCCTCAACACTTGCTCTATGGTGTTAAGAATATAAAAAATATATTTATTATAATCCAATTCAAACTCCAACTCTATTCCCTCATATGTGAGTACATGAGTTTGTTCTAACATGTATTTCCTCAGTAACAAGTCATGGAAGATGTATTTTACTTTAGAAAGGTTGGGTGGCCTATCCAATCAGAAATCTATAACTCCAACTCTTTCTAGTATTTGAAAAGGTCCAACATACCTAGGGATTAACTTCACATTTTTACCAAATATTACAACCCCATTCCATGGGGAATCCTTAAAGAATAAATGGAAACCTACTTGAAATTCCAAGTCTTTCCTTTGAGTATCAGTATAACTCTTTTTTCTACTCTAGGCTGCTTTAATATGATCCTGAATAATATGTACTTTAATAGTCATCTCCCTTATAAGATATGATTAAACTATCTTTATTTCTCCATCTTCTTCCCAACAGGTTAGAGTAAAAACCTATTCTCTTTCAATGGTTAATATGGTTCCATATAGATTCTTTAATAGATGCTATTATTATACAAATTACACCAAAGGTAGATACTTAACCCATATACCTTGGAAGTCAATAGAACATGATATTAATATATCTTTCAAAGTCTGGATAGTCATTTAATTTTTCCCATCAGTTTAGGGATGATAGTCAGCGCTTAAATGTATCTTAGTGTTGAGATCCCTTTGAATATTCTTCCAAAATTATAATGTGAAATGAGGGTAACAATCAAATATAATTGATATTGGTTCCCCATGAAACCTTTCAATTTAATTAATATAGATATGGGAAAGGTGCTAAAGGGGTAGATCTTATTTTATTTATAAGAAATGAGAAAACATGGTAAGACGATCAATAATGACCCATATAACACCATTTCTCATTGGAGTCTTTGGGAGTCTAGTGAAAAAGTACATTGTAATATTGTCCCACTTCTATATAGGTATAGTTAGAGGTTTCATGACTCCCATAGGATGTTTTATTTTAGTCTACACCTGCTGGAATATTAATCCTATGGAAACATAGTTTTCTATTTACTTATTTATATCATCCCACTATAAATCTTCTCTTAAATACCTATAAAACTTTGGGATACCAGGATGTATAGAGAAATCTGAGCTATATGCTTCATCACTTAGTTCCTTTTTCAAATATGGATTGGATGGAACACATAACCATTTCCCAAACTTCAACACTCCATCTCTGTAGAATAATTCTTTCAATTTCCCATCATTCATAGCTTTAATCATCCATTATAATTTTAGGGACTTCTTTATCTATTCTAGTAAGGATGTTTTAAGAATTTATTTAAAAAGTAATGATGGATCTCTTTTCCTGTAAATCTTTATATATATCTTTACTATATCTCTATATATAGGATCCTTATTAAATATCATCCTGGTAAGTAATCTGTTTTCCCTCCTACTCAATGCATCAATAACCTTGTTTTCCTTCCCAGGGTGGTAGTTTATCAAGAAATCACAGTCTTTCAGTAGTTCCAACCATCTTCTTTATCTCATATTGATATTTTTATGAGATAATATATTCATCAAACTCTTATTGTTTGTATATATACATCATATATCATACCATAGAGGTAGTGTCTCCATATTTTCAAAGAAATGATTATGTTATCCAACTCAATGTCATGATTTGGATAGTTCTTACCATATATTTTAAATGGACTTGATGCATAGAAAATCACTTTATCATTATACATAAGGAAACAACCTAGTACTTTATTCGATGAATCTATATATATTACAAATATTTATTTACCAGATAGTAGAGTTAATATTGGTGCATTAATATGTATCCTCTTTTTCTCTTTAAAACATTCGTCACATTTCCTTAACCATGTGAATTTAACCCCTTTATGTGTTAACATGGTTAATAGGTGTTGAGACCAAGTTGGCAAGAATTTGTTCCTAGAAGATGAAATAAGTTTATGATGAAAGTATCATCTTTTTTTCCAGGAAATGAAATCAACTCACTTTGTAATTTTTTTTGATTGGACTCACAATCTTAATCAGAATATTAGATGCAAAGTGTTTAAGAATGTTCATCAGGTTGGGAATACGATTTAGTGAATAAAAGGTTCATTGGACTCACCCTAGGTGTAATATGATAGTTTGAATCATAATGAGTAAGTTTATTTTAGTTTTATTATATTTGATGAAAATAAAATGATACTTTTCTTGATTTAAATTCTCAAATATCATTAGTCACCTAAAAAACCTATGATTCAATATTTAGAAAGGAAATGGGGAGAAATAGTGATGACAATATTATTGAGGTTTGGTAGGAATGAAATAAGTTGTTGGAAGGATGGAAATTAAAATACATCCCAATGAAAGTTAGATGATGATATGCCAATCCAAATGCTCTCAAAATCATAAGAAATTAATGTTAAAAATAAGAACTTTGAACAAGAAGAAAGTTTATGAATTAAAAACTTTTTGTTCTCAATTTAGATGTGTGATATCACCGGATGCAGAATAATTTATAGGATATGAATTTTTGTTCAGAATATGATAAGAAGAAGATATAGGATTTTTAGTAAGACCAATAAGCAACAAAAAAACATTCATAGAAATATGTTAGTATAGAAATAAGTTTATGCTAACACTAGTTCATCGGATGTTGTATGCCACTGATCATTAGTGTAATCCTGATACTGGTCACCAGATAAATAATGGTTGCAAAGTCAAATCAGTGGTAGAAAATTTTGTTAAAAAATATCAATAAGTAAATTTTTTTGAGACCAATAAGAAGGTAGAAATTGTTGGGACCGTTGAAAATTTCGATAGGATATGAATCAAAAATATATTTAACCATTTTCATTAGGATGAATTTCTTGTCAATTAGGTCAAGAAAGAAAGCATAAATTTGATTTATTTTCATCAATTAGGTTAAAAAATATCGGATAAGAAGTGGTACCAACTATCAGAATGTTGGTGAAACTGATCTATCAGAGTGAGACAGAGACTGATCCATGAGACATATGATGACTCCGACAAAAGTTATCAGACATTGTACTTCATTTGACACAAGATCATTGAAATGAGGAAAAGAAGAAGATGAGTTTTTTTAGAAGTGTTTAAAGCTGCTGCTGAAGTGTTTCCATGGAAGTGTAGGAATATTTAGAAGTTATGACCAAGTTTATGAAACAATAAAGGAAAATAAAGTCTAATGATGTTGCAATACTGTTTACTATATAATGTTTTCAATGTTTTATATCTAATAGTGGGTTCAAAGCTCCTGAATAAGTTTTTTTATTTTCATTTAGTTCTAAGAATAATAATGGGAAGACATTTTATGTTCATATCTTTCAATTGGTATGGATTAATGTAATGAAGAATATATTTTTGTATGTAAACCTTCATCATAATGAGAAAATTAGAGTCACAATCAAAATCATATTGAAGAATGTTTATAAAGTCTGAATTAAGTTGAAGTGGTGAGAAGATTCAAGAAGGTTTGAGAATAAATGATAAGAGTTGAGAAGCACTTAAGAGGTAAAGATAAATCCATGATTTAAAAAAAAATTAAGATCTGTTAAATTTGGTAAAGTAGGAAAAATTTTCAGATTCCCACCTTAACCATTTTGGAACACTTATAAAAGTAGTGGAGTACTTTTTACTTTCTAACACTTGTACTATTCATGGCTGTAGAGAGAAGGCATAGTGCTAAATGTTTTTAGAGAGATAGTGTTTCTAGATTGGGTACACATGATGAATTTTTCTAGAAAGAAGAAGAAGAAGAAGAAGAAGGAAAATCATATTCATCTGATTATCACATTAGATTGAATAAGCAGACTAGGAAATCAGAAAGATATTTCTAGACTAAGAAAAATGAGTTCAGAATTTTTTCAGTTGTATTTTGGTAGATTTATATTATTGTACTGAACAATTATACTAGGGAATCAGACCATAGAATCAGATTGAGTATCATTATGAAGTTCAGAGATGTTCTTACCTGCTGTTGTGTAGGAAATAGAAGAATTATTTTGAATATCATATTTTAAAAATTTGACAAGGTAGTACAACAACATGTTTTAAAGAAATTGGTGAAAGTTTAATAACTTGTCACACACAAATTGTATTACATCATTTTATTATACTTGAATAGAATGTACAGTTGTATCAAACATAGTGCTACACAAGTGTAAGGGTATATCATACCTATTTTATTCACACAAAAGGATTATTTTCTAGTGTATTGTGTGGTATTGGATTGTTTCCAAACCATACTAAGGGTATAGCTACTCTTATAGAGTTGTAAACCTTGTAAATTATTATATTGATTTGGATTTGTTATTGTTTTATTTTCATCAAAGTGAAAACACTTTAACAATACATGATGGCTGTTTCAAAAAAAAGGAAACTTAAAAGAAAAAGATATCACTGATTCACCCCCTCCCTCTCTCAGTGATACATCGATCTTACTTGGGAAATCTCAATTGGTATAAGAATAGAGTTTCCCTTTATTTACTCTTTTATAGAGTTTTTGAATATAAGTTGGGATGGAGAATTTAAATTTTGTGATCAGTAATGGGATTCCAGTATTTGATGGTAAGAACTACCATATTTGTAATGATATAGTGTTTCTTAATCTTATGTCTATTATGTATAATGTTCTTGAAATTGAAATAGATATATTTCCTCCTATTGATGAATTTTTTTCTCTCACATCTATTGAAAATAAGAATATTTATAATTATGTAATAGATAAGAATGATTTTCTCCCTTCACATTATGAATGTTATATTCTGAGAGTGAAGGGTTTTGCCACTTCCAAAGGTATCTGGGATAAGTCGGAGAACATTTATGAAGGAAATACAAAAGTGATGGAAACATTAAAAATATGGAGGCTAGATTATGAGGATCTCAAAATGCGTGAGTATGAATCTATTGCTGACTTATTTACTAGGATGAATGAAATTTTTAGCACTAGTATATGTCTTAGTGAAAAGTAAAAATATTATGTTCTTGTTGAAAAGATCTTGAGAATTCTTCCTAACATGTTTGATGCCAAAGTTTCCTTATTGGAAGATAGGAATCCAGAAACATTATCTCTAGATTATTTTCATATTACTCTCATTAATTATGAAATGATTAGGGAGAAAGTTATGAAAAGAAAAATAAAATATGATGGAGAAATGTATTTCAAGGTTTCAAATAAATAAAATATTAAGAATATTCTTGAAGAATTTGAATATTTTGATTCTAAAAATGAGGTATGTTAAAATATTGATTAATTTTTATCCTTGTTTTCTAAAAATGTGAAAATAGGTATAGGTAAATATATGTGAAAACTTCTTATGAAGTATTTTCAATTTATATCCATTATCAGGTTTGTAGATAATTTTCCTTGAAGAAAGAAATAAGAGGATAGTGATGAAGATTAAGGAAAGCCAAGAAGTTCTTGGAAAAAACAGGTTGATAAGGCCAAATTTTATTCTAAAGGGAAGGATTAAAAGTTATAAAAATCCAAAAGGATATGTTTTTTGTCTGAAGATAAAGAAGAAGAATACAGTGAAGCTAAATCTAAAAATTATACTAAGTAGGCTGGATAGAATACTTTTATGGAAATATTTAACAATAAAGAATTCATAAGAAATAGTTTTAAAGAAGAAGAAACTCAATTAAAATTTCATTTGAAATAAGAGTAGAAAGAATGTATAAAAAAGTATAGGATTATTGAGAAAGAAATAAGGAATTTAAAAAATGAAAGTTACTCAATGAAAAATAAAGAATTTTTTCTAGATAATAAAGTTATGTTGTTGGAAGAGATTGATTATTTGAAGAAATAAATTGCGAAAGAAAATAAATAGAATGAAATCCTAGAAGTAAAATTGAAGGAAAAAAAGAAGAAGAGTTGGAACTTGTACAAAAAATCATTCTAAATCTGAATATTGGGTTACAAGTTTCAAAAAATCCATCTCTAAATTTGGTGAAATAATTGTAATGAGTAAACCTAAAAAGGATCAAAAGTTAACTTTAATGGTTTAGAAGAGAGCTGAAATTGTTTATGAGAAAGAGAGAACTGAGAAAGTTATGTATGTAGTCAAAACCAAAAAATTGGAGAAATAAAAGTTTATAAAAATTATGAGTCTAAAAAATTTTCAGTTAATTTTGGTTTTGATGATGCTGTAAAGAAAATGGAGTTGAAAAAAGAAGATTCTAGTTGATCACATTAAGGTTGGTGGTTAACAAAGTTTTGAAAAGAAATATGAGAAGGTTGTTGAGAAACATGCTCACAACTCTGGACAATATAGAGTTTCAGATGAAAATATTCTTTCTATGGATATTGCTAATATTGTGGTAGAGTTTATCATATAGAAAATATGTGTTGTTTTAACCAATAATATTTAAACTATTCCACAAATTTTAGAAGACAAAGTTGGAGGGGGAGTCAATACTCTCAAAGGGATATTTTTTAGAAGAATGTTTTGAAAATTATTTATAAAGTTAGTATAAAAGTTTAAAATAGGTTCTAACCTTTGGAAACTATTTTTGAAATATGTGAGAAACCTAGAAACCTTGTAAAATGATGTCTTTTTTTTGGTACTGACAAAACTAAAGGTTTTTAACAATTCCCAAAAAATGGATGTGAAGAAAGATAAAGGGAAATAAAAATATCTTATTGTTGAAACTGTTCTCAAAACTATAATAGTAGAATTGCCTTGGAACTTGGATAATGGGTATTCTTATCATATAATAAGAGACTTAAAATTGTTTAATAATTTGAAAGACTTCAAATAAGTAACAATAACTTTTGTAAATAGTGAATATCTCAAAATTAAAGGTGTTAGATCAACCATCATTAGGAAAGAAAAGTTGAAATCAAAGAAATATTTGTTTGTTAGTGAAATGAAACAAAAAATTATAATATTTTCAAAACATTTTAATGAAGGAAACAAAGTTATTTTTATAAAATATGGGTTTTATTGAAAAGATATGGAGATAGAAAGATAGTTATAAGAGGGAAACATACAAAAGAAAACTTGTTCCAAGTTGGTGAGGTTCAAAACAGTTTTTACTATGTATGATGGAAGAAAATCAGTTGTGGCATATAAGGTCGGGACACATTTGTTATAGAAACACGATCAATTTATCAATGCGAGACAATGTTTTTGGTATTCCAGAGAAGTCAGAAAGAAGATCTTGGTGTTGCACAATTTTCCAAAAAGGAACGATTACAAACTCCAGGAATAAGAAAGTTGGCATTTGCTCAAAACAACCCCTCAAACTTATTCATTTCGATATATATGGGCCAATGATAAAACAATAACATCATAGATATAAGTACTTCATTACTTTTATTGTTAGTTTAATCACATTACCTGTTTTATGTATATGAAACATAAATCATATGGTCTGATTTTTTTTAGAAGTTTCAAAAGGAAAGAAAACAAGAAATGTGAGTATTTAGTACAGAAGTTAATAATAGATAATAGTGGTTAAAAAATAATGAATAATTTTAAATTTATCTTTAGAAGCATAGAAACCTTGGGAAATTTCAGAAGAGTGGTGAAGAAGAAATTTTTCATTGTTAAGATTCAAAAGGCAGAGGATATAGATGTTTCTGCAAAGTGAATAAAAGATTAGTTGAATCAATTGATATGAAAGTTATTGAAAAGTATGAGGAAGATTCTAATAAAACATGTGTAGATAAGAAAGTTAAACATGATGAAATATTTTTCCCAAATATTAGAATAAGGATACAAACAATTATAATCCTAATAAAGAAGAAGAATTAGAATCGACTTTTTTAGTGATGAGTAAGAATCATGAAAATCTCATCCCAAGCTGAGGAAGCAAGTGGAATCACAAAACATTTTTGGTGATCAACATCAAAATGTTCAAACAAGAATAACATCAAAATTTATTAAACATAGTTCTTTTTATTCAATAGTTGATTTGATAGATGTGAATGAAGCTTTTGAGCATCCAGAATTGTTTCAGGCTATGAATGAGGAGATGAATCATATATAAAATAACTATACTTGGGAACTCATACCTAAACCAAATGAAAAAAACATTATTGATACAAATTGGGTTTTCCAAAATAAGCTGGATGGATATGGTGATATAATCAGAAGAAAAGAAAGATTAGTGTGTAAAGGTTACTCAAAGATGGAGGTAATTGACTTTAATGAGACTTTTTCATTAGTGGTTAGGTTACAAATAACCATAATCATTCTTACTATTGTTTCACAATGAATTTGAAAAATATTTCAGATGGATGTGAAGTCCACATTTATTAATGGGGATCTTGATGAAGAAGTTTATAATGAACAACCATGTGGATTTATTATTGGGAAGGAGTGAAGTTATGTGTGAGGGTTTAAGAAATCCTTGTATGGGATATTGAAATATATGAGGACATGGTATTCTAAATTATATACTTGCCTAAAAAAGATGAGTTTTATGAAAGGAAGATTTTATAGTAATATTTACATAAAAAAAGTCTAGATTTTTTATTTTAATTGTTTATGTTGATGACATTATCTTTTATAGGAATGATAAAATAACTTGTGGAATATTTTCAAAATAAATGAAAAGTTGTTTGAGATTTCCATCCTAGGAGACATGAGATACTTTCTTGGGTTGGAAATATCACAAAAGAAGAAACACATTCTTCTTTATCAATAAAAGTATGCTATGTAACTTATTAAGATGTTTGGAATGAAAAATTAGAAACCAATTTCCACATTGATTTCAAGGGGAACCAAGTTTAATAGAGATGGAGAAGGTAATGATGTTGATCCAAAAGATTTTCAAAAATTAATTGAATGCTTTTTATATTTGACTGCCACAAGACTCAAGAATTTTTCTTTTCTTTTTTCCTTATATGAAAGATTTCAGAATTCTCTAAAAGAATAACATCTATTAGATGAAAAAAGAATTCTTTGATATGTCAAAGGTAAAAAAATCAGAATCAGGTATAATAGCTCAAAAAGTATGGACCTGTTTGGGTATTTAGATATTGATTGAGTAGGAAATGTTGATGATAGAAGATCTATATATGGTGAAGTATTTTTTGGTTAGTTAGAATACTAAGAAACCAAATTTAGTAACTATTAGCATAACTAAAACTAAGTATGTTTCTTTAACTCAAGTTGTTACCTAACTTATGTGGATGGCGATTTAGTGGGAAGACTTACTTGTTGAAGTAAGGTTACCCTTACTCTTGGGTTTTGATAATCAAAGTTCCATCAAACTTATAAGAAACTCTATACATCATTCTCATTCAAACATATTAACATAAAATACCACCTCATCAAAGATCATGTGGAGAAGTATGAATTGAAGATGGAGTATGTTATTATATTGGAACAAGTTGCTGAAATTTTCACAAAACCATTACCAAAGGAAAATTATTATAAACTGAGGTTTAACATGGGTTTTTGACCCCTTTCTCATCAAGGTTGAGGTATGTGTCTATGGCCCCTATCTCATCTAGTATTTGTATAGTGTTTTCAAGGGGGATAATTGTTTTATAAATCTATTCATTGATATGTGTTGAACCTTTTAATAAGCATGTATTTTGGGGGATTTGTGGGTAAGCTATGAACTCAGCATGTAAGTGTGTAAAATATTCTAATAGTTTTTATGGTGGTTTTAGGAAACTTTTATTTAATATAAATTTGAATAAGTAATTGAATATATGAAAAAAAGATGATGAAATTTCATGAGTCACTACTTTTGTACAACATGGTTTTTTATCCAAAATTCTTGTTTCCTAAAATGATTCATTTCACGTAGGCTTAGAATTATTAATAAGTGATCCATTTCATGAGATTACAATGTTAAGTTATTTATAAAACATGGTTGACAAAAAAATCCACTTAGGGATATTTTTGGGACCAAGTTGGAAAGAAGTTGTTTCTAAAAGCTAAAAGAGGTTTATACTGAAGGTATTGTATTTTGTTTTCAAGGAAAATAAATCAAATCACATTTTAAAATTTGGTGATTGAAATCACAAAAATAAAAAGAATATAAAAAAAATGCTTAATAAATTTCATCAGGTTATTAATAGTATTTTTTGATGAAAATGTCTATCAGACTCACCCTGGGTCTGAAATGAATGTTTGAATCATAATGAGGATGTGTATCGAAGTCTGATTGGATCTGATGAAAATCTGATGATGCTTTGTTATTTTGTAATTCTAAAATATCATAATTCAATTATGAAACATGTGATGAAATATTTATGATGGAAAGGGGGAGAGCAAGTTCCTCAAATTTTATTGACTTTTAGTTGGAAATAAAGATGTTACTAGTTAGTTGAGAAGTTATAATTATTTCCAATTCAAGTCATACAATGCTATGACAATCCTAAATTATCTAAAAGTCATGAGGAATTCATGAAACAAGTAGGATTTTTCAAGAGAATATAGTTTTTGAAGTTAAAAAATTCTGGTCTTAGTTCATCAGTGTGAGGTCACCGAACACATAATCATTTGAAGCCTGAGCTGTTTTGTTCAGAATGTGAGAAGAAGATGATGATGGATTTCAGTCAGACTAATAATCCATAAGAAAAAAATATTCTTTGAAGATGTTGGTAAGGAAATAAGTTTCTTTTGACATTGATTCATCGGATGTGGTATGCCACTGATGATTGGAGTAATCCTGACACTGATCATTAGACACATTTATGGTTGCAAAAGGGAATCGGGGGTAGAAAAGTTTGTTGAATAATATCAGTAAACAAAGTTTATTGAGACCAAAGATAATGTATAATTTTTTGGGACCAGTTAAAAATGGGATCAGATATCAATAACAATATAGTCAATCATTTTTATCTGGATGAATTTATTGTTAATTAGGTCGAGAAAAAGAGAAGAAATATGGTTTATTTTCATCAATTGAGTCAAAATATATCGAAAAACATGTGGCACTAACTATCATAATATGGGTGAAACTAATATATCATAGTGAGATAGAGACCAATCCATCAGACATGGGATGACATCAACAAAAGTCATTAGACATTGTACTTCACCGGATAAAAGATCATTGGTCTGAGGAATTGAATATGAGGAATTTTTTGTTAGAAGTGTTTGAAGCTAATGCTAAAGTTTTTTTTGAAAAAGTGTAAGAATATTTAGAAGTTATGATTATGTTTATGAAAAAAAAGAAACTAAAGTATAATAATATTTCAACAATGTTTATAATAGAATGGATTTAATGTTTATTATCTAAAATTTGGCTTTGAGAATTAGAATAAGTTTTTTTCTTTAAATTGGTTCTGAGAATCATAATGAGAAGACATTTGTTGTTCATATCATTCAATTGGTGAAGAGTAAAATAATGAACAATATTCTATTGTACATAAATCTTCATTGCAATGAGGAAATCAAAGTGATAATCAGAATCAGGCTAAAGAATTTTAAGAAATTATAAAGTAATATGATATTGTGGGAAGATTCGATAATGTTCAAGAAGAAACGAGAACAGATGGGAAGCACTGAATAAGTCAAATATAAAGTTGGTATTTTAAGAGAAATTTAAGACTTGGTAAATTTGGTTAAGTGGGAAAACTTTTCAGATTCGTGCCTAAACCATTTAGGAACACCTATAAAAGGAGGATATTACTTTGTACTTTCTGGAACATTACTGTTCAAGGTTGTAGAGAGAAGGTGGATCACTGATAGTTTTTATAGAGAATGAGTTTCCAGATTGAGTATTCAAAATGAAGTTTTCAAGAAATAAGAATTAGAATAATGGAAGATCGTATTCAGACGATTATCATATGAGACTGAATCATCATATAGGGAAATCAAAATAAGTTAATTAGTTTAGAATTATTTAATCGGTATACTGGTAGAGTTATATAATCATAATGAACAATTATACTAGGTAATCAGACTGGATAATCACACTGGGTATCATTATAAAGTTAAAATAAGTTCTTACTTACTGCTAGGTAGTAAAGCGATGAATTGTTTTGAAGATAATATTTTTAAATTTGACAAATAAGAACATTAACTGGTTTTAACGTATTTGGTGAATGTTTCTTAACTTGTTACAAAAAATTATATTACATCATTTTATGCTACTTGAAGCACATGCACTGTTTTATTGAACATAGTGCTACACCAGTTTAATGGTTTATCCTACTTTTTGTATCGACACAAAATGATTGTTTTCAAGTGGATTGTGTAGTATTGGATTGTTTCCAAACCATACAAAGGATGTATCTACACTTGTTGAATATCGAACCTTGAATATTCTTATATTCCTGTGGATGTTTGATTGTTTTTTCAGCACAGTGAAAAATCTTTAATAGGAGGAGAATGTTGTTTAAAAAACAAGTATAACTTAAAGAAAAAGATATCACCAATTAACCCCCCCATTATACATTTATCATGACTAGGCAATCACAATAGGTTGGACAGCAGTTTTAAATCTTAAAATAACCTCCAAAAGTAACCTACTAAACCCATGAAACATTTGATCTCAGTTATATTATTCAGTGTGTCACATTTTTTTCATACATTTTTCTATTATGGGTTAATAGATACTATATCCTTAGAGAAAATATGGTCAAGAAAAGAACATTTATTGTGAAAAAATTCACAATTATTATATTTACCATATATTTCTTTTTATAAGGGTATCTAGAGTTTTTTTCAAATGACTCTTATTCTCTTCATAACTCTTACATTATATCAAGATATCACTAATGAATACCACCATAATTTTATAATGATATTCCTTGAATACTCTATTCATATTATCCATAAAGATATAAGGTTCATTAGTTCATCCAAAAAGCATTATCATAAACTCATAATATCCATACCTTGTTCAGAATGTCACCTTTGATATATAATCCGTATCCACCCTTGTCTAATGATAACCAAAGAAAAGATATATATTTTAAATTTATTACGATCCTTGATTTTTATCAAATAATTCATCAATTCATGGTAAAGGATATGTATTTCTTATAGTAATAGAATTTATCACACTATAATTGATTCAGAATCTCAAAAACCCATCCTTCCTTTTATGAATAAAATAGGGTCTCCCCATGGTGAAATACCAAGGCATATAAATAATTTATTATAAAAATCTTGAAAATTTTAATTCAACTCCACTAAATCTACTAGTTTCATAATATTGTGATTTTTAGATATAGTACTTGCATCCATAATGAGGTCAATATAAAAATCAACTTTTTGTTGTAGTGGATGACTGAGTAATTATTCTAGTAAAACATCAATGTATTTTAGTACCATGGGTACATTATATATTCTTAGAATATATTACTTATATATCAATCACTCTTTATCTTCTTATATTCCTATAACTTAATTAAGGAGAGTTACTAGGGGAGGACCGAGACCTGATTTATATGATGATGTTTCCCCTATAAAGATAAAAGATTTCACATCACCTTCATGAATCATAATCTTCTTCTCGTAGAAATAAGATTTTCATTATACTTTGAAACAAAATCCATACCAAGGATCATATCAAAGTCAACCACATGTATAATAACCAATTTTTCAAATTGGGTATGTCCATGAATCATAATTTGAACTGTCTGACATTTCTTTTTTTTCAATAATATTTTCACTTGGTGAATTAATTGATAACTCCATTAATAGAATGCTAGGGAAATATTTTATGACTTTAGGAAACAAGAAAGATATAAAAGTGTGATAACATCTAAAATTAAATAAAACATTGTCTATCTTTGAAGATACAATCAAATTACCTTTCATTATGTAATTAGTAACTCCAACTTCAGCTATTGGAATCACATAATATTGGTATTTCTCCCTTGTAATTTTCTAAGGTAAATTTCCTTGAGGTTTAGGGAATTGGATTTCATAATTTCCCTTCACTTTATAGTTAAATAATTAAACATTAATACTATATACCTTGCCTTTTCATTTGAAAGCTTGGTGGACTTTTTCTCCACACTTATAACAAACCCATATTCCCTCGCCATAAGTGATAGGGTGTTTCTTCCCACAGTTATCATACTGGGGAAATACCATCCATTATTCTCCCCACCCTTTACTATATTATTCTTACCATGATTCCAAAACAACCTATTCTTCTACCAATTTATCTTAAATATATACATCTTAAAGAAATATTTATTTGTCTTAATAGCACTTGACTCTATATCCTCATATAATGAAAAGGTATGAGAGACCAATACCCTTAAAATATTCAGCTTTAACTAATTAAATGAACAACCGATATTGCTTTCTGGTTTAAATATGTAGTCCTTAGCATGCCTAACTAACCATTTAAAGTTATCCTCACACTCAACCAAATTTTCCTCTTCCAATTGTATAATATTGGGGAAATTTATTTCCATTTATACAATTTTCTCATGAGGAATGTATTTTTCATAGAATACCCACCCTAAAATTTCTATATTTGAAACAATTATCTTATATTACTCTTATTATTTTGAATTAGTGACCACAATTGGTCTATATCTCCCTTCAGATGATAGACCACCACAATGGATTTTTTTCTTTTCACTACTTACCAAAGAGAAAAATATATTCTCTAGTGACTTGAAAAAAAATTTATCTACCAATGGATTAATAGTTCCACTGAATGTGGGAGGTTGTTTTCAAATGAAGAAGTATGGCATATTTACATGATGTTGTGGATTAATAGTCCACTCTACCTGGGTGATATTATTTTTTATAATCTAGGTCAAATACCATTATATGATTATGATATGAATGTAATAAACTCAATATTTATTAACTGATTTAGGGGGAACATCCCTATACTTACTACATGTGTTTATATGGTTCTCATTCCTCACATTAGTCCCTACCATTCTATAACTACTTACACATAATCAAATCATGATATTTAATTGTAAACTAAAATTACTATTAAATTTTCTAGAGTTTTCCCTAGAAATATTGAGGTTTTTTCATAGTACTTATATTGTCTAACTAGGTTCCTCTAAATATAGTCCCCAAGTTTCCTACTAAACATGTTCGGATACCAACTATGACAACATAGACTCTAGAAACATGAAGTTGATAGTTATATTACATAATTGTAACTAAATAAAAGAGTTCCCATAGAAACCTAAAATTTAGTAGTTTTGGAAGACTATATACATACATACATTAAAATTGAAAACATAAGTTACAATATGAACATATTTTGAGGACATTATTAACCCTTATATCATATCCTTAAAAATTACACATAGTTATCCTCTAGGTTTCTAAGGGAAAGAAAAAAAATAAGGGTCAGATTACATGCTCTGTAAGGAGTAGAATACAATGATAGATATAATAACATAAACATGAAATAAGTGATATAATAAAAATAAATAAACAATATGAATCCATAATCAATTGAAACTAAGGTCATTCTATATCTATGACATAAAATGAAAACATGGATAAAATTAATCATTGATCTCATACTGATGGAATGCATAATGTCGGAAATTAAGAAATTTTGTTAAGGATATATTCCAAGACACTATACTAGCATGGGAAGAGGTATACACCAAAACCCAAAAATTATTGTCTCATGAGACTGGTTAATGTATCATGGGGATAAATAACTCTATATGCCACTCACCACCTAATTAAGTCCAATTAATTCACCATTAGAGTCAACAAGACATCTCATACCATTCCTTAAGTAACATTTAGATGAATAAAAACATGTCTATCCGTATAATGAAAAATATAAAAAATAATTCCCCATTTAATAGAGTAATATATATTTCTAAGAGAACATACCATAATCAACTTAGAAGCTATGAGGCATCTTCAATGTAGTATAAAGTAACATTATCAAAGAAATAAAGGGGTGAGAGTAATATTAATTTGTTGGGTTATCCATGGAATATAGTAATTGGATTCAATAGCTTAAATTGGTAGAAGGACAATACAATGATAAGAAAAATCCTTCATCATGGTTTATAAAGTGCCTGTGAATATTCCAAAACAAATCCCATGTGAGATTCTAGACATATGTGTAGTCTGAGTCCCAGTACAAATCATCATGAATTAGAGTGATGATAGAGTAAATAATCAATTTAAACTTTTCAAGTTGAATACCCTAGGTGAATATAATTCACAGATGTGTCGACTTTCTAGTATCTGGATATGGATTTATTAGGAAACTATAAATATTCTTACTTTACCAATACATTTGATTATTTTTTCACCATGTAAAATATTGAGTTTTATAACTATTTTGGTAGCTCTTGAATCAAAATAATATAAGGTATTAAAATATTTACCTGTGAATACCTTGAAATCCATGTGGTATATGGTAAAATTATTCAATGGAAATTTATACACCACACCAAAGGAAAGAATTGTTGAATATAGCATGAGTCCCAAATAATGAAAATTGAGATGAAAAAACCCACCTATGGATTGGGTAACAATTAAATAAAGAACTATTGAAAGTGAGGGTTCCAATAGATTTTCAAAAACTATGAATAAAATTTATTTCATGATATAACATCTCACATAGGTATTATATTCACCACAAAAAGTATATTATGTGCATAATACAAAACATGTCTCAAAGAGAGGAATTACAGAGGGAAAACCCTTACCTCTTGTCCTGAATTCCACAAACACACTTTAACCTCATTTATCACAAAAATGTATATCTTAATAAACTAATTCATAACCTTAATAGTATCCATTTTCAATTATCCTATTTATATATAGTTATTCTCTATATGAATTCTAGTTAGTGTAACTATTGTACCACATTAGGTGTTTATAGTTTGATCATTGCACTTATTTCATAAAAGTGGAATTTTTATTTATTAATATTCCAAAGTTAATCATTTCTAGATAATATAATTTACTTTAATAAAAAAACTTACATTGATTTATAATTTAATTATCTCATTCCATTAGTGTTTTAATTATGCTACATAAAAGTGGAATCTGTGTTGACTTATTTTTGTAATTTTATTAATCAATGGTAAAATTTCAATAATTAGTTAAATACTTAATATAACTATTCTAGAACCATTAAAACATTATTATTTCATTGTTAACTTTTAATAACATTAGTATTTATGTGCCCATAGTTATCTATAATATATTTTTATAGCATTGTTCAAACAAGTGGTCAAACCAACCCAATCATGAACATACTATAATTAATGACTGATTGTGATTATGAAAGTGGTTTATTTTGAAAATAATATCAATAGAATAATAATAATATTTAGATAATTTTAATGTCTCAGTTCATATTTAAATAGGGTTTAATAAATAATAATGAAACAAGGTGAAAAATGAGATACGTTACATCGTGGTTGTGGTGGTCCGCACAACGCACAGTTAACATTATTATTTATAAAATAATAAGAGGTAAATAAGGAATATAATAATTTTAAATTTATAAATCATAGTTATATTACATATATCATATTTATTCATCGATACCATCCTTAAAACCAACTATGATAGGTGGTATGAAAATATGGAAGATGTTGATTCATGGAGGTGGTAGTCAACACACATTCACTAATGACACTTTCATTTTTTATTAATGGATAGAGGAATAAATAAAGTTTTTACCATTAATATAATAAAATATTAGTATAAAAATTATATTTATTTCATTATATTGTTATGGATATATGAGGTTTGGAAGAGGAATACTAAGAAGAAAAAACTAAGAAGAATGTAATACTTATGTTGTGAGCTTGAGTTTTCAATTATAAATATTCTTGGAAATAAAGGCATCAAGATAACTAATTGTGAAAAGAATCCTACAGAATTGGTATAGGGTTCTGGGAGAAATAATATTATATAGTTTCAAGAAGAAATTAGATGGTATATGTGGTGTATGATGTGGAGAAAGTGAGTCCCTTTTATGTATGATGAAAAAGGAACTTTTACTATAGTATAGGGTATTATTATGTCAATCAACCCTCAAAAAAGAATTTACACACATGTTTTAAACATTTTTTTAGTAATTTACCATTATATTTTTACATTTTCCCATT
Source organism: Viscum album (assembly GCA_963277665.1). NCBI lineage: Eukaryota > Viridiplantae > Streptophyta > Magnoliopsida > Santalales > Viscaceae > Viscum > Viscum album. The sequence goes on along the minus strand of OY728133.1, from coordinate 1,560,663,078 downwards.
TTGGTTTTTACCTTTGTAATAATTTTGTAACTAAGTAATTTATATTTTATTATAAATATAAGGTAACCCATATTACCCAATTTGTGTGTTCTGAACCAAAATTTATCATCTATTTAATCCAATTAAATTTATAAATGTGATAAAATAATATTTTAAAATAGAACATATAATATATATAAAAATATTTATTTGTATAAAAATGATGTTTTCCCAATTATATATTCCTAAAATTATTTACTATTGATTACTAAATGAATGAGTGTTAATATATTTATATATATTACTAAAAATATAATATAATAATTATTTTGAATTGATTAATTAATATTTTTAGATCAAAATTAAAGAATGATAATAAAAAATCATTTAGAAAAACATTTTTACGATTATCATAGTAATGAAATTTAATCCTCGTAATCTTATTTTTATGCCTAAAAATAAAATGGAACTTTTAACATAATTAGTATCTAATTATTTAAAATTTTAATTTAATTTTATAAGTATAAATTTATAAAACTAATAAGTTAATTTTTAAATAGTAAATGTATAATTTATTCAAAATATTTTAGTAAAAAATGTTACTTAAGATTTAAAATATAAAATATAGGTTTATAAATTTAAAAAATATATTTTAAAAAGTATAACGTTACTTCTAAAACATATATTTATTTAAGATAAGTGTTTTTTGAGTTTTATTTTATGTCTATATCCCAGTGATGTCATGAAATTCATGATTTATTTAAAAAAAGTATTTACACTATTCACCTAAAAATCAATATTTTTGGAAAAAACCCTAAAATTTAATCTCAATATAATATCAATATGAAAAAATCAAAAAAATAGAGTTTAATTTTAAAAATTAAATTCTAACATCCATAAATTAAAATTTTAAATATACTCTTTAATAAAGGATCTTTAGAGTGCGTATTGTGTGATAGTCTATCATATAGTGTTTACCTTCTATAGTAGAGTCTCAAGTATTACACGTGTGGCTGAATAGGGTGGAAAAGAATTTTTTTTCAAAAGTGAATTTGGCCTCAAAACCAAAGAATAATTATAAAAAATATATTTTGAGTTTTATTGGTGGTAGAAATTACTAGTGATAAATACATCCATTATCAGTGATAAAAAACATGTTGATAAGTACCCTTTTTATCAATGCTTTTTAGTGATGATAAATGCTATCTTTTTCTATGCTTTTTAGAAGTAATAAATAGCACCTTCTCGTCATTTTTATCACAAATAAAATTAACAGACTTTTCAAGGGGCTCAAAACATCACCAATTTTTTATCATTGATAAAAGTTATTTCTAGTGAATATAAATTCCTTATCTATAACAGTGATAACTATTTAAACAATAAAATATAATAAAAAATATTAAATAAAATTATTGAACCATAATAATTATATAAATTTAAAGTTGCATTTCAAATTACATAACTTTATTAATGTTAAAATCATGCAATATTTTTTAAATTATATATCCATATTTCTAGAAGAAAATTATTTTACAATCAAATGGCTGATTAAAACTATTTTTATAATATATACAACATTGAAAAACAAAAACTATTCACATGAAATTTATATGTAATTTATTTATAGAACATAAACTGGTTATGGGGGGATGTTAATTGGACATGTGTCTATGTGTCATATAATAGAACATTGGTGCGTGTGTGTGTGTGTGTGTTAAGAGAACATGAGTTTCAGGTTTATCATAAAACATATGTTTCAAATTTATTATATAAGATTCATTTTTTTCTTTTCATGTGTATTTTTATCCGATTTATGAAACATGAAATATTACTAAACTTATATATAACCCACAGAATATATGAAACTCTTGAAACATATATAAGACCCTATAAAAATATAACTCACGTAATATAAATATTAACATAATAATATGTTATGTGACTTATCAAAGAACACTTAGACTATAAAAAAACATAATAAAATATAAACATTTACCATGTCATGTAGAAAATATAAATCTATAGGGAACAAAATATATAAAAACATTGATATATACAACAAATAACAAAAACCACACACCCAAAACATTGTATTGACTTCCATATTCAATCCCAATATTAGATTCAACTTGTTGGGTCATAACATAGATCCACCTTATGGACTTCAAATATGGAAAAAATATCATATATCTAAAGGCATTTTATAATGGTGTATTCATGCAATATTTCATGCACTATATCGACAAAAACATTACAAAGCATAAATAAAAAGTTTAGGAGAAAAATGAAAAAAATATCACACAACTGAGACATAATGGAATTATTTTGGTTTTGGAAATTCCATATATCCATAGAGAAACATTTCAATTTGCTATAGGGTAGAGAAGAGATAAATTCTTGAGTTACAAGTGATCTCACTAATCACTACTAAATTGATCCGATTACAAGTTATCAATGTCCAAGTGAAGAACACCTATATATAGGCATATCTAAAAACCTCTGGATAATCACTATTCATTATATAGACTATAAATTCTCCTAATATTCCTTCATAACTAGTTAATGAAACATCTAATTGCATCAAATTACATGGTTGATTGTAATGTCTGTAAAATTTATGGTTTATTATTACTCTTTAATTCTAATATTTCTCTCTCTCTCTATGTAGTTGTATTTTGTGTTAAAAGAGGAATTATAGGGAATTAGAAGAGTGGGGAAGGAGTTGAGTAGGTACCCAGGTGTTGGGAAAGCACCGAGTACTATATTGAAAGGCACTGGGTACCTAGGGGAATCATAGGGGCTATAAATCAATTATCAACACTATTAGGTACTTGGTGGGTCTGTATTAGGTTACCTAATGGAATTTTAGGTGGTTATTTAGACTAAGGGAAAAATCATCCTTCAAAATCTTAACTTTTACCCCTAAATTTAAGGAGACTCATGATTATCACTTATTTTAGTCATTTTGGTATATACATGGATCAATTCATCCTCTCCCTCTCATAATTAAAAGATATAACTTCAACCTTGCTCTAGAGCGCCTCCAATTTTCTAAAGGTTCTTATATTTAGTGTGATAAGGTTATAATATTCATCCAGTATCTATATTCTCTAGTTTCTTATTTAAAATTATATCAAACACCTAATTCTCTAAACTACATCTTATGAATCTCATAAATTCCTTCAATTTTCCTTCTATGAAGCTATTGTATCGGTTAATTCTAGGTGAATCCAAGGTTAGTGTGTGATTTTTCTTTCTAGTTTCCACCTCCTATATTAGAAACTATTAAATCACTAATTACTTCTTATCCTAGGTAGGTCTAATAACCCAAGTGGTGGCATAACATCTCCCTTTATACCTCAAAATAACCTTATACATTTATTTTAGTTGGTGAACCCCTTATTCCTCTCATACTCATAGATATTTGGTATACTTATTACTTTATTCATACATAATGAGATATGAAATATGTATAATCATCTTGTATTATGATTCCTATTGTGATTTAAATTTCATTTTAGTGTATACGACATGTTATATTTTCTAAAAATTTCATAGAGCATGTTATTTTATCTTCCATTCATATTGATAATATTAGAGAATATATGATTTTATACATGATTATGTGTAGGTACCCACAGGTTGAAAAATATGTGTGTGGTGTGGGATGGGCTTGAAATGAACTAACTTAGTATACCCCTTCCTCTATTCCTAAAGGAATTCATTACAATTTTTCCCCATCTTTGTATAAGAAATTCTATTTTCTCTAATGTGATGGGTATTACACCATATCTATAAGGGATAATATTTTTTATCCCTCCCTTTACATTTTCTTGGGGCTCAAAGGTGTTGGGATGGTGTTTGGAGGTGATTTAGATACTAGATATGAGTTCATTTAATCTTGAGGATCACTATGATATAGCAGTGGGTGTGGTGCTAGATGTTTTGAGTCTTTTAGAGGTTTGTGTATGGGTAAATCAATTTCATGTTGAGTGTGTTCTGCACTTGGGATTTTGAGGTTTTCCATTTGGGTTTGGAGTGAAACGAAATGATTGAAACAGCTAGGGTAGAAATTTTGATGATCATTTTACATGGGGGGTTTACCTATTATGAAACAGTCATGTGGAAAATACATAGGGAGACCTTTTTTTATGATCATGAATGTGAAAAAATGAGGAGGTTCTAGGTGAGGAACTTGGTATGTTCTTCTTATGGGAAATGTGGTGACCACCACACCTAGTCTATTGGGTGTGATTTGTGTTAAGTTCCTCCTATGTAAAACAGGTGACCAAAAATGGCTTGGAGGATGAACATGGAATGAAAAGAAATGTCCGAGTTGGGTAGAGAAAGGAATTAAGGAAACAATGTGTTAGGTGTCACCACACCATTTTCTTTTGTGAGGTGTGGTGAAACAACCAGGGTCCTTATGATACACTATAGTGGAAATCCATAATGGACTTATGGGCATCAAAAATGACTTACACCATGCCATGGTGTCGGACACGGTGGAGGTTAAATATTTCAAACATGATTTAAAAAATGTGAAATATTTGAGTGATAGGATATTTTTAATACTGAGTAAATAATATATTCTTTGACCGAGATCCATCATGAATATAGTTTGATTTAGAATGTCATGGAGGAGGGTTTCTAGGCTTCCTCTATAAATAAAGGGTTATCTTTTCCATGGTTTAATTTTCTAATTTCTCCACTCAAACCCTATTCAAACCTTATCCCTCTCATTACTCTTTATTCTTATTCTTTGATAGTATACACATCTTGGATCATCTGATCGAAGTCTCACAAATCAAGGTAATCTCACTTCTTCTCTCATCTTTGTTATTCTTTTTTTGTTCTTTACATAGGTTTTTTTGTGGATTTACTCTATTTTGGACTTTATAATTGAGTGAGACTTGATGGTTTCGTGCTGTGATTATTGTTTTGGTGAGTTTTATTAATGTTTTAGTGGTATTTGATCCTCAATTCTATTGTTCTTTAATGTTGATTGTTCCTTGAAGCTTGAATAAAGTAATGTGATTTATTTCCTATAATTATTTATGTAAATTGGTTAAATTGTGGATATTTAACTCTTTGGGTAATAATTGAATCATCTTTAATCAAGATAATCATATGATGAGTTAATAAAAATGAATCGGAATTGGGTCATTGTGATCACATGTGTGTTGGTGATATTGATGTTTCCTATTGATTTTCTATATAGTGTTATTTATTTAATATGATGGTTGTGGTTGTTTATGATGTACGGTATTATCGGAATCAAATAAACAATGTAAATCCATAATAATGTAATGATTAATAAAATAAGAATGAAAAATTTTTATCGTTATTCATTGAAATAGAATGAAATATGGATTTTATTCTTGATGGATGTTTATGGTTTAATCACAACTTGGGAAATATGTGGATTATAGTTTTCTTATTGTTTCTAAAACTATTCTTAATGAACCAGTTAATCATATATGGTAATGAAATGATTGTTTTCTAATGATAAATTTTTGGGTCTAAGTGAGCTTGCCTTAGTTATGAAAGGATTGAATTCCTTGGTGATATAGACATAGTTTTCCCATGAGTGTTATGTGATAAACATACTTTTACTACATTGAATTCTTACTCTAGGATGGTAGATCCTTGATTTGATTTTTTTATAACTTGATTTCATAGGTAAATTTTAATATAAATGGGATTGTTTTCTCGGAGTTCTAGCAGTGGCTTGATGCCAGTAATAGAGGGATGGAATGTGTTGTGTGAAATGGTGTTAGATATAAACCTATGGTTGCTTGAATGAGGTGGGAGATAGGTTTACTTATTGGTCATTTCTTGATGATTTATTTTAAATGGATAGTTTCAAGATAGTTGTATGTTATGGTTTCCAACTGCTTGATGTAATATATCTATTTTAATGATGAGTGTATCATTTCTTGTGGTACCTTAGGATGAGTCCTTAAGTACCCAGATTATGGAATGATAAATTTATTAAAAAATGAAACCCTAATATGGGTTTTAGTTTATGATATTAATTAAAAATGACTTATATATTAATGATAACCATGGGATGGTTGAATGGGATGCTCCAAGGAGCATGAAATTAAAATATGGAATTTTAATATGGTTTATAAAAGCATGTTGGCTATAATGTAATTGAATGGTTAAAATATAATTAATAATGGGCTAATGAATGATGGGTAATTTACTAGAATATTAAATGAATAAAAGTTATTTCTAAATACTGAGTGAATATGATTAAATATGTTAATATTGATTCTTGTGTTTAATATAGTTCATAAACCTTAGCGGTGATGGCCAAGTTTCATGTGAGATGATAAATATAGTTGAGTATATGCCTAGGTAGTTTCCCTTAGTTTGGTTGGGTATGATATATTCTTTACATTTTTTATTTCACATGATTCACCATCCAAGTCTGTAGGTAAACCAAAATCCAAATGTTTGGGGGGGGGGTTCCCAATGTCCTATTTAGTGAGGGAATAAATGGATGATATCTCCCTCTCCCACACTATAACTTTAGTTGTAGTATATTATACGGGCTTACTTGGGTTGTGATAGCTTAAGGTACAGGGTATGAACTAACATGGGACGTGATGGATCTTGGTGTTATTATACATTTATGTGTATTCTATAATGGGTTTATGTTATAATATATAATTTTATTAGATCATGGTGGCTATGGTTTACCATGAGAGTAAATACATGGGTTTTAGTGTCTTGATGTATAATGCTTGATACATAAGATTAAGTGGTTTCCATAATTTTACTTGGTTACATATAATATGGGGCGATCAGGTTTTCGAAAGATGTATGGGATGCAGGATGAGATGATGATATGGCTATGATATGGTTTCCCATGTTAATGAAGGATAACCTAATGGAGGGCTGAACACTTTATGTGAGCCATTGGGGCACGAGAGAAACACAATTGTGGGGAAGTATAAGTAGGGTACTTTTCACACACACACACACATTTTTTTGTAGAGTATATTCTCAATACTATGAATTATATGAGTATTAATCCTCATGAGGATAAGGATATAGTTTTACATCTTTAGGTAACTAGTTGGTTTCATTTGTTTATTCACTGGGATTTAGTATGCATCTTTCACATTTTTCATGAGAGGTTTTGGGAAGATCTTATTGAGTATACTTTTATGATCACCCTACATATATATATAAATGGTTTTCAAGTCTGTAGGAGCAGTTGGTCATTAATTTGGGTGTTAATAGCTTGGAGTTGTTATTCTGGAGCTATTGGAGTTCATGGTTGTTGTCTAGGATTTCATTCGGTACTTATAAGTTGTTTCCAGTTATATATAACATTAGATTCATATATTTATATTTATTATTAATTTATATATGGAGTAGGTTTTTGGATCTCATCTTGTCTATTATTCATTAAATTATATAAAGGGAGAAATACCCCCCATTTGTGGTTATAAACCCTTAGTGCTAGTCACCAACCCATAGCCTATTAGAGGTGGGATTTGAGGGTCATCTCATTATTTTATTTTCTGATTCAAGAGGGGTACCCATAGAGGGGGGTCATTATAGAGTGTAATTAGATCTATTTATTGATATATAAGATAGATTTTGGATATAGGTGTTAAGGAGGAGGCATGATTTAGTGGGGAAATAGTATTGTTTGTTCTTAATATGTGCTATAAATAAAGGAAAACTAATAGGAAACATCAATTTAAGGCCCCCTATGATTCGATATAAGGACCCTTAAGTTTAATAATCATGCTAAGTGAAGTAATGTATCTTGAAGGGTAGGATCATGCATCTTTATTATCGATACCTATGTTTGAATTGGGCAGAAAGTGGTAATTATGTTGAAATTAATTAATTAAATAACCTCAAACATTCCATATTTTAATTTTATGTGTCCCCAACATTTTCTATTTAGAAGTAATGGAATTAGGAAAATGTACTCATCTGGTTCATACTAGATATGTTTAGAAATATTTCTTGGAAGATCATCTTAGAGTTGAGGTCTATGATGATGATTCTTAGAGGAGGAAACTATGAGTGTTTAAATTATAACATTTTTAGAATTATGAAGGCTTTTTTAGATTATATGATTGGGAATTAGATAGGTTAAGTGGAGATTTACTTTTTTCAATGTATTCGTGGAAGGAGAACTGAGTTTTATTGACTTTGATAGTACTGTGTGGGTAATCTTGGTAGTGGTGGTCCTTGTTCCTCAGGCATCATGTGGAGTTTACTATTTTGTGGGTGAAGATTCAATATCATTTTTAGTCCAAGTTTAATTATTTATCCATAAGGATTACTTATTGAAAGGCGATTATAAACCTTAATTATAGGAATTCCAATGTGTGGAAGTTCAGTATCAAATATAAAAACCTCTTACTTTATGGTTTATACCTTCTTCAAGACGAGGAGTATAAAATGAGTTATTTTGAAGAGGATTTTCATTTGGAGATCTTGTAAATGTCATTCCAATTATGTTGAATACATAACTTGAGGTTATAAAGAGTCTATAGTTCATTGATACACACTATCTAGGACTAGATAATCTTGGGAGGGGAGTCATTAGGACTCTATAGAAACTAGATCTAGGCCTTGAAGTTCAATGTTTCCTAGAAGGATGATGAACATTAAGTTATTGGAGATTCGGTACCAGCCTTCTTCATCTTTTTTCAAAATATAGGGTAAATCTAGAACCCATTCCTGTTAATTTATAATATTTTATTATTCTTATGGATTTTATGTCTATAATAAGTTAGATTATTCAACCTTCCTTAGCAGTCAGTGTGGGGATGATGACCCACTTCTAGATCAACCATTGTAATAGTATCCTTTGTGGAAATAAAAAAAATTAGGGTACTCTAGTCCATGATCATGAGGGAGGGGATGTGATTATGTATAAGAAAACCCTATGATTCTATCATACCTAGGGATAATGAAAAGAGAATATCAATAGAGGTTTTTTCTTCCAGGATCATAGAGTTTGTGGAGATGGAAGTGGTAAAATTAATTCAATAGAGTTTCTATAATTGGGAGTGATAGACATTGTAAGAGGTAATATATGACTATTTTACACTTGGGTATATGTATTTTTTTTTTTTGATTCATGTACTCCTTTTTTTCACTTTCCATAATCCATACATTGGGACATGAGGTATAGGGGCTTCCAGCTCCGTTAGCATTGTCTAGGCCTGTTAGAAGTTGAGATAACATATATGTTGTGTATAGAGATTGGGTGATGATGTTGGGGTATCATACCCCTTAGGTATATTTCCTATATTTTTGGATATATATATAAAGATTCATCCTCAACATGTATTGTTTGCATTTAGTCCAGGATTATGTGGAATTTTTTAGGTGGTACATCATATTCTATGATGATGATAGAGATTAGGTTGTGATTAATGGGAAGCAAGACCCTTATATGGGTCTGAGGCATGTTGAGTCCACACATTTTTTAATTTACGGTATTATATAAAGTATAATAGAGGCTCAAATAGTGGTTTTTCCCATGGTTATGGAAGCATACCTAGATATCCTATCGAAAGATGTTGAGATGAAACTCCCTCGACTTGTGATTGAGTTTGGGATAATTTGATAGTTGAAAATCACTCCTATATTGATACACCCATAGAGGATGATCACTTCTGAGTTCCCATATCTGTAGAGTCAGGTTTAAAATCTTTTTTAAATAGGATTCATTTAGCCTAGTGTGGTTCCTTGGGGTGCTCTAGTTCTGTTTATGAAGAATGAAAATGGAAGGCTACATTTGTGCATCAATTATCACCATTTGAATTAGGTGACAGTGAAGAACCACTATCCTCTACCACAAATTGATGATTTATTTAACTGATTAAATGGATATAACTAGTGATCAATGATTTATTTGTGGTCAGGATATCCTCAGATGTGTGTGAAGGATAAAGATATCCCAAAATACTACTTCAATATGTTGTTATGGGTATTAAAAGCTCATTGTGATGTCATTCAGTATTATGAATCATCTATTTGTATTCATGTGGATAATGAATGTAATGTTTTTTGAGTTTATAGATTGGTTTGTGGTGATTTTTATCGATGTCATACATATGTTATATAAGTTAGAAGAGGTGAATGAAAATCATCCTTTAACTGTTAAAACATTTCTTCATAACCACTTACTATTTGGAAAGCTATCAAAGTGTGAGTTATTGTCCCATGAGGTCCATTCTGTGAGACATGTTGTGTTCTATCAGGGTGTGATTGTGGATCCTTCAATGATCAATGAGGTTTTTTCTTGTACAACCACTAATAATGTTATAGAGGTGAGAAGTTTACTTGGTATTTTTGATTATTATAAGTGGTTCATTCATGAATTCTCTTGGATTGGGATTATTATGATATCCTTGTCTAGAAAGGATTATAAATTCTTGTAGACTAGCCAGTTCTCGTCTACCTTCAATTTCTTATAGGATAATTTAGTTAACTCTCTAGTTCTTTATTTTCTAGAGGAGGGAATTTCATTTGAGGTTTATCGAAATGATATTCACACTGTATTTGGTTGTATTTTAATATAGGAGAGGAATGTATTATCTTATGGGCATTGATATTTACAAACTCATGAATGTTACAAAACTACCCATGATCTTTAGTTTCCTATGGTCATGTTTACTCTAAATCTATTGTGACAATACCACATCAATGAGTGATTTGTGGTCTTTATAGTTCACAGGAACCTAAGATATGTCTTTTACTAATGACAATTGAATTTATAGTAGTGATTATGGATGGAATTATTATATGAATATGATTTTTATATTTTTTATACACCAAGGGAAGGAAATGTTGTGGCTGTATTTTTGAGCAAGAAGTTATGCAATGATATCATTTGTGAGTCTAGTGGTGTTTGGAGGGTGATGGAGGAACATTCCATGATGCACCATGATATGAGATAATTTTATGGTATATTATGTATTTATAAAATAATGGTGTAATAAGCTTTTGTGTAGCATGTGTAGGAGTCCCGGATAATGGATTTCATGATGAAGGTATTACAAGATCAAGTTATTTATGGTGATTCTCTTGATGGGTGGTTTGAGGATGGTCAACATTGGGTGTGGTTTTAGGCGAGGTTCTTCATTCCATCGGTGATGCATGACATGGTTCTGAAAAAGGTCTATAGTTTTCCTTTTTTGGTACATTCTAGTGTGGAAAATATGTATCAAACCTTATGAGGTTAGTTTTGGTGGTCTGGAATGAAGTGTTTTTTCTATAAATTTTTTCTCTTGATGTTTGGTTTTCCTGAGGGTAAAGGTTGAGAACCTTGTTACTAGAGTGTCGATCCATCCACTAGATATTCCCCAACAGAAGTGAGTGGACATTTTTATGGAATTATTCACTAGGTTACATTGAGCTTAGTGAGGTTGTGATTCTATATGGGTGATCATGTATTTCTTGATGAAGTTGGATCACTTCTTAACAATTTAGAAGTTGATCTCTACAGATGTTTTATCAAGGAAGTATTTGGAGGTGGTGGTGAGGATTAATAGATTTATAAAGAATATCATATCTAATCATGATCCCTAGTTCACTTTTACTATTTGGAGAGGTATCCAACATTATTTTGGCTATCAGTTATTCCTTAACAATTCAATTCATCTGTAGATGAACGAACATACAGAGTAGAAAACCCAGACCCCAGAGGATATGTTTCACAAGTGAATTCTAAATTATATAGGTTCATGGGTGAGACACCACCCATTTGTGTAGTTTTTTTCAATAATAGTTGTCACTCCACTATTGGTATTAATTTCTTTAAATCAATTTATGGATGAACATTCTGATATTCATTATGTTGGACTTAGGTCAGGGAGTCATCTATTCTAGGCCTGGAATTGGTGCAAATGATAGTAGAAAAGGTATAGGTGACCCGCAAGAAAATTAAGTTATCATGGGATCATTAGAAGTCCTATGTAATTAATAGAAGGAGGCTATTGGAGTTAGATGTTCTAGATCACATATTATTGAAGGTATCTCCTCATCATGGTCTGTGAATGTTTAATCATAGGTGTAAGCTTTCTCCTTAGTTTTTTGGACCTTTTGATGTTTTGATGCATGTTATAGTTATTGAATAGCTATTAATACTTCCCCCATATATGAGATAAACACATGATGTCTTTCATGTGTTGCAAATTTTTTAGAATCTTCATGATGATTAAAACATCATCAATTAGGGAGAGATGAATGTTAAAGATGATGCAGCCTTCAAGAAGTGACATATCATGGTTCAGGGCCATTTGGAGAAGGTGTTTCATAATCATTATATTCCTTTAGTTTATGTCCTATGGAGGAATAATTTCTTAGAGGAGAGTACATAGGATCATGATTCATAGATGTGGGCTTAATACCCCAATTTTTTTGATGTTAGATCATTGTTAGGATAATTTTTTAAAAAAATTATCATTTTAATATATATCTATTTATGTTTCATGTTTATTCACTCTTACCTCATGATGTGTTGGTTGCGTTCGTGTTATAGTAAGATCCATAAGAGATATCTTGTGGGGTGGTTTTTTATACCCCTTTGTTTCCTTATAGGGATTTATTTTAATTCACTAGGATGAGAATTTATTAATAGGTATTTGATATAAGGGACTAGATTTTTAAATCCATACATTTTTGTTTTCCTAGGGATTTTAGAAACTGAGAGAGATTTCAATAGTGTTTGAGAGGATAGAGATAAGTTATAGTTATCTTGAGGGTCACCATGCTATAGTAGTGGGTGTAGTGATAACCATTTTGAGTATTTTGAAATCTTAAGCATGGGGAAAGCCAATTTGAGCAATGCATGTTAATCCCTTAGGTATTTTTATATTGACTGGTTAGTGTTAGGGTACAACACAACAAGTGAAATAAATAGTGTGGTTGTTTTGATGAGAATTTTTCATGGAGTGTTTCACTTATGGAAAATTAGTATACTAAGAGAACCCCAATATCCTATTTACTGGTCTTGGTGTGTTTTGAGTTCTTATAGTGTAAAAAGGATGGCCGAAAGGGCTAGGTGGTTGAGAGTGATGTGTGAATTTATAGTGGAGTCAAGTGGTGAGATATGGAAATGATGACTTAGGTGTCACAAAGTTTTGGTCCTTAACATGGTGAGGTGAAATGATAAGGGTCCTTGCATTATTCCACAGGGGGAGGCCTTGGTGGATAAATGAGAATCCAAAATTCTCTACTCCATGTCATAGTTCAAGGAATAATTAATATAAAATATTTTAAATGTGATTTAAAACGCATGTTATATTTGATAGATAGGTCATTTCCAATAGTGATGAAATACTGATGAGATTTGTCTTCTTTGAGAATCTAAACAACTTAAACCATCATATCAGAGTCTCACAAATTAAGGTACTCTCTCCTATACTCTCATATTATTTATCATTGTTATTCTTCTTTCCATAGGTTCATTTGGTGGAGTTTCACTATTTTGGAGTTGATAATCAATAAATATATGAAGGGGTATTTATTTGGTTAGGTTTTAGTGAAATTTCTTTTGCTTTGGAGCTTTTTCATCCCTGATTCTTCCATTATTGAATTGTTATTCTTCCTTGAATATTGAATTGTGGTAGTGGATTCTTTACCTATCCTAATTTATGAACAAGTGTGAAATTATAATTTTTTATATATTTGTTAAATGGTGGAATTATCCTTAATAAAGATAATAATATGATGATATAAATAAGAATGAATTGTAATTGGTTCATTATGATTTCATGCATTTTTTATGTTGATATCACAACTTTATTTTCTAGATAGTGTGCTATCTATTTTATATGATTGGCGTGGTTTTTTAGCATGATTAGTGTAATTGAAACAGGATAAAAATATAAATAAACAATAATGTAATGATTAATAAAAGAGGTATGAATATTTTATACCAATATTACTTAAAATATAAAAAATATATAAGTTATTCTTGAAGCATGTTTATGGTTTAATCCTAACTAGGGACAACATTTGATTATTTTTATCTTATTTCTATCAAACCAATTCATAATGAACTGGTTAATTCAATATGGTAATGAAATAATTGTTTAATAAAGGTAAATTTTTGGGGATGATAAAGCCTATACTTGTCCATAAAAGGATTGAATGCCTCAGTGATATGGCTTTAGTTTCCTTATGAGTGTTCCATAGTGAAAATAAGTTTTCTACTTTGTATTCTTTCTCTAGGATGGAATATCCTTAATGTGATTTGTTGATAACCTAGTATGTTTGGAAAAATTGAGGAAAAATGGGTAGGTGTTCTCATGGTTATAGTGTTGTATAGATGCTTGTGATAGTCTTATAGAATGTGTTGTGTGATATAGTGTCAGTTATGATAAAGAGGATATTGGAAAAAGATGGGAGATCAATTTTCTTCTTTGTTCATATTTAATGTTTTATTTTAAAACTATAGTTTCTCGATGATTGTATGTTATATTTTCTAATCGCTTAACGTATTTATTCTCTATGTATGGTAAGATCATATTTAATTAAGGAAGTTGAGGATGATTTCTAGAGTACATGGATTATGTAATGATAAATGAATTATATATGAACCCATAGGATGGGGTTTTTTGATGGTAGTAATGATAAATTACTTATATATTAATGATAACCATGGTATGGTTTAATGGAATTATACAAGGAACATAGAATATAAATCCAGAATTTTAATATGGTTTATGAAATAATGTTGGTTGTAATTGAATGGAGTGGTTGAACCAGAATTAATTATGGGTTAATGAATGATGGGTAATTTTCTAGACTATTAAACAAATGAATAGTAATTTCTAAATTACTAATAGAAGATGATTAAAATTGGTAATCTTGATTATTATATTGAATCTAGTTCTGAGACCTTAGTGGTGGTATATAGGTGTCATGTGAAACAATAACTACAGTTGAGTCTAAGGCTTGTCAGTTTCTATTAGTGTGCTTGTGTGTGATATATTCTTCATATATTCTGATTTCAAATGCTTCACCACCCAATTTGGTAGGGAAAACAACAATCAATTTTTTTGGGTGTGTTTTCCCCAACATCCAGGTTGGGGAGAGAACATGAAAACTTCTCCCTCTACCCCTCTATCCCTTTGTATGTAGTATATAATATAGGCATATTTGGGTTGTGATGGATTAAGGTATAGGGTAGAGACTCATGCAAACTATGATGGATCTTGTTCTTACTATACATTTACATGAGGTATATAATGGATTTAGGTTATATCATATGTATCCAACCATGGTGGATATGGATTCCCACCAGAGTACATGAATGGATTGTACTGTCTAGAAGTATAATACATGATACAAGAATTATAGTGGATTCTGAACTTCTACTTGGTTTAGAATTAGATTATGGTGATGAGTTTTTTATGCACCACACAAGATGCATGATGATATATTGATATGGATATAATATGATTTCCCATGTTAGGGTAGGATGACTTATGGGTGGGTTAAGTATTGGACATGAGATGTTGGGGCATGAGAGTGACACACTAGTGGGTAAGTGGAAGATATGTACCTTATATATATATATATTTTATGTGGACATGTTAATTTATATGCATTACAGGGTGAGAAAGCCTTGTAAAGATATGTATATAGTTTTACCTCTTTATGTAATGGGTCAATTTAATTTTTTATTCACTAGGATTTATTATGTTTCTTTTACATTTTTTATGAAAGATTTTGTGTAGGATCCTATTGAGTATACTTGTATGCTCACCCTAAATATATATAAACCATTTTTAGGTCCACAAGAGCTATTAGGTGATCGAGTTGGGAATTACTTACTCAAAGTGGTTGTTTAAGAGATAATGGAGTTTTTGGTTACTTCTTATGATTTAATTTCTTAATTTTCAATTATTTACAATTATATATAACATTACATTAATGTGTCTGGATTTTTTTCTTTATTTATACATCAATTTGATTGGTGGATCTCATCTTGTCTCTTATTCATTAAATTATATAAACAGGTTAATGCTTCTGATTTATGATTATATACCCTTGGTGATAGTCTCCAACCCATGACCTGTTAGAGGTGGTATTCGAGGGTCATCTTCTTCTCTTTATCACTAGCCCATGAAGGGTACCAATGGAGTCGGGTTAAGACACTAACTCAATTATATGTTTTTATTTTAGATTTTGAGTATAGTCATGAAGTTAGTAACTCATGTGTGGACCTTCTATGTGTAGGGCGTTATATGTATCTATAAGTATTCATGTCTAAAAACATTGAAATTCCATTTTTATTTTTGTTTTATATTCCTATAGATTTTTATTGTTTCTATATATACACATCAGTATATTACATGTGGTTAAGTAGTGGGGTGGTGATCATCTATAGGGTATTGTTAAAGTCAGACCATGTGTGTGCCCTTATGCAACACCAATATATGGTTTTTTACATGATCCTAGTCTGGGTCGAGTGTTAGAGAATGAGAGATAATTCCACTTGAAGTTAGAGATCTAGTGGTTTTTTTGTCTATATTTTGTGTTTTAGGTGGGTAAACTAGGATTAAATGTATTGGATGTCCTTATGTGTTCACATGAGAATTCTTACCAATAAATAATTCTATTTTTGTTCTTTAGGACTTGTTTGGAACACCCTCTTCATATATTTTTTTCCAGTCTCATATATTTTGTTTATTTAATGAATGTTTTTGGGTAATAAACTAAGTCATTCCTAATATCCCAGTCAAGTGTCCCCTCAAATAAATCCTATGATAGTTTACATCATGAGGGATTCTTGATTAACCATTTTATGAACATTTAGGGTGATGTATCTGCTAATGAACTTAAGAAATAAATTGACTGCATAAATTTGATCCTTGAAATCATTGATACTCTTTAAAAACACCAAAAATGGTTATTTACCTTCAATATACAGGGGGTGGGGTATCTCTCCAGTAGTGTGATGTCATGCATGAGGCCAAGAAGGATTAGTGTCTGACCTGGATGAAATTTCAAGAGCTATTCTTTGATTAGTTTTACCCTAATACCTTATGCCAAGTAAAAGCTCATAAGTTCATATACCTAAAGCATGGATCGATGTTTAATATATAAAATGATACTAAATTCAAATATTTTCTTCACCTTTCTCTATAGTTGATTAGAGAAAAAGTATCCAAGGAAAGATGACTTGAAACAAGTCTCAAAGATCAACTACAGACTTAATAAATTATCTTAAATCAAGTAACATTCTTTCAGGTAGTGAAGAACGTTTTTCTTACTAAGATGAGATATGAAATAAGATTATGAGTAGGTAGTTACTTACCTAGCCAGACCACATTTTATAGATCATTTAGTGGTAAAAAATGATGATGGGGGGAGATGAGAAGAGGTCACTCCTACTAGGGTGACTAGGGTAGTAGTGTTTCACCATCTTCAAGTTTGGGATTACCTCCTGTTTAGATTCCACAGGACCACACTCGTATATCAGGCGCTAAAAATACATACTTTAACACATAATATTAATAAGAAATAAATTCTATAATCTTAATTTTGGTGTATTTGGAAGCTAGGTATATAATTAAGGGTTTATAGGGATCATAAAACACTTATTCAATGCACTAAAAGATAATAAAAACATAATTTCCAAGATCATAATGATATGAAAAATTGAAACCATGTATGAAAAAATGAATTAGAAAGTATACCTTACACTGATGTTGGTCACAACAATGATATTCAATTACAATGGTTGAAAAATATCCATGGAGAGAAACTAATGGGTTCTTCCCTCCATGTTGAATTTACATACTAATTTAAATCATCCAATGCTTAGGTGGGATTCTCTATAACTCCAAAGGTATTCTGTTACCTCTCAATGGATAAGATATAAGGGTAAAGTGGGGGAGAATTTGGTATTTAAAGCATGGTCTAGGATTTCTCAAGACAACACCCCTATCTCAATGCCTTAGACTTGTAACACCCATGATTTCACTTTAAAGTATGTTTTTATTTTATTTATTTATTTCATAATACTAATTTTGTTTAAAACCCTATTTCTTTTGATTTATTGATGAAAAGGGGTAAAAAAAATTTAGGGACTAAAGTGGTCTTTCCCATATTGTATCCCACGGGCGCTGGTCATTTTATCCCACTATAAGTAGGTCTATTCCATGGAGAATCCCATGGTAGGTTGGAGGACACACCTATAGGAAATGGTGAGGCCCCTTACTATAGTACCCCCTCTCTTGGTTCATGTTACATCTGGACCACTTCGGGGTGATCATTATGGCCATATCATAAGGGGATCTGCACAATGGAGTTCCCCATTATGTTATGGGGATGGCCCTTGTTCAAAACAGTGCCCCCTCACCGTGGTGCTCAGTAGGTGTTGTTTCAAATGAATTATTTTAGTGACACTAAAATGTGGTCAATAAAAACCCCATCATGGTGAAACCCAACTTTGAAAAGAAAATGATTTTCTAATTTTACCCATCACTTTAATTAAAACTCTAAATCGCACCTCCCTCCCCCCTATCCCTCTTTCATGATGCACTTGGATCTCCCAAGCACAAGAACACTTTTCTACTCCCTTATAATTTTATAAATTTCTCCCTATAATTTCAAGTGATAACTCCTTAGGTTAGGTTTCCATCATATAATTCTACTTCCTCATCTTATTCACTTTTTTTATTTTTTTCTCCCTTCATTGTGTGGTGACCTAGGATAAACCCTTTGTAGGTTTATTTATTCTAAAACCTTGTGTTTTATTTTCGTATGGTGTGATATCTCCTCTAAAGACCCTATTATCTTGGTATTTAAGTGGTACAAATCATATGTGATGGTTCTGGGTAGGTACATTAATGAATTCATATTTTTATTAACTAACTGTGTATGCATGGATTTTCCTAAAATATTTTCTCTACTAATTATGTATTGAAAATGTTTTATTAAATGAATAAAAGTTATTAAAATGGGGAATTAATATTTAATACTGGTTGTTTGAAATTCTAAGTGGTATTTCAAAGAGTTTTTTGTTGGGAATTCAATTTAATGATAATTGGGTATGTTTTTAAACTGATTTTAATATAATATATTATTTTTCATGATTGTAATGATTTAAAAATTATTTAATGGAATTATGCTTCATTTTTTGTGATTCTTCTAAGCAACTTGGGTTTCAAAGAAAAGGTTCCTTATTTAATCTAAATAGGGTTTTTCAAATGTAATAAGGTTTCAAATGGTCTTCCAATAGTTGGTATATATATATATATATCTGTGTGTGTGTGTGTAAATTTTGTATGACTATGTGTATATATTCATATGAACATATGTGTATATACACATGTTCATGTTTTTCAAAATTATATATATACACACATAAACACAATTGCTTACTTAATAATATATATATATATATATATTTATATATATATATCAATTCCTATTTGTTTTGAAATTAAAGGCATGTTTGGCACTTGAAAAGGGAAGGTATGAGGTTGTGAGATTGGTCATGTGTGATGTTAGCAGTACATGTGATTCATGGGTGTTGAAATTAGGACAAGTACACTATGAAAATTTCTTCCCTGGTCCTTTGGTCCATGACACAATAATAACTAAACAACATGATGATATGGAAGTGGTTACCACTAGAAATTTGGCTTAATCCTTACTAATAGCTCATTCATGGGAACAGTTATGTATGGTTCAATCGCTAATATAATACGAGGATCCTAGTTTTCCATTTAATTTTACAACCTTATGGTCTCCCTATGGTGCTTTATTGAGACGGTTATTGACACAGCCTATCTTTTCTAAATGACAAGGATTACATTGATTTATATTACCTAATTTTTCTAACATATACTCTATTATTTCCATCAAATATATGTTCATTTAAAGTGACATTCTTAGAATCTATGTTGATTACCTATCAGGATATTATCTCACACCCTACTTACACCACTCAATGTTTTTAGATAGAGTGGATCTTGCAGGTTCATGTTTCAATTATAAAGAGTTCCACTTTATGAGATTATTATCTTAACCTATCTTGAAGTGGAATTTCTAAGATATTGGATGGAGAGTGACATTGGGTCACACTAGGTATGTTAGTATTTATTTTTATCTTCCTTTTTTGACCATCTAAATTGGTTATCCTTACTTCCTTTACTTTCTTTAATAGGTTATAAATTGTATATATAGAGTTACATTTGTTAAATTAATGGGGTTGTTTCATGTGAGGGAGTCATAGGTGAGTTGTGGGATTGCTTTAATATTATATTTTTTCATTTTATTCTTCTTATTTGTTTCTGTTGTGAACGTTTGAGTTATAAATGCATTATTCCAAAATTTCAATAAATTTTTCTACATCCAGTTTAAATTGTTATGGGTGAAATCATTCCCACATAATGTTACCTTTATAATTTAGCACTTGTGACCATCCTAGGGGGATCAAGAACCTTCTTGGGTGTTTTCACAAACCATATTGGGTGTCTGATGGATGGGAGACTCATGTTGGTTCATGGAAAAATTATATCTGAGATAATTTTGTTAAGATGACCTAGGTTTCCAGAGCACCCTTAGTATTTTGGTAAGTTTGGTAGATGGGATATTAGATCTTTAGAGTCAAGAGTTAAGTCATGGGTAGTTTTCTGATCTCTACCTTCCATGATGAAATCTATGTTTCTATGGGAAGTAGGGATTTGTTATTTGAATTTTTTCTTTACTTGGATTATTTGATGGATTTCGATTTTAATTGGTTATATTTCATGATTTTTTCATGTTTTTTCCAGAAAATAGTGGTAGAAATGGAGGCACACAGTGATCTCACATGGCCTAAAAAAACTATGTGGATCTTTTAAACATGGTTTTGAGAAACTCTTAGTGGTAGTTGCATGGTTTTCACACCATCCATTAAACTGGGTTGCAAAACCATGCACAACCAATTTCCCCTTATTGAATTTTTATATTGGACCCATTTATTATAGGGTCACTTTTTATTACGATTTTCCATTTATGGTAATATTTAAGGTAAGTTTTATGATATATTGATGTTATTTGGTTAATTTTGTTAGTGTATAGCATTTTAAAGGTTGGTTCTGAGTGAAGAGAGGTGAGTTTTAAAATTTATAAAGAATCTTCCAAATGTTTTGTAATAACGAAAATATTTTAGATTTTCAAGACGGTTTTAACAAATGATTTTTAAAATTATAAACTAATTTTTGAATGGGTTTTGAAATGAATAAATAATTTCTGAAAATGAATATTTTATTTTAGATGTGTAAAATGATTTTGATGTTTTCAATAGAGTTTTCTTGTTTTAAAATTGGTTTTTGTTGTTCTAGGTTTTGTTTTGAAATAATTTTTTAAAACAAGAATTGGTTTAATTTGTAGTCTTATGTTAAGAACCTAATTTTATATGATGTATGCTTGGTTTTGAAATTTAAGAAGAATTGTTTTTTTTAAATTAAGATTAATTTGGAGTTTGGAGTGAATAATGGTTATATTTATTATCCAAGAGAATTAAAAATGAGTTTTTAAAAGTCTCCTAACACAGAAAGTAATTCTGAATGGACCTTCTAATTTTTTATTTGTAATTTAGTTCCTTGAGTAGTTGTTATATTAGTATTCTTGGGTTATTCAAGTGGGGTTTCTCTCACATGAGAAATTATTCATTTAAATGTCTACTATGGTTCAACTATATCACTTTCAGTTTATGACCTTACCCAAATTCCATGTGGAATGGTATATTCATCAACTAGTCCTTCTTGTGGATGATCGAGTAGTTTCTATAAGTTTTGTAAATAATTTTTTTGGTTGGTGTAGGGGATTATTATTATGGTTTGGTTCGAGGTGATAGTTTTTTATTATAGTTTTTTATGTTTCTATTATTTTCCTCTTCTCTTTCCTAACCCTCATATATTTTTTCATCCTTTAAAGTGTTTGAGATATTGTGTCTTGGGAGGATCTTTCTTACATCATAGGATTGGGAATACCTCACTCTGGTGACTATTATTTTGACCCCGTTGTTTTTGGGAAGTAGGTTAAGATGTAACATCTTGTTTCTTTTTTAGTTATCCATAAACCCCTCTTTTTATCAAGATTTGGATGGGTTTCATTAGAGGTTGTTTTGGGTTGAAATTTTAAATGTTTTCAATATTCTAGTTTAGTTCATAGTTGGAACATGGTTTTCCCAAATCATATGACCTCCCAAGGAAAACCATGTAATCCCAGGTAGTGGGGTTTTTCATATATGGTTCATGGTTAGTCAGACCATGCACCCTCTTAGGAGAAACCGTGTGGCCCATCTATAATAGGTGCATGGCCAAGCTGCACAGTTTGGTCTAACCATGCAGATCTTCCCATCTAACCATGAATGATATTTATTTAATCCAAAAATCCAACATAAAAATCCCAAAACCCCCCACATTAGGTTCTAGACAGTTCTATAATGACCCTATACAAGTTATTCTTCCTTAGGAACATCTAAGA
The DNA here is from genome assembly GCA_963277665.1 of Viscum album. Lineage (NCBI taxonomy): Eukaryota > Viridiplantae > Streptophyta > Magnoliopsida > Santalales > Viscaceae > Viscum > Viscum album. The sequence continues at coordinate 1,560,640,608 of OY728133.1, read as the reverse complement.
GACGTTATTGGACCCTAGGAACTCTCTTGGAAGAAATTTTAAGCTTGAGGAATGACCTTTAATCTTCTCCTAGTTAGTTTTATCTCCCTGATATATATCTCTAATGATCTATATTATCCTCTCTAAGGTTACTTGGATCCCTGTTTTGATTTGTGGATCTAATAACCTCTGTTTTGGGATCTTACAACTAGGTTTGATCCTTTTTTCCTAGATTCCATGATCATTGTTCTTCATTGTCAAATCCCGATTAGGATTTGGAATTACGAGAACCATTAATCCTGAGGTAGGTGGTTTTGTCCTAATTTCCAATTTATGTTATCCCTAAAGTGATTTATTTAATTTCAATTTATTCAATTAAAAGTAATTTATTGATTTCGATTAAATGGATTTCAATTGGTTTTTTAGAAAATTGAAATTCCATTGAATTGGGTTTTTGAAAATGGTTTTTTGGAATGATGTTTGGAAAACCCCCGATTCTATTTAATTGGGATGAATTTATGGAAATTGGTGAAATTTAAAATATGGAATGGATTTGACGGAAATTTTTTGAAAACCCCAATTCCATTGAAATAGAGGTTTGTTGTGAAATTGATTAAAATTGTTTGAAATTAAATTATTGAATTTAATTGTGAAATTATATTGTGAAATTTAATTGTTAATTTATTCCAAAAATATATTTTTGAAAACGGAATAAATTTTTTTTGATAGAAACATTTGGGTTTCATCTTGGTGAAAATTCATGTTTTTTATTAAAAATCCATTTTGGTTTTTAAATGGAAATTAGGATTTTTGAAATGGGGAAATGGGACTTAATTTTATTTTAAGGTTTCTTAAAGTAAATTTTCCATCATTGAATTGTATTATAGAACATGGAATCCAATGTAGTTAGTGAGTTGTTATAAAAAATATGCTGGGTTAGAATTTCCCTAAAACGGATTGACACATTACAACACTGACAATACATTGGCTAGCATATCTTTCTTCCCCATTGGTACATAGATGAGTTCTATCTTAACATTTATGAGGGAATCATGTACACAATGGGGTTTATCAAATGAGTGTGTGGAAATCCCATAACTAGGAACTATCATACCTCTTGGTAGATGACCATGTTTCTGACTTGTTTATATATGCGATATAAATGTATGCCAATATTGTAAACTATTTTACATGCCTTATGATTTATATAATCTATTTTATATAAAAGTTTTTATTTAAACCATTTTTGTAAAGCACCATTTGTGTAAATTATTTTCATAATTTGAAAAGTATTTCCATCATTTTAAATGTAAAGCATGATTTGTTGAAATATGATTTCTAAATGAAATGCCAATTATTTGAAATATTGAAATCAATTTATTTAGTTAATTTGAAATTGGAATATTTTAATGGAATACTTGGTGATACAATACATGAATTTTATCTCACACCCTATCTGTTCCTTCAGGTGTTTGTATATCATCTCCTTCCAAGTTCGAGTAGGCGTAAAGCACCACTTGGAGGTGGTTATAGCTATTGATATATGGACTTAGAGAGTTGTGTTTTTTTGGACTTGGGCTATTTATCTTCTTGTTTTATATAACTTTACTATAGAACTTTGGGTTTTATTACCTTTTTTACATATAGTAAAAATCTCCCAGTGAAGTTTTTCTTGTACACATATTGATTTTTTATATTTCTTCCAAATTGTTAGGGGAAAATTCATTCCCAATTTTATTTTGTATGATTACAAGTTCTAGTTATCAACCTGTGGGTATTAGGAATTTCCATTAATCCATGTCAGGATCGACTCGGTTATTGGGTTACTAGGGTACTCGGGCAAGTTTATGACACAAACCATGTGGTGTTTCCTTGAATTCTATTAGGTTAGTGTGAATCTCTATAGTGGGGAGACCACCTTTTGGTTTTAGAATTTAGTGTTCCTTTTTATCATTATTGGATTCTTTTGAGCTTCTCTCTCCTTAAATAATTGGGGAATTTTTAGGGAAAAAAGTGATATGATGGGGATACTTATCACACCTACAATGTCACTTTCTGTTATATGTTTTTCAATTTTTATTTTTCATCCTCTTTTTATTTTATACCCTCTTTATTTTGAGTTATTTATGAAAAGGGAGAAAGAAAATTCATCGTGTCCAAAATATCCTTCCCCATGCCATATACCTTAATAGTTAGTTGTTTTGAAATACCATAGGTAGATTTACATTGTGGATCATGTCGTGGTGGGTAGGAGGATTCACCTATCTAAAATGGAGAATCCCCTAATCATGGTCCCCCTACCATGTTCCTTATTTCCACCAGCCTTCTTTAGGATAGAAATTTTGAATAGACAATGGGAATCACCATTCCATGTAGTTCCCCTTTTCATATTAGGGGTGACCCCTATCTAAAATAGTGAGGTTCACCCTCACTATGGTGTTTTCTTAGTGCAATTTTGGCTGGAACCAATAGACCAACACCGCATCATGGTCTATTTAGACCACACTATGTAAGATCCTATATTTGAAAAAATGGGTTTTCAAATTTTACCCCTCACCTTAATTAAACCCACAAATTACACCTCCCTTCCCCCTATCTCTTTGGATGACACAACAGGGGACCCCCCCCCCCATAGGAACATGAACCCCCCTTTTCTCCCCTATAATTTGAGGGATTTATCCCTTCGATTTCAACTACTATATCCTGAAGTCATGGTTCCATAATATCCTTCTCCTTCCTTCTCTTATTAATTTGTAATTTTTAATTCTCCCTGTCACTATATTGTATACTAGGATGAAAACTATGTCTGTTTGAGGCTTCTAAAACCTTGCGGTTTCGATTATTAGGGTGTGTGGTCTCCTCTTAGGACCCTCTTCACTATATATTTAAGGGTTTTACATCATCAATTCATGTTCTGGGTATATGCTTCCATGCATTCCTATTTTTCTTTAAAACCCATTTATTCTAGGGTTTTCCCTAAATATTTTCTCTAAAAATGTTGTATTGTATATTTTTGATTAAATGCATGAAATGTATTAAAAAGGGAAATTGGTATTTAAAATAGTTTCTTTGAAATTATATGTGGTGTTTCAATGGTTTTTTTATTGTTAATTCACTATAATGAGATTTGGGGTGTGTGAATTTAATTATTTTAATACAATTTATTTTTTAGTTCATGATTACAATACTTTTGTAACGTTTTAATGGAATTGTGCTTCATTGTTTGTGACTCTTCCATGCCACATTGGTTTCAAAGAAAAGTTCCCTATTTAGTTTAAAATGGTTTTTTAAACACCATAAGTTTTCAATTGGACTTTTAATAATTTATGTGTGTGTGTGAGTGTTTGGAAATCCTTGTAAAACTATGCATATATATTCATATGTATGAATATATATATATATATATGCACATGTATATGTATTTTCCTAATTACATATATATTTACACACAAATTCATTTACCTAATTAATATTAAATATATATCTATATTCACATTTCTATTAGTTTTGAAACCAAAGGCCAATTTGGCACTTGAAAAAGGAAGGAATGATGATTTGAAATTGGACTTGTGCAATGTTGGTGGTACATGTGATTCACATGTGTTGAAATAATTTACCACTTCCCATGACTATATTTATTGGAACATCAGGGTGCCTAGGTGGTATTAATAGAACAAGTATGTCAGGTTAAGGTCTTACCTACCTAGAGTTTGGTATATGATACTACACTAACTAAATAGCATGATGATATGGATGTGGTTACTACTAGAACATTAGCTTGGACTACTGTAGAGGATCATGTATGAGAATAGTTTTGTATGGTTCAATCATTGAGATAGTGTGAGAATTATAGGTTTCCTTTGACCTTAGATACTTTAGGGTCTCCCTAAGGTGATTCATTGAGATAGTTATTATATCACGCCCTAATTACACCACTCAATGTTTGTAGACCAACTGGATCTTGTAGGTATAATTTTCAATTATTAAGAGTTCCACTTCATGGTATTCTTCTCTAGACCTTCCTTGCAGTGGGGTTAGTAAGATTTTTTATAGAGGGTGACCTTGGGTAACACTAGATATATTAGTGTTCATTTTTAGTTTCCTTATTGTACTAGAATTATTGGCAATACTTGTTTATTTTACCGTATTTAATTAGTGATGAATTATATATGTGTAGTTATGGATGTTGAATTAAATAGGTTGTTTCATGTGAGTGAGTTAGAGGTGAGTTTTGGGATTGATTATATATTAGGTTGTTTGATATTATTATACTTATTTATTTTTGGAATGAAATCCCAACTTATAGATGAGTCATGGTAGAATTTCTATAATTATTTCCACATATAGTTTAATTTATTTATGGGTGAAATAATTCCCACTTAGTGTCACCTTGATACCTTGGCCTTTATAGCTATCCTAGGGGGATCAGGAATGCCCCTTGGGTGTTTTTGTAGGCCGACTCAGGTGTTTGATAGATGGGTGACCCTGGTTGATTCATGATAGACCCACTTATAGAGCCATCAAGAACACTACTCGAGTATGGTTTCATTTACTCATATGTTTTGAAACATATAAATAAATAGAAATAATAAAATACTTATAAACCTTCAACCATCCATATTTTCTATCAAATTATCTATCATATGAAATGTTTATTAATTATAACCAATATGGAAGTGATCCAAATTTTAATGTTAAATTATCCACTTCCCAAGTTAATTATTTGATATAGTTTGCTTATATCACAACCATTATGATATCTCTATGTCAAACACGGTGACATATCTAAAGGTAGTTGTGTGATATCTTTATATTTCACAATATGATATCCCTAACTAGGGAATATGATATGCCTCTATTCTTATTATGTCATACATTATGACATATGAATATCATCACATATGATATAACATAAATACATCCTATGAATTTATTACTTTTGGGTACATCTCCATCAATATCCCACTTTCACTAAAGCCTTATAGACTTTCTTCCATTTCACCTTATATTGTATCATAAAAAACAAATTATGAGATCATATCTAAATCCCCTTTTGTATATCTTCCAAAAATGATTATTGAAATATATAATTAATTTCACCATGTAACACATCATATGCATCACATCATGAATAACTATCCAAAAACCCATTTAGATAAAATCTAAATATATTTTTAGAGTTTCTCTCTAAGTTTATAAAATTTAATAACCATTCATTAAGACATAATGTGTGACCCCATTGGACTCTATATCATTGATAGGTAATATTAATTCCTTAATTCATAATTATATATAATGAGAACCCTCTAGTAAATCATAATTTCAAATCAACCTATAAAGGGATCTATCGTGATCTCTATCGAACACTTGTATCTCTATACATACATCCACATGTTGTATAATATACAAGTATGTATTCTAATATGATCCTATTTTCTAAAACATCAAGTGAATATGGGACATGTAGTATGTGAATCCCATATAACTACTCATATATTCCTGATTCTTTGAGTATAGACTGACTAGGTCAATGAATACATCACATCTCATTCATCTATGTAGTTTAGTGCATTAAAAAATCCTCACCTAGATAGATAATCACATTACTTTTATTATATATGTATAACCATAAAATTATTTATTTTATCTCAATTGGGGGCCCATATGTCCTATTCACCATTTTAGAGGATAAATCCCATCTTGGATAAGCCTCAACTGATGACAGGATCAACAACATACCAAACCACCCCTGATAAGCTAAGCCTCAAGGGTGGTGTAAGAAAGGAAGTTAAGTATGAAGATTCTCATTATAGGTATCTTTCTAGCCTTATGTATAGGTAATTACCAACATGAAACATATACCTATATTATACCAAACCCATAGTTAATGACACTCTATGTGGTCTACTTAGGGGTTCATCCATAGAAATTTATTTTTTGTCTCATCATCATATTTCTTATCTCTAAAAAGTATTACCTTTGCTAAAAAAATACTTATACAAAAAATATAATAATCTATGATATAAATCTGTTAGATATAACTCAAATATATACTTTGAGATTTTAATTATCATTTCACTTAATACAATACGTACAACCAACATGATAAAATGAATAAGTGGATACAACCTTGTGTATAACATGATAAATTTAATATTATTAAATACATTAAGGATATTAAAAAAAATTCATGATCCCCCATATAAACATATTCCATATAATAGACCCCCCCCCCCACAATAGGATTTATGTTTTCTCTAATTTAGGGTTCTATTAAATTCATTATATGTCTATGTGATTTCCATCACATCTCTATGTGAGTACCAGATAAAAATATCCCACTAAAATCTTTTAGTTAGTAAGATATATATTCAAATATAGTTTGAAAATTAAGAGACTTTGTTATCATATTCCTACTATTAAAATCTTTGAACAAGTATTCAAACTCTTTAGCTTCCCAAAAACAAAAGTTATGATTTCAATAAATTATTTTATCTACTTAGAACTCCTTCCAAGTACATTATCATCGTATTTCATGGAAATATTCCATAAAACATTTTCTTTTAAATAATTTTGGTAACTAATTTTAAATATTTAAATTATTAATTTACCTATATATCTTAAACTTCTTTAGAAAATAAAATGATATTAACTTTATTTTGGTAACTAAATATAACCCTTTATATTTTTATATATGATATTACCTAAACACTTTTAAAATATTATGTAAAATTCAATAATTTTTTTTACTAGCATAATAATTTAATTTTTAATAATAAAATTTTACTAATTCCAAACATACTCCCAATGTCAAATTATAAACTATATTCTTTTCAGAAAATCATGCTAAGATACACAAACTATTTTTTGTTAGGAAAAAACACTTATTTTTATAATTGGGGATACTTAAAAGATAACTGTTTTATCCATACCTCCTATAGAATTTTATTTTTTTGATGCATTATTTTTAAAATAAGATATTATTCTTTAAAATATTCCCCGAGTGGTTGGTGGAATCACAATTCCTTATATTTTAACAAATATATAAGATAACTCTTTATCCCATGTAAAAATATTTTTATCCTTACCTTCTTTTCGGGAATATTATATAATTTGATCTAATAATAACCATGAGACTATCCTTTATATCATATTGTTTAAAATATATTTTTTTAATATATTTTTTTATAATACAAGATAAATAAGATAAAAACGAATTTCCTTTATATAGATCCATTTAAAATAGATATTTTCCTCTACATCAACTCCATGATTTTAGAAAATATTTTTAATGATTCAACAACCATTTCCTTCATTACTTGAATGAAAACTACTATATTAATCAATTATTCCATTGATTTTAAACTCAATTATTTTTTATAACATTTATAAAATAAATTTTTAGTATCATATACCCTTCAAAATCAACACAATATAAGAACCTAAAAATCACATGAAAATTTTCTCTATCAACAACAATTTTATTAAATAGTGAAATCTATTATTGAAATTATTCTCATTTTTGGAACATTTGCAATTATGATTATAGAATTAATAACTAGATAATTCCTTAGAGGACATATTCAGTCTCACAAAGTCATTGGTATATCCAATAATATTGATTATATGAGTGTAGAATAAATTTTATTTATTCATATTTCATTTAATTAATTTTGAAACTTAAATTGAATCATTATATGCCTACCATAAAAAATATATATCCTATTTTTGAAAAAATTCTACATATGGTTATGTGGAAAAGATTTTTCTCACACATAGAATTATTTTCTTACCTAAAGATAATTCTTCTGTTTTTTGTACCAATCTAGGAATTTGTTTTGGTTAAGATATTCCTTCTCTAGGATTTATCTCAAGGCCATATTTGATGATTATGATTCAATTTTGTCTATAATAAAAGTTTTTATTTGAAGATTATCATTTTTTACAATAATTTAATAATGTCCTTTGTTGAATATGCTCCTACTAAATGTTGAGTCATTTTCTTAAATGAAATATTCTGGATCCTTATTTTGATGAATCATTATACACTTTATATTTTAATTAATAGTACTTAAAGGTTGTTTTTATAGTTTTTTGTATATATTAATTAAATATATAATATCTCTATCTTTAAAATTAACATGTTCCAAATAAGCTTATTCTGAACCTGAATTTCCAATAAATAGAAAAGTTTCACCTAAACCTTTATACAAATAGAATAAGATATTGATGTATCTGCAATATATATAAGTGATAAATCTCATTCAAGTTATATTATAACGTAATTTATAATTTTTTACATTGAACATATATAATTATGGGACCCAGGCTTTGAGGACCAGATTTTGAAAAACTAATATTTGAGAGTTTTTTCCTACCTCCATAATTGAGAGATTCTATTTTGTTTTTGTTTTCAGGGAAATATAGTTTCTTATATATTTTTGAGGATTATTTTAAAAATCCAGAATATTTTAATTGAATTAATTTTTTTATTGAAGAATTCACTATGATGGGAATTTGGTGCCTACAATCCTATGTGGTCAAATAAGTCTGTATATATGGCTTTCTTATTTTCGATATTTGGATTGAAGAAGTTCCGAGGATAAGAACTCATGTTTCCAATATTTTTATTGAATAAGCTCAAAGATAGGAATTCACATTGACTTTTTGGAAGAATATATGTAGTAATCACTTCATATTTTATTATTATAATCAAAGATTTTACCTTTTTGGAACCTGTGAGCAGAAAAATAGGGGATAGATCTTCATACTTATTTGTGTTAAAATTGAAGTAGTTTTAAGGATAGGAACTTAGATATAATTTAATAGTTTTTTTGGTTTTAAATTTATTTATCTATAAAATTTTTATTTTTTATTTTTTTTAATTATTTATAATCTATATGTTTCATTAAATTAACTTAATATGGATAGCATTTCTATGTCTTCTAAATTGTGTGTTTTTTCATTGCATTTATATTTTTCTATTGATAAAATATATTCAGAACTCATTATCTTCTGAAAATTTAATTTCCTTAATATTAATAATTTTATAAGTTTGTAAAAACTTCAATTAAACTCCCTATTGATTTTTTTATAATGGTAAAAATTTATTTTTAATCCTAACTCTACATTTATTATCATATCCAATTGGTATGTACCTTGTAATAAGGTATAAGTAGAGTAATGATTTTTTTTTCTACGGTAGGAAATGTACCTTTTTGAATATTTTAGAATTTAAATATTATTCATCCACCCATATTTTATGGAGATGATTATGAATATTATAGAGACAAAATTAAATCATTTATTATTAATATTTGTGTGGATAACTATCATATGATGCTAGAAAAATACAAGATTTCATAAAAATTAAAATTTCACTCAATAAGTGAAAGTTTATTGTTAAGAAAATAAAAAGTAAAAGCATAAAAAATTGTTTTATATAAATCATAACTTTTATAGTTAGATATTATCTTATGGGAAAACTAATATAATTAAGAAGAAGATAGAAATTCAGCATTTTAGAACTTCAAAAGTGATGGAAACCAGAAGATAAATGTTGTGTGTTTACTATCAATATTTTTGTATCCTTCTTAGATAAAGTGTTTTAAAATGAATTTGAGGTTTATAATAGTTATGAAAGGTTACAATCTATTATAGAGAAAGAAATTATAATTGGTCAGTTTTTTGAGTAGATCGTTGATATTATACCAAACAATGGGATTCAATGATGAAAAATATAGAGGATACCAATCATCATAATCAATTAGGTATTGATGATCTCATTTGAACATTAAGGAAAAATGAGTATATATTGAAAAGATATTTAGAAAATGATAAATGGAAGAATTAATTTTCATTCTTGATTACTAAATATATAACTTTCAAGCCTTTTAATTTAAATAATTCTTATAATAAATATTCAGATGATAGTAATATAGAGTTAAGAGAATGATAATTTGATTATATATTAAAATTCATAATTAGGATATTTGGGAAAAAATATTTTCAGAAAAAAAATGAATGGATAGAATACATATATATAAAAAGTATAGAATAAGAGATGATAAGAGGGATTACAGTTTTGTTATCTATTATAAATTATTGAAGGTGGGACACATCAAACTATATTATATAATATTGATAAGGAAATACAAGGACTAATGAATATCCTTAAATTATAAAGGAAAGAATATTCTAATGGAAAATGCCAGCTAGAGTACTAAAAATTACACATCTTCTGATATGGGTTTAGGCAATGATGATAGCTATAAGGTTACCAAATTTTATTCTATAATTCCTCAAAAAGATACATGATTTATAGATAAGTTTATTCATGAAAATATTTTAACTATGTCTTTAGATTATAATTTTTCTTTGAATGATAGTGAAGATGGATTTTTATTATTCCAAGAAATGGAGGAATATGTGACTAATTTATAAATTTTAAAAAGAATTGATAAATAAATATGATCATGATAAGGAAGAGATTATTGGGGCTAATAAAAGTATTTATAAGTTATATTCTGAGTTGAAATCCAAATTTGTTCCCATTTAATTACCTTTGAAAATAATTATGAGGTTGCAAAACTAAAATCTAAATTTTGATGTCTGAAGATGTTACTTTTTAATTTTACTTCTCGAAGGAATAATATTGAAAAAAAATTCTAGAGTGAAACCATATAAGTCATCAATCGAAGTTAGTTATTCATTTTCTGGTAATTCACTTTTTTAATCCAATTATATTTTTCCAAAAAATGTCTATTTTTTAATAAATTCCAAATATGAGGAAAATAGAAGAATATATTATCTCCATATGAGAAGAAATATTTAAGAACTTATAAAACTTTTATTTTTAAGGAACTTTCTACCATTGAACACAAATTATTTGGATAAATGTGGGTGTCTAATGTTATATTTTCGAACATCACCAAACAAAAAAAAATTAAGTACCGAAATTATAGTTTTATATATTTTAAGAGAATGTTTTAAAAACTGGAACTAGAAACACTTGGTACAGGGATGAAATTTGATCTTAATATATAAAAAAACAAGTCTTACTTTCAAATCATATAAAAAGTGATGGGTGGACATGTTACTTTTAGAGAAATTATGTACGGTTAAATCATGGGAATAGGTGATGTATCTATTAATGGTGATACCTTTTTTATAAATCTTCTTTATATTTTAATACTTACACACAACCTTATCTATCTAAGACAATAATATGATGAGGTTTACTCTATGAACTTTGGGAATGATAAATGTACCATCATACGTTTGAAAGGATTTCATATCTTATCAACAAAAAAATGATACATTTTCCCCTATTAAACTATAGGACCTTACATTATAGAACATTAAATTCCTTTTTGTAATAGAGTATAAGTCTTTTCTTTGACATAGAATATTTGCACACCAAAATATTCGGAACTTAGCTAATCTTTCAAGTAAGGTAATTGTGAAAGACCTTACAAAATGTAAGTTTAGATCTTCTAGAGTTTATGACCCCTACCAATATACTATGAATGATAAGAATAGTTTTAAAACTATTAATGAAGTCTCAAATTATAATCCAATATAGTTAATGCACATGGATCTTTTCATAGTAACAAAAACTGTTAGAATCAGAGGTAAACACCTTGTAAATGTCATGGTTAATGATTATACTAGATTTACTTTGGTTAACTTTCTTACATATAAATAAAAATTCAGTCTACTAATTTAGGGATTTATAATATAGTTCAAAATGTGAAAAACCTTCATATTATCATTATCTAGAGTAATCATGGTATGAGTTTAAAAATATTTCTTATAAAAAATTTTGTATTGAGAAAGGAATTAGAAACAAATTTTCATCACTAAGAAATCCACAACAAAATGAAGTAATTTAAAGGAGGAATAAAAAATCCATGAAATTTTTGAGTCTTTGTTATATGAAAATTATGTTACCAAACTTTTTTGTCTCAATCCATTTATAATTATTGATATACTATAAATTATATTTTACTTTTTATATTTTTAAATATAATACCCTATGAATTATAGAAATAAAGGAAACCAAAAGTTGGTTACTTTTTACTTTTTAGATGAAAAATATTCATTATGAATACTAATGATAAGCTTTATAAATTTTGATCTGAATGTTGATGAATAAACTTTTCTTAGCTACTTTTCTGCAAGTAAGAATTATCATGTTGTCAATAGACAAACACTTACTATTTAATAAATGATATATGTTATGTTTGGTTAAATGAATACTTATACAAATTTAAAACATTTGGATTATTAAAATGAAAATTATTTTTTCATACCCCTTATAATTTATTTCAGGTAATTAAACTACTAACACTACTTACTATCATTCTAAAAGAAGGTATTTTATAAGTTAATAACTAGTTTTATATAGAAAAACCTATAATGTTTCTTATAAACTAGTGTTAAGGAATCATCCCATTTATAATATCATTGGTAATATTTATCAATCACTTAAAATATGAAGTTAATTAAAAACGAATTTTAAAATCTTTCATTATTATCTCAATTATAATGAAAAATGGCATATTATGTATTAGGCGATGATATTTGGATAATAGATATAGAATAATATCTTGATAAATTTGAATAGAACATGGTATGGACCTTGTTTAGATATCTTAACAATATTCTAGTTATAGGAATAATTGGTCCTTCCAAATTATGTATGATGAAAATGAAACCACAGTTTGGAATGAGTTTAGACATGTTGCTAAAGGTTATAATCCCAAATAAGTCATATATTATGAAGTAACTTTTTCTCAAATAGCTATACTTGAATCCACCCAAATTATATTAGCCTTATTTACTCATATTAATTTTAAATTATCGCAAATGGATGTAAAGTGTTTCTTCCTTAATATATTTATTTAGGAGGAAGTTTGTGTTGAACAACCTATAAGTTTTTAAAATAAAAAATTTATGAAACATGTTTATAAACATACCAAGGAACTTTATAGAATTTAAAATTCCTTGAGAGCCTTTTATTGTATATTATTTAGATTCTTACTTCAAAATAAATTTGTTAAAGGCATGGTATACCCTACTCTTTTTATCAACAAATTTTCTTAGGTCACTATAATAATATAAATATATGTCTATGATATAATTTTTATATCCACTCAAAAATCACTTACAAATTGTTTCTCAAAGCTTATGTAAAGTTAATTTGAGATAAGTATGATGAATAAAATTAACTTATTTATTTTATTACAAATAACTCAAAAATAATAAGGAATCATTTTAACTCAATATAAGTTTGTTAAAGATTTACTTAAATTATTTGGTTTTGATAATGATTATAGTATTTGTACTCAGGTATGTACCTCATGTAAACATGATCATGATGAATCTGAGAAATAAATAGATCAAAAACATTATAATTTTAAGATTATAATTTTACTTTACTTAACCTAAATCCAACTAAATATCATGTAATATTTTTTTATGTGTGATATTTTAATCTATTCCAAAATAATGTCATCTTAATGTAATAAAATGGGTATTCTATAATATTAAGGGAATATAGAAACTTTTAATTTTATACCCTTATTGATCACATTTTATTATTAATAGTTTTTTAGAAGTATTTTACAAAGTTTTTAGAATGGATAAGAAAAGTACTTTTGAAAATTTCTATTTATTAGGTGAAGCTTTAGCTTCTTAGTCCAGTAAAAAGAGACATTCGGAATCAATTTCCACTACTAAAGATGAATATATAGCAGTTGGAAGTTTTTGTGTACAATTTTTAAAGATGTAGCACAAAATCATTGATTTCAGAATTATTTTCATTCAAACTCTTATCTTTTTGTGATAACACCAATTATATTTCTTTAACTAAGAATATGAAAAATCACCCAAGTGAAAAACACATAGATATAAGACACCAACTCCTTCAGAACCACACACAAAATGGATATATTATTTTAAAATTTATTAAAACTAAAAATAATATTGTAGAAATTTTTACTGAATCCTTAAATTTTGAAATATTTGAATTCATAAAATATAAGATAGGTATGATCAATTTTAAGTTATAATATTCAATTTTATAATATTACTCTGCTGGCATTGAAAAAAATCCTTAATAAGTAAGGAATAAACTTATTTATTATATATAATTATGATAACACTTTATATAGGTATAATATATATTATAGAACATTTTAAAATTAAAGATAAATATGTATCAAATACATATTACATAACCACTCCTTTTTAAATCATGTTACATTATATGCATATCATAATATATCTTATGAAATAAATTTTATTTCATTATATTTTCATCTTATAGAATCACTTAATTTAGAATAATATTATTGTATATATATTTCATATATATAACTTTTTATTGATCAGTAAAATTTTAGTTCACTGGGGATATTCTTATATTTGATTAACTCTCCTTGTTTCTTTTTTAAAATCACAAAGGTATATAGAATTTTAGCATAGGGAGAAAGTTTAGTAAACTATTAAAGGGATATATGTTTAGTCTTATTACATTAAAATTGAAAGAAATTTTGTTTCAGTAAGGGAGATAGATTATTTTAAATTAATACTTTCATATTTTTAGGGGGATAAGTTGAATATATTTTTATAAGAACAAAAAGTTTTTAATTTTTTCATAATGCACCCTTTGGAGGTTTTAATCTGAAGTTGTATTTATTTTGAATTGGTTGTTAATATAGTGTAAAGTTATTATGATATAAATAATAATTAATAAAAGAGTTGGTTTCCATTTTACATGAAAAGGAGAGTTTATCTCATGGTGGAAAAGGAAGTGGTAAGGCTACCCATACCTTTGGGTAAAGAAGGTTAGAGTTACTGCCATGAAGTTTCAAGAAGTGAGAAGGAAGATAGAATAACCAAATATCACTAGAAATCCTGTCTAAATAGTATTAAAAAGGGTTTAAATAGGTTTAATGGTTATAGGATAGTATCATGAATTGTGGAGAATCAATCCATGGAGTCTTAAGCTAAAAGTGTACTTAAATTAGTGTTAATATTTCTTAGATGATGGCTAAAAATAGTAGGGTTTCAAGATAAATTTTTATGTTAGAATTAATATCTTATAAATTATACCTTTTTAGTACTTATATATGTTAAAAAAGGACCTTGGAATCTTACTATAGGATTTTAGAATTATTCTAAAAATTACTACATTTATTTGAATCTATTCCAAGATGATTTGAAAGTGAATCATATTTTTTTGAAGAAATATATTAATCTTATACAAGGTTGTAAAATTAGATATGTGTTGATATATATATATGAGTTATCCATAAAAACAATTCAATCATTTATAAGTCTATGTATGATTTATTGAATACATTTTTGGGTGATATCCATTTTCTTATGAGTCGTTTCCTCTACGGTATAAAAATTAAACAAAGGAATGACCTATATATGAGTCATACATACCTACATATGAGTCATTTATCCACTACATATGAGTAATCAACTACTTCATATGATTAAATTGTTAATGAATATTGGTCATTTCACTTTTCATAAGATTCATTTATAGAATGTGTATGAGTCAACACTTAAGCGATTTTTGAGAATTTTGTCGATTGAAAATATGAGTTTCCTTATTTAGAATCAAAATAATAAATTATTTTGATATAATATAGAATGTATTATTTAATTTCATAAAAATCATGATTATATTATTATCTATTATTCAATATTGAATTTTAAGAAGAAAACTTTTATGAGCATATTGATAATTAAAAATAAACTTTATGATTTTTCAAGAATAATGTTGATGAAGTTGAGTTGATGTTAGATCAATTCCTCCAAGTATAAATCATTATGATATGATCTGTTTGAGTGAGAATAAGTTATTCAAGTTATTGAGAATAATTATAATGTTATGATGGATTTCAATGAAATTAACTAATTCTCGAATGATAGATTTCCAAAACTCAACAAATTTGTAAATCTAAAAATAACATCAGGAGATACTACTGCTGGTATTTAGTGTTATTAAATATCAAAAAATTATTTTTGATTCCTGATAATATTAGTAAATGGGATCAGATGCTATTTTAAGTTCATGGACTCAAGCCTGATCCTATACAAAATTTCTTGAAATCTATTAAATTGAAATGATAGATGTTCTATTCCACACTACTATTGTTGTATTTTGTATTGAATTTAAAGGATGATTTAAATGTTTTTTTTTGAAAGAATATTTTGTGGAATAAGAACCCAAGACTACTGGGGAATAAAAAAATATCAATTCATATAAGAGTTTAAATGATAAGATAAAATAAATAAAGGGTAATGCTATCATTTTATAGAGGATAGTCATTGAAAAGGAAATCAAATATGAGAAATTGGGGGTTAAAAAATAGCTGATTTTTTTGACTTTCATATTAAACCATGTATTTTTTAATTCATGGATATTTATAAAGACCCTATGAAAAATTTGGAAGAGAATTCTTAGTTATGACAAGTGAGACTCTTGAGAATAATAAAAAAAGTAATCCACCTATATAGTACATTGTGAAAAATAGATAAATAAAAATATAGGCTACGGAGTGTTGTATGCTTGCGAAGTATCTATATAAGAGAGATAAGAAATATCAAGTAAAGAATAAGAATAAAGACAATCCATTAGAAAAAATATTTTATGGAAGAAGATAAATAGTTGTCGAGCATATTCCAAAGATGTACACTATCTAAGTTTTGAAGAAGAAGAGGAATAAGTAAATTGAAGTGGATATGTAGGTCGTGATAAATAAAATAACCAAGTTACTATATATTTAATAACCATGAAATATTATGGAGGAATTAAATTTATTTCATGATAGGTAGGTAATATTTTCTTGGGATATATTCTGGAATATTGAGTTGATAATTTCTAGTAATCATATTCTGATAGAACTTGGAATTTAGTTAATGTTTTAGTGGTTGAATTGTATTCTTATTTTATAAATATAAAAAGAAATTTAAAGACACTCTAAGTTGAGGAAGGAGATAATTTTTATGATTATATGACATCCTATACATACCTAGTGCTCTAATTTAAGAGGAAGAAATCATAGAATAGTCGGTGGGATGCTACCTTGAAGGTGCTCAGTTGGATTCAACACCGTTCAAATCTTTAACAATTTGTGTTCACGCCTAAAAAATAATGTGTGCATGGTTTGAGGATAATTCTTGGAAAATACACTTGAATTGACAAAAATATTTATAGTGTAAAATCTATGGGATGAGATAATAATTATTTTTTTCAAGTTGTAGGATCATATTGAGATCGAACCTTGTAAAAACACTTGTCCCAAAATTTACCTCTTTATCTACATAGAATAAATAACATCCCTACCTAGGTACCACATATCAGTTCCCCAATTCATTTCATTATGTGACTTCAAGCATAACTCCACATATTACAGAGGCTTCCAAATAGCAGTGAGGGTATAATATGTAATGTGGGGAGACTATACCCTCTTTATCAATTCATCGTAATGAAGAAAGATGATGAACAATATCCAATTGATAATAAACAAAAAACAAGATAACACCATAATCAATAACCATCAAACATCATGCGATGAATCCAAAATAGGGAAATATGACCATAAACCAAAGCAGTAGATATATCATTCCATATAAGTTTCATGTTTCAAATAGAAACACAAAATAAAATACTTAGAAAACACCCAAATGGGTCCCAATATCATGTCTGGTTCACTCATACATGCTCCTTCCCAAATCCCAACTCATCTATCTAACATAGAGATCACTCCCTTATCATGTCTAGTAAACGTGTAGTCTATTTGGGTACTAATTAGGTAGAAATAGTAGGATGTCTGTATAACTTAGTAATCCACAACCAATGGTTTCTAAATAAATATCATGTCCATAAAATGTATAGAGTTGTATCAAAAAAATTAAAAAAGAAAAATTAAACATTTTACACATTTAATACTCATTAATTAACCACATAGGCCACTAGGTTCATAGTGGAACCCAATCCAGTCATACCAACTTCATCCCATGCCAGATTATGAACCATACACTATAGGAATTTCACATATCATTCTTTAATGGGATTTTGTTATTCATTTAATTCCAATTTCACATTAAAACATCAGGGGACCAGAGTAGTAGTTTTGAATCCCATGGTTATTTGGAGAAGTAGTCTTTGACCCAAAACTTAGTGACCACATGAATATATATATATATATATATATATATATATATTGGGGGCCTAGAGCAGTAGTATGGGACCCCGTAGGTATTTGGAGCAGTAGTACCTGACCCACAACTCATTAATCAGTCATTCAAAAATATCACATATTTCAGATTCACACAAAGGTTCAATGCCATTATCCTCTTATTCAATCATTTTCATTATGGTTAACCAATTCAATTATCAAACACAACTATGGTTATTTACATTAAACACATGTAATAACATGAACACTTCACCATTAATCAAATTATTAAAATTTAATCTCACAATTCATTATCCCTGAAAGGTTATGCCAACCAACCCTTTAATTCTCATTATAAAACGTGCATCAATAATGTAGTTCAATTCCAATAACCCATTATTACCCTTTTTTTAATTCATAAATCCTCATTTTAGAGATATTGGATGACACCATGGGTTTCCATCAAGTCCAGTCACATAATATCCAATGGTCTAATGAGATTCACGAAGAGTCTCATAATCAATGGGATATCAATTAATTAAATTAAATTAAATCAAAATTCCCAAACATAGAAAATAAATAATAATAAAATATGAATATCATAATCAATACTATGGGAATTATCAATTATAATACATAACTTAATATTTTTTAGGAATTCCTGAAAAATCATAACCATTAATTTGATGTGTAATGGGAAAAAAATCACAAAAATAGAGGAGATCTAGGATCAAAATCTATAACCAAGATCCAAAGAAAATAGATTCATCAAAACCTATATCAAAACCAATTTCCCGTAGGGAAAAATAATCCCTCTAAAAATAGAAATAATTATAGAAGATGTGGGAATCTAAACAAGAAGTGATCACATAATAAAAGAGGGATTGATTCCTTCCACAAGATCATTGATTCGCACATAAAGAGGTTTGTGGAGACTAAAAATACTCTTGGGAGTCTCCAAGAGCAAGGTATAACATTTTAGGTCAAGAGGGGGTGAATGGAAATAAAAACCAGGGGTTTGGGAATTTTTAATCTAATTTTTGGGGTTTTAAAATTCCATGCACATTGTTTCCTGGGTGGGGCACACAGTTTTCCAAATTGTGAACCTTAACTATGCACACCTACTTATGGGATGCGTAATTACTCCTTGGTGGGAACACAATTTTTAAAATCATACACCAATATTAAAAACCACCACTTTCTCAGTGTTTATGGTTTTGGGAGGGTAGCTGCACAGTTTGGCCAAACCATGAGCCACCTTCTATGGATCCAAAAAGGGGTGCATGGTTTCCTAGGTAAAACCACATAGTTTTCCCTAGCCATGCAAAAATCGTGCACAAACCCATGGGATTCCAAATTTCACCAAATTAACCTAAAACAACACAGAAGTATAACCTACAAATAATATAAACAAGAAAAATGTAAAATAATACCTCAAAATGAGCATAAGGAATCTCCAGAAAGGCCAGGATCTTATAATATCACCACCGTATAATATCTCTTCCTTGAGCTGTACTCCTAATAATTACTAAAATTCCAAGGTAAAAAGGTTGGTCCACTAAGCCTGTATATCTTCGCACCAACTTAAAAAAGAAACAATACAAATACAACATATAAATAATAATCAAGACGATGGGAATTAGCAATTGGACCACCTAACTCAAGACCATTAATGAACTCTCACCAAACTATAACTCTCAATTTAATGTGGAATGGGAAAAAACATAATGGATTAGGAGATATAGGATCAAAACCTAGGACCAAGACATAAAGAAACTAGATTCATAAAAACCTAGATCAAGACTATTTTTGAATGGTGGAAAATTACTCCTATAAGAAAAGAAATAATGAAGGGATATAGATGAATTTAAATGATAAGAGGTAATATATTAGAAAAGAGGTTGATTCCTTCCGTTAGATCTTTTATTCACACTAAAATAGGTTTTAAGAGCCTATAAATCCTCTTAAGATCCCCTAAGATCAAGGGAAAACATTTTAGATCAAGTGGGGGTGAATGGATCTAAAAACTAACGGTTCGGAAATTTTGTAACTAATTTTTGAGGGTTTAAAATTCCATGAACATAGTTTCTTAGGTAGGGCACACAGTTTTCCAAACCATGAACATTAACCATGGGCCCCTATATATGGGGTGATTAGTTACTCTTTGGTGGTTGCACGGTTTGGAAATCAATGTAAAAAATGTTAAAACTCACACTATCTTTGGGTGCACAATTTGGGGAGGGTGGTTTCATGGTTTGGTCAAACCGTGTTCCACCTCTTATGGCTCTAAAAATAGGTGCATAGTATCCTAGGGAAAATCATAGAGTATTCCCTAACCATGTGCTAACCATTCACAACACCATGGGATTCCAAATTTCTAAAAATTTCACCAAAACAAACCCAATTTATGAACTAACCAACATATAAATAAAACACGGTAAAATAATACCTAAAATTATGCATGAGGAATCTCTATAAAGGTCAGGATATTACAATCTCTCCACCTTATAACAGCTCATCCTTTATCTATACTCCTAATAATCACTCAACTTTTAAGGTAAAAAGGTTGGTCCAATAATCTTGTATATCTACTTTTCTATACCATGATTCCTCCTCAACATGGTCATGCTACCACAATACTTAGAATATCATCATAGTCTTTCCCCATAATACTTTATCAATACAACCCACAACACGAATCAGATGCTACTCACATGACGCATCATCCTAAAGATCAAAATCATCAATTTTGATC
This sequence comes from Viscum album, assembly GCA_963277665.1. Classification (NCBI taxonomy): domain Eukaryota; kingdom Viridiplantae; phylum Streptophyta; class Magnoliopsida; order Santalales; family Viscaceae; genus Viscum; species Viscum album. Next base: position 1,560,619,668 of record OY728133.1, on the reverse strand, counting down.
ACATTAGAAGGGCCAGGGTGATACTTACAAAGATTTGAAACATGAAAAACATCTCTTGTAGTACTATACCTCCTTGAAAGATCCAATTGATATGACACCATTTTGATTCTCTCGACAATCTCAAACGGTCCAACAAAACTAGGAGCCAACATTACCTACCTCTAAATCCTTTAGTGACCCATTCACAGTGACACCCGAAGGAATATAAGATCACACACTATAAACTCAAGGGTTTTATGACATTGATAAACATACGACTTCTTCCCACACTGATTTGTAGCCATACATTTCTAAATCAATAAGACTTGATCCAATGTCTAATGCACGAGACTCAATCCCAAAAACTCAGACCCATCTACCTCCATTCAACACAATGGTGACCTACATGGAATACCATAAAGTTGTTTATATGGAAACATCTTAATAGTTTCCTAATAATAATGGTTATGGGTGAATTCAATGAGAACTAAGTTCTTCTCCCAAGTTCCACAAAAAATAACGATGCATGTTATAAGTATTTCCTCTAGCACCTGGATAGTATGCTTTGATTTCCCATTTGTATGTGGGTGGAAAGCCATACTTAGGAACACCTGGGTGCCCAAAACCTTATGTAAGCCTTACCATAAGAATGAATTAAAGCATGAATCATAGTCTGAAACTATGATTCATGGAACCCCATTTAAAAAAATTATTTCTCAGATATACATATTACCCAATTTATGAATGTTAAAAGTCTCTCATATCAGTATGAAATGTTTTAAATTGGTCAACTGATCCAAAATCACCCATATCATTTCATTATTTTGAGGAATCCTTGAAATACCTACAATGAATTCCATGGCATCATCATACCACATCCAATATGGAATAGGAAATAGCTTTAGAAAACCACATAGTCACTAATTGTAGACCTACACCAATTGATAGGTGTAGAACCCTGTCATGAAACCTACAATATCAATTTTCATTCCTGAGCACCAATACTATGGATGTAGGTCACGATACATTTTGTTAAAACTAGGATGTACCTCCCACTTGGAGGCGTGAAACTCAAGCATAGTCTCCTCACTCATACACATAGAAACAACAACATGGTTCTATACAAATATAATCTCATCATCATCTATATCTCAATCAGAAGGTGAATCCTAACCTTCAAGGATTTACCTCAAGGAAAAACACTCTGGATCCTCATACTATCTCTCCCTAATCTACCTCAGGAGTGTGGAATCAACTGATAAGGCCAGTAGGTACATCTTCTCTTAGCCCTCCTAAACCTCAATATGCATCTCATTCATAAAGGTCATCATCTTCCACTCAGAACTGGACTCCTGAACTACCCGAGTTTTTGTCTTCCAACTCAAAGTGTAAAAAAAATATTTCTCAACCCTAAAATATAAGATTGATTAAAATAAAATGACTACATATACTCAACCCATCTCTACTAATCAAGGTTTAAATCTCATTTTGAAAAGATATACTTTAAGATTTTTTGGTTGGTGTAAACAGTAAAATTTTCGCCCAATAGATACTGACACTAACACTTCAAGGAAGAAACCACCTCAACTAACTTAAGATCACATATAGTGTAATTCCATTCATGTGTCCTCAATTGTCATGAACCTTACACCACAACTTGATCTCCCTACATAAACACGGATCAATGTCTGAATCCAGATGCATCAAAAAACACGGTATATTTCTCACCCATCTTGGGTAGGATAACAATTGGCATGGTATTCAAATTATTATTTAACTCCTATGAATCATTATCATAAGATCTAAAACATTCAAACATGATCCCATTCTGGGTCAAAAATGAAAGTGGTGCTTCCAAATGGAAAAATTCATGGATGGCCCTCTGATAATAACCCACCAACCCTAGAAATATTTGAATATCAAAAACATTATTGGGATACTCCCAAGAAACCACATACTGAAAATTCTATGGGTCCACTGACACACCTTCATGAGATATGATGTGACCTAATAAATGTACCATGATGATATACAATTCACACATATATAGCTTGGCGTATAGATGATACTATCCCAGTATACTAAAGATTATGTCAAGATGACGAGAATGATCATTACGAGTCTTGTAGTACACCAAGAAGTCATCCCTAAAAAATCACATACTGATCTAGGTACTATTGAAATATTTAGTTCATCAAGTCCATAAACACAGCTAGAGTATTCTTCATCCTGAATAGTATCACAAAGAACACATACATGCCATACCTACTTAAAAAGTAGTCCATGGTATATCATAAGTTCTAACACTCAACTGATTATACCTAAATCTCAATTCAATCTTGGAGAAAACACAATATCCTCTCCACTGGTGAAATATATCATCCGTATGAGGAAAAGGATACCAGTTCTTCACTATAATTCAGTTCAACTTTCAGTAATTAACACATAAAAGAAATGTCATGTCATCCTTCTATGTAAAAAAACCTAAGAACCCCAAGTCTATGAACTTGGATGGATAAATCCCTTATCCAACAATTATTCCAAATGATTCTTAAGTTCTTGAAGCACTACTGGTTCCATTTATTAATGTGGAATGGAAACTAGTTCAGCTATAGGAATATGATCAATTTTAAAATAAATGTCTCTCTTAGGGGGAAACCTGAAGAAGTAATTAGGAATCATTCCTGATACTAGCCCATTGTGGGTGGAAATACATCATGATTTAAACCCTTTTCATCTAAAAAAGACTTAAAATCTAGGTTGTGAGATCCTCTATTTGCTGATATACTATCCCTGCACAGACTTCTAGAATATCCCATTATCCATGATGAACATAACATTTACCCTCAAGAGACATAAAAGTTAATCTCCTATGGTAACAATCAATGTGGTATTGGTATGATACCAACCATTCCATACCCAAAATTAATTCCAAACCTAACATATAAAGTATATAAATATCCCAATATAAACGATACTCCCCAACCTTGAGAGAACACCCCTTACATAAACAGGTGTCCCTTAACCGTACTCTTAATGGAGTTCCAATCATCATAACCCCACCCAAAAACTCAACTATCAAAGTCAAATCATTCACAATTTGAGTAAATATAAAATAATTTGTGGCTCCTATATCAAATAAAGCACTAGAAATCATTGAAGCAACAAGAATAGTACCTCTTACGATCTATTCCCCAACCTTTCTATCCACAAGTAAGGATGAACTATAGGAAACTATCCTATCCCTTTCCACTATGCTACAATCTGAGTCCCCTGACCTGCACTAATCTTCTGATACAAGTGATCTTTCCCTGACGTACCACATCCACCTCCTAGATCATCATGACCATAATAACTCCCACAAACCAACTGATATGGGGTAGAAGACCCCATTCTAGTACTCTAATTTGACCTATATCTTATATCATTACCCATTGGTTGAGGGATCACATAATACCTTTATAAATGACCCATACACCCATAGGCTCAATACTCTACATGTGTTTGTGGAAATAGATTATGAATGTGACTTGACCTATCACACGAGTGGAATTATACTCGGTTTCTACTCAGACTAACTGATCCTAATCCCTAGATATTTTGTCTTCCATTTCCCTGGATGATATTCTCATAGTAATTCTTCCTAATCTAGAAATAAATACCTCTCGTTCATCCAATGAAAACCACTTATATTCCAAAAACACTTCCTTCAGGTTACCCTTATAAATGAGGTCCTAATTCACCACCACAGCAAACTTCTTCGGACAAAATATGTTAAACTGGGACTAAATCTCACATTTAAGTCCCTCTTGAAAATATTTTACTGCAGTATCCTCATATCCTACCAAATATAGAACAAAGAACCTCAAATTGGTGAAGCGACCAATATAGTCTGTCACGAACATACTCTCATGTTTCAATCACATAAATTTAGCTAACCTTTATTTCTTGAGAATATTTTGGTAAAAGTGTTCTACGAAATTCTCTGGAAAGTCTTTCCATACCATTTTCTCCAGCTGATCATCCTATGTCTGAATATACCACTAGTGCTTCACTGATCCATGTAACATATAACCACCCAAATTGAATCTCTTATCTATAGGAGTCTCTAAATTGTTAAGGATCATCTTGATAGAATCAATCTTGAACTCAGCTACCTCACATCCACCCGGATTGGTGAAGTTATGAGGGTACTGTAATTGGAAATATCATATCATATTAGACATATTCCACATATCCCACCCTAGGAATCTATCCATAAATTGTATAAGGTGAGCAATGTTCTCACAGAACTGATCTCCCACTCTATCACTAGGAACTATCGAAGTCTCTGGTTTCACTGTTGGATGCACATTTATAGCCATGTTCTCTGGTCGTCTTATCAAAAAATGTGGTTGAGGAGGCATGTATCTACAATTACAAATACCCATAATAGGAAACATAACAAAAAATTATTGATGAACCTTTGTGATTTTTTGTTTTAATAATGTTATTGTATTTTTTGGCCATTAATCCTTTTGGAAAGATTTTTTTTTGAAAAAAAGGTCAAAGTTGAAGCAAAGTTCAAACCTAGACAAAAAAGGGGTTAAAATTTTTGTTTTTGAGAAAATTGTTTTTTATATATAAAGGATCATACTAAGGATCTCCCTATCAAAAATTTTGGACTATGTAGTACCAGACGTACAAGGTTGGAATAAGTATTACTAGATGTAGAAGATGTCAGAAAGATGAAAGATAAGAGTTATGAAATACTGATCATCGGACTTAGGTCTATCGATGTGAAGAAATGTGAGAAGTCAAAGATACTAGTTTTTAGTAAGACTAATAAATAAATTATATAGATCATTGGATTCAAAATAATCAGAGTAATAAATTTTTCATTATTGTAATTTTTTCCTCTAAAGAAATCATATAAAGAAAGATGTTATTGATTTAGAGATTCATAATGTTACTAAAGAGGTTCAATAAAGATAGTGAGGTAATGAGTTTCAAAGTTATAAAAATTTATAACCTCAATTCATTGATGATTTACGAGTTATGAAGTTCTCATAAATCATGAAAACCCTCATGATAAAATCATTTGAAGAAATAGAGGAATTTTAATGATTTAATGGATTCCAGAAATCAAAAAAAAAATTTCATTGGATCCAAAAGTATCGATCACAAAAGTTTTTAGAAGTATGAATGTGTAAAGATGATGAAGTTTAAATAATTTCAAAGTTTCTAAGTGGAGTTATCGTCAAATGAAAAAACATTGTAATTATTTTTCCATCATATTGAAAAATATATCATAATGAAGAAATTAAGTTAGAAGTAGGTGAGGAAGATCCATCAGACCAAGAGAATATGCCTATCCATCAGATTAAGAACAAGCATTGATTCATCAAAATGAATACCTCACATCGTTAACACATCAGAGTGATTAGTGTTGTTAATTTAGATCCATCAAAGGGAGATCAATTATAAAAATAGGTTAATATTCTAAAAGAGTTTATTTACTTGATAAGAAACAAAATCAGAGTTCAAGTTTGTAATCTAATGAGCTATGGCACTGATAAGTCATCTGCTCGGAAGTTCATTGTCATGAGATGATGAAGTCATATCGTAATGAGCTAAGGAAGAAAGATTGATTGTAGTAAGATGAAGAATTATATCATAAGGAGATGAGGAAGTTCCACTGTAATTAATAGATATCCAACTAAAGAGAAGAATGGTTTCAGTAGAATATTGAGAAAGTTTGAAATAATCAAAATGAAATTCAAGTATGCATAAATCTAGGCATTTTTAATTTTATTAAGAGGGAAAAGTTTTTCAATTTCCCACCCTTTCTATTCGGATATATGTATAAATAGAAGCAAAATACATTTGTACTTTTCAACATTTTATGAGTGTGAAAAAGGTTGAGTAATACATAATTATAGTAAAGTTTTCTTTTTTGGACTGAAATATTATAAGAAGGCCGAACACCGTAAAGTTTTTTTACTGGACTGAGAAGATCAGACTGAGGGAGATTGTACTGAGAATTTGAGCTGAGTTTGAGCAATGTAGATTGAGAAAGGGAATATTGTGTTGAGTTAATCAGATTGAGTCACCTGGATTGTTTTCATTGGACTAAAGGCTATTGGACTCAGGGTCATCAGACTCAAGAACTTGTCTTCAATATATTGAAACCATCTTTATTATTTGGTTTGGATCAATTTTTTTATAATAAAACTTTGTAAACTGGCAAGAGATAGTATAATAATTCCCATTGGGAGATAAAATGTGCCTAATGGGAGTTGTCCCAAGTTGTATTCACTTCTTTTTAATAGTGAATTTCCATAAACCCATGGGAGTGGAAATGGTAAGGATGAATGTTCTCACACTAAGGCAAAAACTTGTAAATCGTATATTCTTTAATTTATTTCATAATTTTTAATACATGAGTATTTGTTAAAATATTACAAAGAAATTAACTATAACATTTTCTAGGGGTTAATTTTATAAATGTAATTAAAATTATGAAATGTTAATAATGGATTCAACCCCCCTTCTCAGTTGTTATTCAATCCAGTGGAGCTTCAATTGGTATCAAAGGAGAGGTTTCCTTGTTGAATCCTTCTCATGGATAATATAAATTCAATCAACAGTAATTAAATTTATACCTTTTATGGAAAAAATTATTATGGATGTAAAAATAAGATGATTCCTTATCTCATGTCTCTTGGACTAGAAGTTATTAATGCTGCTACAATTGGTTTTCCACCAAATGAGATGGACTTACCAATGACTTTTTTTGATAAGAGAAATATCAAAGTTGATGGAAAAGCTGGAAATTATATACTTATGTAATTATCATAATTTTTTTATATGAATATTTTGTGTCTCAAAACATCAAAGAGTATGTGAGACAAGGTGGAAAGTATTTTCAAAGAGAATACTAATGTGAAGGAACCAAATCAAAAAATCTAGCATAGTAAGTATGAAGGCGTCATAATGAGAGATGAAGAAGCTATTGATGAATACTTTACTAGAGTAAATGAAATTATTTTCAACATCATAGGATTCAAATATTCCCTAAAAAAATCTATAATTATGAGGAAACTGATGAGAAATTTTCCAGAAAAGATTGATTCTAAAATTTATTCTTTATAAGAAAAATATGATTTATCTTTTAAAGAGTTTCATAACTTTCCTCTTTCTTATAAAATTATAAAAACTCTGATAATGAATATTTTCATCCTTATGGTGTCGAAGATAAATAATATGGTGATTTTAATAAAAAAAACCATGTCTCTTATATCCAAAAACTATGGAAAATAAAAGTATGGAGGTAAACTTCTACTCAATTTTTTTAGTGTGTTGGAATTAGACAATTTTATATGAATTTACTCAAGAAAAAATTTGGTAAATATTAAGATGATTCTAATGAAAAACCTTGATAGAAGAATTGGACTAAAAATAATAAAGAATAATAAGCATCCAATAAATATAATAAGAATTTTATTGTGAACAAGAGAAGTATTTTGAGTAAGAAAACTAAATCAGACTCAATGGAAAATAATTCTTAAGAAGTTAAAAGTTGAGAAAAGGTCAGAATATTCATTGTGAAAGTTGAGAAAATATAATACTCCAAAAATACTAAAGAAGTTGAAGGTGAAAAATCTTATAGAGAGTATCAGATCAGAATAAAAATTCTTATATTTCTTAATTAAAACAATATCTTAAAAAAGAGGTCATAATGATAAATAAAGAAATTGGTAAAGTTTCTGAAGGTGAAAAAGATCTCATCAAGTAAGAAGAGGATTACATTCAAGAGATCTCAAGTTAAAAACTAATAATTTATAAACAGGGAAAGGTAGTTGAATATCTCAGTAAGAAGCCGAAATCTAAGGAAGAAGAAGTTAAAAAGTTTCAATCAAAACTTCTTCAGTACAAAAGTACCTTGAGGAAACTTCAAAAAAAATCATTGGAAGTAAAATCTAATACTTTTAACGTTTATGAGAAAAATCAAATCAAGAATCTTGTAAAATTATCACCCTTCAAAAATAATGTTTGATCTAATATTTATAAAATTTTTGGTGATAAGAAAAATGATGGGAAGGTTTGGATAGAGAAGTTATGTGAGAAACCTGTTACACCTAAAAAATCTGTAAACATAATTAGTAGGAAAGATGGTCCACATTCAGAGTATGATAGAGCATAAATAAGTTATCAACTGCAACCAAGTTTCTACATAGAATGATATTACTTCAGTAGAAAATCAAGATTTGATGGAAATTGCAGGTTTTGTGGAATCTATGGGCATAGAGAATATAATTTTTGACATTGGTTGTCTCTTCATGGAATAAGGTTTAAAAAAATAGAAAATAATTGTAGAAGAAGGATGAGTAACTTTCTCAACCTACATGAAGTTAGAAAAGAAAAAATTCAAGATGTTAGAAACATTCCAACAAAAAATCAATTTGAATGTATGAAAGGGATTTGGGGAAGATTTGATCAGGTTGTTCATCACACCAAAATATGTATGACACTCCTTACATAAAAAGTTTCTTATGGTATAAAATAAAAGGAAGATAGAAAGTTGAAAGTTATGGAAAGAGATTTTTTGTTGAGAGAGCTTTGAAAGCAAGTAAAAAGAACAAACCATATATAATTGATAGTGGTTGTTGTTCACGTATAACAGGTGATATAAAAATCTTGAAACATGTTGAAATTAATGATGGAGGAGTAGTTCCCTTTGTTAATGATAGTTCCTTAAAAGGAAGAGAAATCATAACGATAGAGATTGAAGTGGAAAAGTTAACATATAAGGATGTTTTATTTATTGATGGGCTCAAACATAACATAATTAGTGTAAGTAAACTTTCTTGATGATGGAAAAGAAGTGATTTTCAGAAAATATTATTTTATCATCAGAAGTATTAAATATGTAAAAGTCATCACAAAAGGATAAATAAATAGTGGTAATTTGTTTCCGCATGGAGATTTTAATAACTCTTGTTACTTGAGTGTTAAAGATGAAAACAAATTATGGCACTAAAGACTTAGGAACCTTGGGCATAAAAACATGAAAAAACATTCTAAATTTGATGTTGATTTTTATTTTCTAGAATTAAAAGGAAGAGATAAATATGTCTGTGTTACTAGTCAAAAAATAGAAGATGACTAAAAAAAGTCATAAGAGAGTTGAGATTCAATCTACCAGACCCCTTGAACATATTCATTCCAATTTATGTTGTCCAGTGAGACATTAATCAAAAAAAAAAGATTTACAATTTATCACTTTTATAAATGATTTCACTCCTAGTAAAAAAATTATGTTTATGAATCATAATTCATAGGATATGGAAATATTTAGGTTTTTAATAAAATAAGCTGAGAAGGAAATGAGGGTTTGTATAAATAATTTGAGAAAATATAATGGAACCAAATTCAAAAGCAATAATTTTTAAACTTATCTAATAAATAATGGTATCAATCATTAGTATAGATATCCCTATATTCTAAAAAAAGATGGTGTAGCGTAAATAAACAATAGAAGTTTGGTTGAAATGAAAAGAAGTATGTGAGTAGAATACAAACTTTCAAATTTCAATTGGAGAGATTCTATTACAACTGTTATACATATTCAAACCAGATGCATGTTGATACTAGAATAAAACATGACTTCCTATGAAATGTGGTATAAAAAGCCATCATTAATTACTTCACTATTTTTTGATGTCCATGTATACATAAAAAAAATCCATTTCTCAGAAAGTTTGATGATAAAGCATAGGAATGAAATTGTATGGGTTATTCACCCAATGGAGGAAGATACAAATGTTAGAACAAATTATTAGAAAGGTTGGGGGAACCATATGTTGTTAAAGTAAATGAAAATAAAAATTCCTTAATAAAATTATTGGAGAATGATGAGGATGATAAACTACAGATTTCTAAAGATAGTGAAAGTGAGTCAAAACATCTTTATCAATATATAGGAGAATCATGTGATGAGGAAAGTTCAACGGGAAGAGAAACTGTAAAATGTACTACCTTATAAAAAAATTTGATTTTGAAAACATTATTGGAAATCAGAAGGCTCTAGTTTAGACCAAAATAATGTAGAGATTAGAAAATAATACTTCACTTATCTCAAAATATGAACTAGAATTAGTTTCAAAAGGTATTCAACAGAAATTATGGCTGGATGTTTTGAATGATGAGTTGGATCAGATTGATAAAAATGAATCTTATAAACTTATTCCATGACCAAAAAATAAAAATATTATCAAAACAAGTTGGGCCCTTTGAAAAAAACTGAATGTGCATAAAGAAGTTTCAATAAACAAAGAAAGAATTATTTGTAAAGGCTATGCAAAAGTGGAAGGAGAGGATTTTGAAGTGACTTTTTCCCTATTTGAAATATTATAAACTATTTTAATGTTTTTATTAGTGGCCAAAAATCAAAATTAAAAATTTTATCATATGGATGTAAAGTCATCTTTCTTAAATGGCGAGATTGAGGAACCAGTTTACATTGAACAACCTTATGGATTTTAAATTTATAAAGATAAAAACAAGGTTTGTTGATTAAATAAATACTTTTATGGTTTTAAACAATCCCCATATTCCTTGTATTCAAAACATGATATATTTTTTAGAATATTGAATTTTTCTGAAGGAATAGTTGATAGAAACTTATATGTGAAACAATTTGACTCTAGAACACTAATTGAAATTGTTTATGCAGATGATATAATTTTTAGAGAGGAAGAAATTTTTATAAAATTGTTTTATGATGAAATAAAGAATGATTTTGAAATATTAATGTTAGGATAATTAACTTTCTTCCTTGACTTACAAGTTAAAAAAAATTACATTTTATTATCTCAAGAAAAGTATTCCAGGGAATTGTTAAAGAATTTTGGGATGGCATAATCCCAAGAATTTTCTACTCCTATATCCGCGAACAAAAAGTTGAGTAAAGATGAGTCTGAAAAAAGTATGAATCATAAATAATTTCAAAAACTGATAAGAAGTCTACTTTAACTTATAGACTCAAGGACTGATATTGTTTTTTCTGTGAGTTTGTGTTCTAATAATCAATGTAATATGAAAGAATCACATATATTGGAAGAAAAGTTAATTCTGTGATATTTCAAATGAATAAATTCACATGGGTTGTTATAGAAAAGAAATCATGAAATGAATTTTCATGGTTATACAAATGCTGATTGGGATGGAGGTTGTAATGATAGAAAATCATCATTATGAAGAACATTTTTATTAGTTTAATGTTGTGTGATTTGTTATATTAATAAAGAAAATTTAGTAACATTAAGAAAATAGGAATCAAAATATGTTGCAGCTACTCATACTTGTACTCAGATTTTGTGGATAAAATTTTGACTAGAATATTTGAAAGTAAAAGTTTCCAAACCATTGAGGGTACTTTGTAATAATTAGAGTGAAATTGATCTTTCTAAAAATCCTATCCAACATTCAAGATCATAACACATTGATATAAAGTCTCAATTTATAAAATATAAAGTTACTACTAGAGATGTTTTTCTAGAATATATCTCAATAGAGCATCAAATTGATGATATCTTCATAAAAGAAATGCCTAAAGAAAGGTATGTTGAGTTGAGGATGCAACTTCATGTTCATCCACCTCTAACAAATTTTAAATATAGTAAGGAGGACTCCCAGCAGGATTTGGATTATATTGACAAAGGGGTAGAGAAATTAGCAACTTTTCTACATTATAAGATGTTTTTACTTATCTTTCTTTTTTGAATATAAATCGTTGGTTATCAGATAATAGAGGAGAAGAAAAAAATTGATAGAAAAATAAAAGTGAGAAAAGATAAAAGTGAAGGAGAGTTTATCTTAATATGGACACAAAATTTTCTTGTCACCAAGGGACATAATTTCTTTAAAAACATTACTTTATCTAGTATTGTGGTGTTAGGAAACACTCTTTTTCTAAACGATGTGTTTTGGTAAAAGTAAAAAACATGAGTTGATTTAAAAAGGTGATTTGTAAGAGTTATTAACGATAGTTTTTAAACAAATCCAAAGGGGGAGATTGAAGAACCTTTTTGATGTTTTGTTTTAATAGAGTTTTTGTATTTTTTGACAAATAATATTTTATAAAGGAATGTTTTTTGAAAAATAGGTGACATTTTATAAAATTTTTGAACCTAAACACAAAGGGGGAGAAATTTTTTGTTTTTTAGAAAGTGGTTTTTCAAATGTAGATGATCAGACTAAGGAGATCTAGATGTAGAAGTTCAGACTGAACAATACCAGATGTAAAATTTTGTAATAAGTAGTACCATAAACAGAAGTTTTTTAGAATATGAAAGTTAAGAGTTCTGTAATATTGATCATCAGACTTAGTTTTATTGGTGTGTAAAAATGTGAGAAGTATAAGATGATGGTTTTCAGTCAAACCGATAAATCAAATATACAAATCATCAGATCAAAATGAATTGATTTAAAAAATTATTGATTGCTAGAAGTTTTTCATTTCTGTAATCGGAGAAAGAAAGAAGTTGTTGAGTAAGAGAGTTAGAATATTGATGAAGAGGTTGAATGATGACAGTGAAGTTAGGAGTTAGAAAATTCTTAAACATTCTAACCAAAAGTTAGAAAATAATTTTCTAGTAAAAAAGTTATCATAAATCATGAAAACTCTCATGAAAAAATATTTTTAAGAAATGGATGAATCATAGTTATTGTATTTGTTCCAAAAATGAAGATAATGTTTTCATAAAATCCTAAAGTGCTAGTCATAGAAGTTTTTATAAGTATGAATGTGTAAATCTGATGAAGTTTGAACAATTTAAAAAAATTATTGGAGTTATCATCAGATACAGAAAACCATAATTATTTTTCTATCATATTGATAAATATTCCCTAATGAAGAAACTCAATCAGACGGAGCTGAGGAAGATCCATTAGACCATGAACAAATGTATATCCATTGGATTAGGAATAGGCATAGATTAATCAAAATGAATGCCTCACACTTTTAGCACAACAGAGTGATCATAGTTGTTCATGTCTATCCATAAAAGGGAGATTAATTATGAAAATCAAAGAATATTGTAAAAGAGTTGTGTTAACTTGATAAGAAACTAATGGAGATTTCATGTTTACAATCAGATGAGTTGTGGCACTAATAAGTCTTCAGTTTGTGAATTTCATCATAATGAGAAGAAAAATTCAGATTGAAATGTGTATAGGAAGAAAGGCATATCATAGCATGCTAAGAAATTCCATCATAATGAGCTGAGGAAGTTCCATCGTAATAAAGTTATATTTGACTGAATAGAGTACTACATTTGGTGGAATATTGAGAAGGATTGAAACAATAAAAGTTGAAATTCAAGTATACGTAAATCTCAGAGTTTTTTAATTTGAGTAAGAGATATTTTTTTCAATTTCATGCCTTTTCTATTCTGAGTTTTTTATAAATTAAAGAAGAGTACATTATTACATCATAACTTTTCGGTAGTGTGGAAAAGTTAGATCATTTTATAATTCTTGTCAAGTTTTATTTCCAAACTATGATCTCAGAAGAAGTTCATACACCTAAAAGTATTTTTTACCAGACTAAAATGATTGGATTGAGGAAGATCATACTGAGCATTTGATATGACTTTTAGAAGTGCAGATCGGTAAAGGGAGTATCGTATTGAGTCAATCAAACTGATTTAATTAGATTATGTTCATAGGACTTAAGTACATTAGAATTAGGGTCATCAAAATCATAAACTTTTGTGGAGAATATTGAAATAAGTATCAATAATTTTGTTTTGGATCAATTTTTTATAATAAAACATTGTAAACTAATGGTATTCAGTATAATCATTTTTTAGGGAGATAAAAGGAGTCTAACGGAAATTGGTACAAGTTTTATCCACTTATTCTTAATATTGAATTTCCATAGAACCATGGGAGTGGTTAGGCCAAGGATTTAGGTTCTTACACTGAGGAAGAATCTTGTAAATATTGTGTGCTTTACATTCTTTACTAATTTTTATGCATGAGTATTTTCTAAAAGATTATAAGGAAATGAAATTTAATAGTTTTAGGGGTTATGTATCTAAAAGTTTTGAAACTTATAAAAATTTAAAAACTAATTCAACCCCCCCCCCTCATAGTTATTATTTGATCCTTTGGAACTTAAATTATCACATTTATATAGGAGGGATTCACATGAATCCATAACAATTCATCCCCCATACTCTGTCACACGGTCCAAACTGAGGCATTATCACCACCCTCAAGAATTCATCACCTAGGTCATGGATAATATGGGATTAAACACCACCATATTTCAAATCTTCCCATTAGACACCTAGTTTATACATTTCAAATTACAACTTTTATCATCATTAACAATTATCAATTTCTTATGAGGCACCATTTCATTTTTTTAATACTCAAATAAAGAAAATAATTTTCACTTCAACAACTCTCCCAAAACCAACTTTTCTATGTGTTCAAAAAATTATGCATGTCACATAAAATTATATATTTCTATAATGATGCATGTATACTCAAATCCCATGCCATATCAGTCCATGAGAAAAATATTAGAAAATGATAACTTCACACAATAAGTGAATCACTTAAAGTGAAATTGCATTCAACAATAATAGTAAACATCAAGAACAACAGTCCCACCCTGGGTACTTGGGTTTTCCCCCACACATGGGTTAGCTACTCCCATGAACAAGACCATGACTAAGGCCTGAATCATCAAAGTCTCATGTATAACTTTCCCAAATAGTAACACAACTAAAAAGAAAATAAAACTCTTCTAATACTAGCTTTAACATCCTTAACTAGGTTCTACCTAATGGTCCCCTAAGATAGTTTGTTTCATAACTCCAGGCACTCCTTCCCATATGGCAGAGGCTTCTGAATAACAGTGAGTGTCTAATATGTAACATGGGGAGACTATACCCTCTTTATCAAAGAAACATAAAAAAATTCAATAAAAAATATCCAAATGATAATAAAAAAAATATTATATCATAATAAATAATCATCCAACAACACATGATGAATCCAAAATATGGAAAGATGACCATAAACCAAAGTAGAAGATATGTCATTCCATATAAATGTCATGTGTCAAATCAAAACCCAAAATAAAGACATCCTAAAAAATTATAAATGGATTCCGACATCTTTTCGGATTTCATCATCCATTCTCCTTCCTAAATCCCATCTCATCCATTTAACATAAGTCTCTTTCCCTGATTCTGTCTTGCAAACATAATGTATATTCGAG